>OZ022241.1:10579855-10779855 GCA_963978895.1 Erpobdella octoculata | reverse complement strand
GCGTGCGTAGTAACTGTACAAAAAAGAAACAAACAAGATAAAGATAACATACTACCTTCTTCCTCTTCCCATTCCCTTTCCCGTGAGAGGTCGTCGACTTTTAAATACATTAATATTTCATCGCAGACTTCAATTTCATTTATTATAAACGAAAGCGTTTAAATTTTTGTTATCAGAATTGTAATTATAGTGGTTTAATTCAGATTCACTGAAAAATTACAAGATCCATTTACAAAAAATGTAAAATTACACTGCAAGATGCTATTACATTAGATTTAAAATTACTTTGCAAGATGCGATTACATTAGATAAAAATTTACATATCAGTACAAACTGTACAACTGTACATTAACTTTCAATAAGAACTGTAAAGTTCGCATGGAACTTTTTATGTACTGAATGACCTCCATGAACATTTCACTTATTTAGTTTTTATAACATTGTGCACACGCGAAACTGCTTAATTTGAATGTGCATAATTTTTTTAAGAGAAACATGATAGATTGATAGATGGAGCAAGAGGACCTGTAACGGGAGAAATTAAATGGAAAGAAAACATGGAATAAAAGATAGAAGAAGAAAGAGAAAAAAAAGAAAAAAAGAAAGAAAAAGAAAAAGAGAAAGAGAAAAAGGAGGAGAGAGAGAACAAGAGAGAGGGTGAAATAGAGTGAAGGAAAGAAAGAAAAACATTAAAAAAAAACAAATATAGAAGGTCCCAAACAGAGGAAAAGAAACAAAAATTTGAATGACGGAGAAGAGAAAAGGAGAAGGTAGAAAGAATGAGCAGAGAGAAAGAGAAAAATAAACATAAGAATAAAGAGAAGGAGAAAGAAAGGAAGGAAATAATAACTAGAAAACATGAGAAAAAGTGAAGAAGGAGGTACGTTGGCATCGATCGTTGGGGACAGTGTACGTGAGACAAAGAAGTTGCGTGATTGTCATTAATTCATTACGCATTCAATACCCCGGATACTTCTTGTCCTGCATTCCTTTGTGTGTGTGCGTGTATGTATGCGTTTGTACGTGTATATGTATGTATATGTGTATGTATATGTATATGTGTATGTATATATGCGCCTCTACTCTACTGGTTGTCAAAAAGTCATGAAGACGTCGAGGATCGTCCAAGCCAATCTCAGATCCATCATTTCATTGTGCTACCCCTGGTGAAAATGTTCATAAAAATATAAAATAAGCTTTTCAGTTAGTCAAAAGTAATTCCAAAAAAAATGTTTTATTATAGATAATAAATAAAATAATTCCATTAAGTGAGCTTTTCTTTTGAAATGATCCTAAACATTCGGGACGATTCCCTGGTTGTTACATTCCGACTGTCATTGCAATCAACTTATTTCTTTTCCATATCCTTGTAGATCAGAGGAAACAGAAAGAAGCAAGAAGATAACTGTCATCTTCTCCAAGAATCACTACCGCTCGAGGTCCCATCTTTGAACAAAGAATGAAAGAAAATAAATAAATAAATAAATAAATAAATAAATAAATAAATAAATAAATAAATAAATAAATAAATAAATAAATAAATAAATAAATAAATAAATAAATAAATAAATAAATAAATAAATAAATAAATAAATAAATAAATAAATAAATAAATAAATAAATAAATAAATAAATAAATAAATAAATAAATAAATAAATAAATAAATAAATAAATAAATAAATAAATAAATAAATAAATAAATAAATAAATAAATAAATAAATAAATAAATAAATAAATAAATAAATAAATAAATAAATAAATAAATAAATAAATAAATAAATAAATAAATAAATAAATAAATAAATAAATAAATAAATAAATAAATAAATAAATAAATAAATAAATAAATAAATAAATAAATAAATAATTAAATAAATAAATAATTAAATAATTAAATAAATAAATAAATAAATAAATAATTGCATGTCATCCAATATAAAGCTACGCTTAAATTTTACTTTCAAGATTTGCTTATAGAGAAAAACACCCACAAACAGAGATTGCAAGTTGAATATAAGCTTGTAAGAAGTCCGTCATTACTGGCGGTTTTAGTACAATAGACGCGTTTATGTTATGTTTGGAATTATTTGTGTAATTCTATAGAATTTATCTGTTTATTTAATCTTGCAAATAATATTTATATTTTTAAATAATTTGTTCTTCAAATTATTCATTTGAAAATATGAAACTAGCGAGCTGCATGATTGAACTTGTCGTGTGAAACATTGTTATTATTATTGTTTTTATTTTATTATCATTATTATTATTATTTACATAATTTGTTTTTTATTTTATTAAAAACATTTTTCATTTTATTTACATTATTTTCTATTATGCTCAAAAAAACTTTTTTAAATCAATATGGAAGATTTCTTTGTTGAGGGTTGAATGCAAGCAACGGGAAGTCGTTGGATTGAAAAACAAACGAAATTGTTTCCCGACGGTGTGAAACTCACACAAGAAAATGCCTACTAATTAATGCTAATTAAATTTTTAATTATTAAAAAGATGATATCTGCATGTTTGAATGTTTGCGTGTTTCTCTGTCTGTATTCATGTATCGATCCGCATGTGTGTTCGTGCACTTTTTCGTCCGTGTGTTGCTGCTTTCTTATGTCCGTGTGTATGTTGTATTTTTTCTGCGTGTAATCGTGCATTCTTATGTCCGTGTGTTCATGTTTTTTGTCTGTGGGTTCATGTTTAGTTTTTGTACGTGTGATGGTGTAAACAGGCTGAAAGTCATTGCTTGTTTTTATTTAAACTACAATAAAAAAAAAGTTTTTTTAGATTCTTAATTTTTGGCCAGAAAAAAGCAGCTTAAATTGCAGTAATGTGTGTAAATTACACGTTAAGTGTGCGCCGGCTAGAGTTCTGAAATGATCTTGTAATGTTGTAAATGTTTTGATGACGCAAAATCCTGCAAGTCGATTTATGATTGCATGTGTGCATGTGACCTCCGGGCAAGATGGACTGCCGTATTTCTATCACGTGGTGTCCGATGATGGTTTCGGACGTGTGGTGGTAATGATGATGATGATGATGATGATGATGATGATGATGATGATGATGATGATGATGATGATGATGATGATGATGATGATGATGATGATGATGATGATGATGATGATGATGATGATGATGATGATGATGATGATGATGATGATGATGATGATGATGATGATGATGATGATGATGATGATGATGATGATGATGATGATGATGATGATGATGATGATGATGATGATGATGATGATGATGATGATGATGATGATGATGATGATGATGATGATGATGATGATGATGATGATGATGATGATGATGATGATGATGATGATGATGATGATGATGATGATGATGATGATGATGATGATGATGATGATGATGATGATGATGATGATGATGATGATGATGATGATGATGATGATGATGATGCTGACGACGATGGTGATGTTAAAGAGGATACCGCCGCGTATACCGCTATAGATGGGAATTGTGGATGAATGACAACAATAACAAGAATAAATGTTAATCATCTAAATCGCCCATTTTCTTAGGTAGATCAATGCATTTTGATTGAAAATATTAGTTATTTACTTAGTTATCAAATATTGCTGTCATCCAATTTACGTTTATGTTGAAAGTTAAAAACCTGTAGCTCTGTGGAATAGTAAATAAATAAATACAACTATAAAAAAGTTCATTCCTGAAAGAAGATTAATTAATTAATTAATTAATTAAATTTAGTGTTGAAGATTCAAAAAAGATCGATCTTAACATCTGTTTTAATAAGCCATTATAAATTTCTTATATAAACTTCACCGTCGGTCTTGCTTGTTTGCTTGCTTGTTTGGTATCTTGCAAATTTTGGAAGAAAAAATTAATCAACTTCCCGTTATCAATCAAGTTGAAATTTGAAATACAGACTTACTTTTCATAACAATGCATTCAATTAAATTTTGAAAACTTCTGAAAAAATTAAATGTTTTAATTTTTAAAATTTGTTTATTTCTGGTTTGAAAAACAACCAATCTAACAAAATATATTAAAAATTACATTTTTGAATTTACAATAACTTTGTTTAAAAACCGGATTTATTTAAATGAAAAATAGCAGAATCCTAAAATATAAGAAATTTGTTAAAACCTCGTTTTTACGGTGCTTGTTAAGTCTAAAACAAAAAACTTCAGAGTATGTCCACGTCCCTCACGTCCCCCATGTCCCTTTATGACCAAATCAACTTTCCTTTTTCTGTTCAACACTCGGGAATGTTAATTTTAGCGACTGAATCAGTTCGATATCTTCAACATTAATGAAAATGCACAACAACAGACTGTCAACAAAGTCACAACAAGGAAGTTGTCTTTATTTGAACAGAAAGAAAGATTGCTAATAAATATGTGCAAATTGAAATTATAATTGCTGACATGTCGAATGTTTCGCCTCTGTGCAAGACTATAGATTTGTTTAGACATATCGCTAAATGACAGTTGTATTGTATTTATTACAGTCCTTTACAACCTAAAAATATGACAGTTGTATGTATTTTATTGTATTGTATTGCATTGCATTGCATTGCATTGCAATGTATTGTATTGTATTGTGTTGTGTTGTGTTGTGTTGTGTTGTGTTGTGTTGTGTTGTGTTGTGTTGTGTTGTGTTGTGTTGCGTTGCGTTGCGTTGCGTTGCGTTGCGTTGCGTTGCGTTGCGTTGCGTTGCATTGCATTGCAATGCATGGCGTGGCGTGGCGTGGCGTGGCGTGGCGTGGCATGGCATGGCATGGTATGGTATGGTATGGTATGGTATGGTATGGTATGGTATGGTATGGTATGGTATGGTATGGTATGGTATGGTATGGTATGGTATGGTATGGTATGGTATGGTATGGTATGGTATGGTATGGTATGGTATGGTATGGTATGGTATGGTATGGTATGGTACGGTGTGGTACGGTGTGGTATGGTATGGTATGGTATGGTATGGTATGGTATGGTATGGTATGGTATGGTATGGTATGGTATGGTATGGTATGGTATGGTATGGTGTGGTACGGTACGGTACGGTAAATACGGTACGTACGGTACGGTAAATACGGTACGGTACGGTATGGTATAGTATGGTATGGCATGGCATGGTATGATTATTGTGTTGCATCGCATCGCATCGCATTGCACCGCGTCGCATCGTATCGTCATAATTTGAAATTTGTTGCATAGCGTTTACTATACATCTTTACAATTTTAATTTTACTCAACTAGTGATGATTCAATGCGTATTAGAATTTTTTACAGTGCTTTATTCAACTCACTACGTGTGTATCATCAAAACAATTTATTCAATTTTGAACCATTTCCCGTTATTCAATTTTTCTAAAATACAATCAGCAAATTTGTCGAACTACATCCTACTAGCCGTATCGATGCAACGTTGATTAGTTGATTCTGATTCCTTCACAATTGCCTACAGCAAAGTTTTTTTCTGTACAATCGTTAGAGAGAGAGAGGTCCAACTTTCATAACTATTCACAATATTCAACTACACTTCTGAGCCGTCTTTCAAACGGTTTTAGTAAGCTTCTTAAATCAAAATGACTGACTATGTCCTGACATTGCCGGTGACTTCAGTTGAAAACGAAGAAAGTTTTAGCTGATTGAGGTGAGTTAAAACATAACCTCAGAAGCAGATGTGGAGACCAACAACTACTGTCAATTTCATAATGACATGAAGATGCAAAAAACTTTATTTTAGTTGTTGTAAAGAAAAACATTATCCTTTGTTTTTTTATTTTTTGTAGGAACTTAAATTGCATTTTTTTAAATTTTTGTTTGAATAAATTAATTTGTAAAAACAGTTATGTAAGAGACAATATCATTAGATCATTCGAGAGATATAACTTTTATTTGTATTGCAGCCAAAAAGCTGGATTGGCTCATCTTATCTATATTTCTATATACATAATAGGTAATGTGTGTTTGTGGATACGCGCTCATGAATCCAAATTGCAAGGATTAGCATAGAGGTTATTAATTAAATATTTTAGGAAATAAAAAAATCTGCTATTTAGTTAAAGTTTTATTGGCAAACAAGTAAAAGAAAAAACGAGTTTGTTAACACAAACTTTAATTTCAAATACACTCGATTTAGAAATACGAAAGATGTTCAAATTACGATTTTGTTGGTTTTTTTAATTGAATCATGTATTGTCATCCAATATAAAGCTATGCTGAAAGTTTCAGTCTCCTAGCTAGTCAAAAAGCTGGTTAAATTTTAATTGCAAGATTTGCGTACAGAGAGTTTCACAGCATGTTTCACAAATTTAATTCATATATTACTAGTGTAGTTTTTAATTGCAGATTGAATATTTATTCTCTTCGCTAAATTAATCATCCGATTTCAAAATGCCTAGTATTATTTTACTGCAAATGAATTTCAGTGCCTCTGGAGCAACAGATATTAATTTTATGTTCCTTTCTGTCTCAGTGATGACATTAGAAATAAGTTGTAACAAATTGTTAATAACCTCAGTTGCAACCAAGAAACATGAATCCAGCAATTTTCTTTCAAGTGCATTATGGCTGACATTTTCTGATAGTTGAAACAATTAAATTCAAATAATTTTTATTAAAATATTTTTTTTGAAAATTTCCACAAAGTGCAATAATTCACGTTTTGTTAATAATGTTTAAACAGGTGTTTATATAACCAGCTTAAGAATTTTTTCCAGAATATATCAGATAGATAGAAGGATTTGAAATGGAGCGGTCAAAAATCTATTTATCTCATCTCTGCTGATTTCCAAGAAATCAGCAAATCTTTTCAGTTCACACAAGAATTTAATGTGTTAAAATATATAATTTATTTTAAGCAATAATTCATAAGATTTTATATAATCAAATCTTGTTGTTTTTTTATATAATTATAATTGAATTGAGTTGTCAGGCTGACAGATGTAGATCTGTAAATGTTATTGATGTGACTGATGTGAGGATGTGTTTCAGTCCAACTAATAAATGTGGAATTTCATTGAAGAGCTTAATAAAACATGGCAGATGGCAGGCTTGAGTTTCATAACAAATCGACTTTGACATATTTCTCAGATGCGATACGGACAGAACGAGAGGATATCGTGCAACGTGGCCAAGGATATCTGTTTAGAGAGATGGAGAAAGATAGGGCTCCTAGGGGCTTCAGCTTTATTTTTAAAATAAATAATATATGCAGATGTACACATATGCACATAGATGTAAACAATTTCACGTGCCATATATCGTAAATGTGTTATATTGTTGAATTGGTTGCATAGGTCACAATATGATAACCTATTAATTATATAATCTTCCAGTTTCACTCAGTCTGGAAAGCTGATCACGTGGATTAACAAGGTCAAAATTCACTAAAACTGATCCGTATGGTTTTCAACATTTAAAATATTTAATTATTGTAGTAGCATATAACTTTCGTTATTTGTTATTATTTGTTATTTACGTTGCTTAGAGGAACTTCTAATTTCAATTCAATTCCCGTGGCCATGTTATTTAAAAGATAAACTTTTTTCACCTACAACAATTATTAATTTTATTTGAGAAAGAATGTGTAAGTACTAAGTAGGTGTCGTGCATTTTTCTTGATTTCAAGAGAGACATATGAGCCCATCCTTTGACATCATAAGGAATCATATCCAATCATGCATTTAAAATGCTTAATCAAGCCCATCCTCATCATGTGAAGATAAACATGTGTGTGTGTGCAACTTTTTTGTTGTTGGATTTGCAACCTAAACTCTAGTTTCTACCTGCACATTTTTTGTGATCAGGAGACTGAAATTTTTATAAAACGCTTATTTCATAAACTTTTAAAAACTTTCAAAGAGATAAAATTTTGTGATATTGGTATTGCAGACTTTTCCAAAATTTCAATTTTTTTTTGTCTTTGGATTTCACACTTAATATCTAGTTTCTAATAAAAATTTGTTATAGTTTTTTGTTATCAGGAGACTGAAACTTTTCATACAACAATTATTTCAAACAATTTTGAAAACTTTCGAAAAATTGAGAAATTTGTGTGATACCGGTGTCAAAGAATTTGTATAAATATAAATTTTTTGTTTCTCGATTGGGCACATTAACTTTAGTTCCTACTTAAACTTTTTATAGTTTTATGTGATCAGTTGAAGCACATTTTTGTGATTCGAATTCATTAAAATATTGCTTTGTCACAGATAATACATTTCTATTCCAAGTTTCAGCTCAATTGAATAAAGACTTGGGATCTAAATTTCATTTGGAAAATACGAACCATTAAACATACGACAAACAGATAAAGTTAAATAAAAGCGTGTAAAATAGATGGTCGTGAGTACTGCACGGGCTGATTTTCTACGGCCCGGCGCGTCGACAACTTGGCCCTGTCCGTTTCATAAGTTAAAACTCCAGGCCGGTCCGGTCCGTCTAATATGGACCTGGTCTGTTTTTACAGGCCTGAAACTTTTATATACTTGGCGAAAAATCTCGGCCCATTCCACCTTGACTTCAGGTTTGGCCCGGCCCGTCTGAAGGCTCTAAAATCACAGCCTGGCCTCTGGCCCGTGCAATACTCTAATCCATAGAGGCCTACACGGACTTTTTATGGGCAGAAAATTCCGGGCCTGGCTTGAAATTTAGGCACTAACCGGCCCGTTTCATAAGAAGTACAGATATAGTGGCTTGGCTCGGTCCGTGATGAACTGGACTCAGCTAGTTTTAACGGGCACAAAACTTCAAAGCATGGAAACTATTTTTTTTAAATAATGAAACACGTATCTTGTTTTGCTTTTAAAAAACCTAATTATTGAATTTTTATGTTTTTACAGTTCCAGTTATTGAGTTTTCAAACAAATAATCCTTTTCTCCGCCCTACATTTGTAGTCCTGGAACCAACAACATAAAAAATGGTAATACATGTGTAACATTATTTTCTAAGTAGCATCTAAATACTAATTTTCATATCTGTAATATTTTCTGTTTCAGAGTAGCACTTATTCGAAAAAAATATAACCCTATTTTCCACCCCACATTTGAAGTCCTGGAAACCAAATTATCAGAAATTGGTAAAACACGTATATCTTTATTTCTCAAGAAGATTTTAATTACTAATTTTTACATATGTAGCACTTACAGTTTTTGAGTAACAGTTATTCTAAAAAACAGATAACCTTATTTTTCACCCCACATTTGAGATCCTGGAAACCAAATTTTCAAAATTTTTGCTTTTCCGCTCCCGCTTGCTCTCCCGTTCCCGGTCACTTTCCGTTTCCCGCTTGTTCTTTCGCTCTCAGTCGCTTTTCCGTTCCGTTTTGAAGTCAAACACTGACACGTGATTTATATATATATATATATATATATATATATATATATATATATATATATATATATATATATATATATATATATATATATATATATATATATATATATATATATATATATATATATATATATATATATATATTTATATATATGCATTTCTATCTGTTGCATTTTCCTATGAAAAGGACATAATTGCAACTCTTTGTTTTTCCATTATAACTTTTTAAAATAATTTAAAAAAAAATATTCTAAATAGCCTACAACCTATCATCAGACCTACCAAATGTACTCAAAAAATTTTATAAAAATCGGTTCAGCCGTTTCGGAGGAGTTTGAAGTCAAACACAAAGACACGAGGTTTTATATATATATATATATATATATATATATATATATATATATATATATATATATATATATATATATATATATATATATATATATATATATATATATATATATATATATATATATATATATATATATATATATATATATATATATATATATATATATATATATATATATATATATATATATATATAGATATAGATGTTGTTGAATAACTTGTCTGAAACTGCTTTTTTAGAATTTAATCAAAGCCTCGTAGACAGCAATTTGTAATAGATTGATTTGACAGAAAAGTGGCTCCGAGTTTTTAAATCTTGCCCTTCCCCCCCCCCCCCCCCCGGGAAAATGATAACTCTACGCTACAAATGGGATGCCAGATCAAAAAGGCGACTTTGGCGATCTTGGAATGGCATGGTTCTCTTTGCTTTCCTAAATCCGCCCGTGATGATACCTGTATCACAGAGTTTTTGAAGGGTATTTTTGTATTAGATTACTTCAGCAGAAGAATTGATTATAATTACAATTACTACAGTACATATTGATAATCAATTACAATTACTATTACTTCCGGAAGATAAGTAATCAATTACAATTACTCTAAAACCAAATTACAATTAGATTACATTTAAGGTCCGAAAGCGAAATAAAAAAACATAGATTTACAACAATGATGAAAACTTTATTAAAGCAGACTGCAGCAATAAACAATTAAAAAACAAGTGAATCAAAAAACAAAGTGTTTTAAAAACACACTTTTATATAATCGATTGTGTAGGCCACATTCTGTTACATAAACAACGAGTATATTAGCATAGACAATAAATAGTTTGACGAAAATATCACAAATAGTTCTTGAATTAAATTCTGTCCAATCGATCCGAAAATGTTATAGAAATCATTGTTAATCAGTTCGGAGGTAAGTTTAAATTTTTAAGTCTCTAGCTCATCGGGAAGTTAGTTTAAAATCGATTGCAAATTTTGACTACAGATCGACAGACAGAGAAGTCAAGTTAAGTAAAAGTGTGTAATGACAGTTCATGCAGTGTATATGAAAGCAGGTGCGATACACTACTTATTCAGATGTCTGTTCTGACGTAAAAGTAGCAATTTTTCAAATGTGTTATCTGCGCTTGGATAGAATAATTGAAGCAACACTGAAAAGTCGTTCCACTGGTGCACTGGATGGCAGAACGGTGTTGTATTTTACAAATATTGCCTTTACTTTTGGATATCTCGATAGCATGTCTAAACTGCGATCTGAGTCACTCAGATATGAAAGAAACTGGCAATTTGCTGACACACTTGAAATTGAGTGCTGAAAAACAAAGAATTTCTTGTCCGTTGTCGAATTCAAAATGCTTGAATATTCAACTTTCAAACCAACTAACAACTTTTTTGTTACTTTCATCCGTCATTGGTTTGAACAACTAATAAACAAAATCATTAAATAGAAATGACGATAACAACGAGTTTGCACATAGATATGAGTTTGCCATAGATATAGAGTTTGCATTGTCATTGGAACACCAAAATATGTCAAAGTAATCATGCGAAAGTAATTAAAAAACACGATTAGATTACTCATGATATGTAAACAATTACGATAACAAATTACTGTTCCACATGCAAATAATTAATTACAATTATAATTACTTGTCCCTTGTAATCAATTACGTAATTGATCACTTTTGTAATCGATTACTATACAACACTGATTTTTGACACAAAATTGTATAAGGTTTTGAAAAAATCCCCTATACAAATTTCCCCGGTCATCAGCTATTTTTGAAGGTAAAGTTTACAGATGGGAGTTTGTAGTGGCGCATTTGTTAGACCTTGTCCACGGGTGCTAACACTCAAACTAGGCCTCTGTTTAAGACTGACTCTCACGCTCTACCGACTCAGCTAACACTGGCGGATCCAGGGAGAAATCCGGCTATGGCCCTCCTCACATTTTGTCAATAGACTTTTTCCCCCTCCCCCCTCGTCGGAAGCAATTTCAAAAATTAAAAAGCTTATGAAAAAGCAAACCAGGACACACTTTCAAAATGAAATGTTTCTAAAAAAATCATGCATAAATAAATGATTAAAATGCTGAATAATCATGCATTTTTCTTGCGTCCCATGCGGGCTATGGTCAAAGAATGGGTAAAATTCTAACCCGTTCTCTGACGAATTTCTCAGACTTTACTGGCTAGAATGGTGCACTGGATCTTCTCGAACAGTTTAGTGTTCACGTCACAAATGCAGCTTTAGCACTTGAATTCATGCAACAAACTAAAACATGCGTAGATGTCTATGTTAACTCACACATAAAACACAGCAAGTGTTGCAGATAGAAAATCTTTTGCATCCATTGTTGAGACCATTAAATTGCCGAGATTCAGAATGTTTCACTAAAAGGACACAGAGATGATGACCGCATTGTTCTTGATTGTTTTTATCCTATAGTTACAAAAAATATTAACTTTATTAACATTATTCACCACTTCGTCTTCAAAGATTACTTTAAAAGTTGATTTGGATAATAGATTTTTACCTCCTGCCAGTGGCGTATAGCGAGGGTATCTGGCACCCGGGGGAAAAGTATACAAAATGCGCCCCCATCTTCCACTGTTATCCCAATTGGACGACCAAAACCGAAAGAACCAAAGGCGCCCGAACCGTAATCGGGGTTCGGTGAGCCCCTCCTTAAAATTTTTTGGAAAATCATTAGTGTGAAATAGTGCAAAAATACAATTTGTTAATTTTACTTGTTTTACATGTTCAAAAATGACTAAACTTTGGTGAAGTTATTGTCTTTCTTTTTGTTTTTTGGCGCCCCTAAACCCTTATTTCCAAATTAGCTGATGAGTGGGGGAGTAGGATATTCATAGGTACTTTTCCAAAAAAAAATTCAAAAAAATTTATACATTTTTTTCAAAATAGCTGACGACCGAGAAAAGTAATTGTAAGTACTTTTCTGATTTTTTTTAAAGCTTCGTAGATATTTTTCCAAGAACATTTAAAAAAATTTAGGGGTGCCTAGCCCCGCCAAATGACGCCCCTACTCCCTCAAAATAGAGCCTTTACGGCTCTAAAAACTTTACTAATATTTTTTATTTTGCCTCAAACTTGGCCCCCCCCCCCTCAAAAGTTGGCTAGATCCGCCAGTGTCGGATAACCTGATTAATTTTTCAAGTTTTAGGGCCATACCTATTTACTGATAAATGCATGTGTATTTATATTATAATACGTCTCCGTATAAGTTTATAATATCACATATTTGTGATATATTTTATCATTTTGTGTGTGCAAAATTAGTACCACAGCCACAGCCCTTTCCCGACCCTCTTCATGTTCGTGGGTTACATAAAAATTATTTCCTGGTTAAAACTTGGTGAAATTTAATAAACTAAGCTTAAAATGTAAATAAAAAAATAGTTTCAACATTGTCACCAAAAAAATAATTGGTGCACTATTGAAGAGTGACGAGTCGACGGACTGATTTGAGTATGACGTCAGAGCGGACACGAACGCCGAGTTCTTTTGCAGAATTACTGATTTACGATCAAATATCGTTTAGCTAATTAAGTACGTTCGATCGATATCGTGTAGCTAAGTATTTATAATAATTGGTAATCCGATCAATCAAGCAGCTGCGACTTTTCAAGTCGTTTTAAATTTAAGGACAGATTTAGAACATTTAGCTATTAATAAAGTAATAATAAAGTAAAGTTAAACAATATCCACATTTTCTAATAGTTTATAATACGGAGGTATGCTTTTGTCTTCAAAACAGCGCCAGCTATTTATCTACACATGCAGCTTCATCCCAGCAACGCGGAGAGAAAGTGAGGAAAAGAGCGAATGCAGCATCATTTACATTTATTCTGTTCTAACATTCTAAGTGGCTTGTTTTCATTGACTACAGACTACAGTACTACAGGCTTTCATGGCGATCGAGTGTATCACAGTTTTCAAGTTTAAAATGAATGGGAAAATATTTATGCGAACTCTATGTCTACAACGTTCAATTTTGCTGGGAAATTACTGGTTGAATTATGCTCAAGCAGGAAAAATTTACGTCAATTGTTTGCCTTGTTTAATGAATCACTAAAAGAAAGTTTCAGAATATTCAGTAAGTTTCTGCTATCAGCTATCAAATATTTAAAATTAAAACAAGCTGATTGTAAAATTTACCAATGGTGCTCAAACGAAAAAGGGTTATCCCTAAGCAAAAACAACAAAAGCCAAAAACCTTTGTGATTGTTTCATTTGGACTTCTGCTGTTTTATGTCATATATCAACTAGCATCAAATGTAGGCATTCCGGACTTTTTTGTGAGATGTCCCAAAAAGGAATTTGTTGAAGCATTGTCAAGAAGTGCAAGTCCAGACGAATATGTTGTGTTGGCTATGGTTGACTCATCGTTTGCAGATATGGCAATTAACTTGTACAAGGGCAGTTTTGAACCAAACATCATTGATAACTTCCTTTTCATAGGTGCAAGCAGAAGTGCTTGTGACATTCTATGGAATGAATCCCTACCATGCTATCACTATGCAGAAGACAAGGCAGCATCCGTTGCCAGTACCTACAGGAGTCCCGACTTCATTCGAAAAATGAACATTAGGACAGAAATGATTTTGGATGCATTGGCTGCTGGATTCACAGTTGTTCATACTGATTTAGATGTTGTTTTTTTTAGGAACCCCCTCCCTGAATTGAAAGTAAATTTTCATTATTGAATTTTCTGTTTAAGTTTAATTAAAAGAACGTTGCTGAACAATGTAAATCAATTCGCATAACAGGTAATAATGGAAGAGTATGACATTGCAGCACTGTGGGACAGTTTCGCATACAATGCTGGATTCGTAATCATAAAGCCAACGTGGTATTCAAAAAAAGTTTACCAGCATGTCAAGTCAATTACAGACAGCTCCCAAGTTATAGATGACCAGAAGGCACTTAATGAAGCTCTGTCAACCATGAAGCGATCATACCGAGAGTTCCATGTTGCAAAACTTGATAAATCAAAGTATGTTATTTTGAAACTTTGTTAATCCAATGTAACGATATTATGTATGAGTGCATATGTTTTAGGTATCTCTGCGGGTTGGATTATTTTGAGAACGGAAAGCGGCTCTTTCCGAAGAGCTGTTCCGAGTGTATGGTTGTGCACAACAATTGGATCGTATCGAAAGAAGCAAAGGTTTACAGATTTAAAGAACATATGATGTGGATGTATGACAAAGAAGGCTACTATTCAAATGCTTCCACAAATTACATTACATTTTCCAATCCGATTGTTTGGCCTTCTAAAAGTGATAACGATATAGAAGAATTAGAAACCCTCAAAGGTGCACTTGCCCTGTCTGAGATGCTGGGCAGAAAATTGATACTTCCACGATTCCACTGCTCAGTGCAAGAAAAAAGCAAAAGCAAATTACTGCCATTTAAAAGACCTATTAGAAATCCCACAAAACCTCAGTTTTATGATTGTCCACTCAATAGCCTACTAAATATTTCAGCATTTGACAGTGTTTTTGGTGATGACTACAGAGAAAATTCTTTTTTAAAGCACCCTTTAGTACCTGAAGAGGTTAAACAAAATAGATCCAAGGAAATTGTAATCATCACGCTTGTCAACGCCAGACTCTTCCAGCAAAATATTTTACCGACAGTCGCTTCAGTCAAGCCCGGTACAAGTCCGCCAGTCAAAGAAAATTTTGAACTTATCGACATGAGCTCAAAACAGATAGTTATGGAGGAAGATGTGAAAGCTGCACTGAGTTCTTTCACTGAGAAGGTTCTTATATTCAGATCTTTATACAGGCTAATGCCAACATTTTCTGAAGCATCTCACCAAGAACAGTTCCAAAAAAGGGTTAAAATTGCTTTTATGAGATCAACATATCGTCAACTTCCCTGAAGTTCAGCTAAAATAATTTAAATAAAACCATTGATGGAGAAATTTGTTCAGATCCATCAGCTGGAGTGATATTATATGTTCATGTTTTATAGCAGCTTTATTTATATTATTTATATTATGTTTATTCATGTGCTTCCAGAGGCTTATTAAAGTACTCATTTCAATTACCGGTATTAGGACAATGAAGTTTTTTTATGTATACAACAAGATTCTCATTTCTATTTATTCAAAAACAGTATTAATGTTTGAGACAATGACTTCAAGAGATAAAATGGTACATACAATAATTAACATTCATTTTTACAAATCAACTTTGCAGGGTTGAGTTCTTATTCGTTCGAATTGTTCTTTTCGTTGTGGTAGAAATTTTTCCAAAGTCAATAAAATCTTAAAAGATGAAATTGAATTACAGTTTTTCTTTTATAATTCAGAATTAAAGTTAAATAAATTGCTGCAAATACCTTTTTAGATTTCATGCTATTTGCTCTGTTTTCCCTACCAAGGTAGATGGAAAAGAGATTCTCAAGAAAGGTATCAGCAAGGTCATTCATATTGTACTTTCCGCTAATTATGAAAGCTTCTATCAGTAACAAGTATCTCTATAAAAAAAAAGAAAATTAAGTTTATAATATGAAAGGATACTCATATTGCAAAAAAAAACATTTATTTAATAATTGCCACAGTAATTTAAAATGCAATTTGATTTTTTTTCAAAAAACAGTGAAAATACACTTTTTCTTCAGAAAATACATATACATTGTTTATAATTTGTCCAAAAATTGTTGCTGCTGACCAATAACACAGGTAAAACTAATGAATAATAATAACACTAATCTATAATAAAATCTGTGCCCGATACTATACTAAATACCAATACTAAAACTTGCACTCCGGAAGAAAACAATCTGATAATTATATTAATTGTGTGTATCTCTCTTTCATGCATTATTTTGTTTATACAACAATCTCAGCTGGTTATATAAGGAATCATAACTAACCAATATGTTCCCACTACTGCTTCCTTGAAGACCCTCATTGATGATGTTCAGCAGCAGTCGTTTATTCAACTTGTGGATGCTACGAGAAATAAAAATAATTGATATTTAAGAAAAAAATCAACAGCTCTATAATATCCATCTTAACTGGTTACTTACAGCCATAAAACAACATCAAAACTCTAACATTTCCAAAGAGTCAAATTAAGCAATACATCAAAGTTTGCAAATTATTAAAAACTAAAGAACTTTACATTTATTTATTTTCTATTGTGCAAACAATTGAAGAGTGCCTCTTGGAGGCAACACAACTTTTTAAAAATTTATGGACTAAAAATACTTGTTTGGTGTTAAAATGAGGTAAATTAAATTTATAAAATAAATACTGATTTTAATTGATGTTTTTTGCTTTGTTAGACTATAGAATGTACTTATTCAAAAACATTTAAAAATGTACAATAACAATAAAATTAATATGAATAGCACATTGTAGAAAATTAATAGGGCAATTATACAGTATAATCCTGCTACAACTTACTTCAAGGGACCATAGAAATGGGTACTCATATCCAGTTTCAGTATTGCAAATTCACATTATCTCTCAATATTTTTTCATTACATTACATCTATGCTGTGTTTTTTGAATGTCAAGAAATTCATGGTCATAAAAATACATAATTCTGTTTGTGATTTCAAAAATTGTAAATTCAGAAAAAATATAAAAAGTAAGCCATAAAAAACAGGTTTTTTAACAAATCCCTTATATTTCAAGATTTGTTGACTTTTCATTCAGATTGCAGATTTTTCTTTTAAACAATTTTTTAAAATTTTTATATGTAAACCTATATATGTGTGTTTGATTTGTTTTTTTTTAAACAGATAATTATTATTTTTTAATTAAAAAATAATTTTCTCTCAGAAAGTTTTCAAACTTTGATAGAATGCATTATCATAAGGAGCAAGCCTATATTTCAAATTTCAGCTTGATTGGACAACGGGAAGTTAATTAAACTACACTTTCAAGGTTTGCAAACATTCAAGCAAGTAAGCAAGAGCAACAGTGAAGTTAATATAAGAGATTTAAAAAGCAAATTAAACTTTGAAAATTAAAGATTTTAATTATAAAAATATGGACTAATCAAGTAGGTCCTCTCAGGACAGGTTGAGTACCACTGTAGAGGAGGGGAGGAACACCTTTATGTAGTCAGTAGCATAATTATTGTAAAAGTTTGGCTTGTTTAACTTCGCTCTTTACTCACTCGTGGGCCAATTTCACAGAACAACCATTTATAGGTGCCTATCTACACCTCTGCAAATGCTGGTGTCTCTGGCGGGGTTCGAACCACCGATCATCAGGTCTACAGGTGAATGCCTTATCGCTATTCCATCAGCGCCCACATGATTCTTTGATTTGATTGTACACCTATCTATGAGATTGTCACTGCTAGCTTATCTAGATGTCAACATTTAGACAAAAGACCCTAGCTTATATATTGTATTGAATAATAATTATAATTATTAAAGAAATATGACAATACCTGTTGGATAAATTTTCAATAGCTGTTAATAGACTGAGTGAAGGTTCACGTAAACACTGATTTATAAGCTCCGCTTCACTTTTTACAGCACTGAAAATTGAGACAAGCATATTATAAATATAGTCAGTAACCTGCAATGTCCTCAACATAGAGAGATTCAATAAGCAGACCTTATCTCAATAGACTTATTTTTCATTTTGAGATAGTTTTGGAAGCCAATTTCAATTTCTTTAAAATGTGAATCTGAAAAATTGCTCAACCAAAATATGGGCTTTTCTTACAAAATCAACAAAAGAACACAACAACTATACCAGATAATAGTCGGACATCTCCGAATGTGTAACATCCAACTTCCTTTTTGACGGATGCAAATTCCGTCAACTTGTCAGCCATTTCTGAAACACCTTGATAGATTGTATCAGTCAGAGAAGCTTGAGAAAAATGACAACTAATAATCAGTCATTGAATTTCTTGTCTTGAAATTTAAATTTATTGGCACATACCTTTGGGCGTGAGTGAGTTTCCGAAGCCAATCATTTTTCCAGTAGAGGATGGGCCCATGCCAATAAAGTCTAAACGATAAACAATGAATCCTAAATGTGAAAATGCCTAGACTAGTACACAGAAAATTAATTTAATTTCACCTTGCTTCCTATAAACAGTTCGCTTTTCTTTGTCAAGGTCAAGGTCAAATAGGATTTCTAGAAGTGCCTATAACAAAAATTGTTGAGTTTCAATTATGAATAAAGAATTATTCGTTCGGCCCGTGCAAGCTTAAAAATACAGACGACGATGACCACAAAATCTTACTTCTGCTTCTTGCTTGACAAGTAAATGTTTCTGAGATCTTTCTCCATTGCTCAGCACAAGTGAAAGTTCTGAAAGCATGAGAAACTATACACGTAAAAAAATCACTTCTGAGAAATAAAATTTAAATGAACAAAAAATATAAATTCCAGTAAAATAATGTCGATTTGAAAGATACTTTTCTACATCAAACTCTTGTATGCACGATTAATTACAGCATTTATTAAATATCAGAAGAGTTAAAATTTAATCAATACTCCAAATTTAACTTTTAAACAAATTTAATAAAAAATTAATTGATTTCAAGGGCATAGTGACTTCAAATAAACACGTAAAAATGAGATAAAAACATAAAATGAGAGAATATTTAATTTTATTCTAACTCGACGTGTTCGTAATTTCATCGGAATGACTTCTTAAAACCTCCTTAAAAACAGCATGTCCGTCTAAGACTAAATGTTTCATCATTTTCAAAACCTGAAAAATTGAACAACCATGCAGAATTTACAAATTTTAATTTTTTTGTTTTGAGTAACTCACTTTCAGTTTTATATTTGCGGAGTTTAACTTTAGTCTTCCGTTGAACCATAATATTAAATCTCGGCAAACCGTTTCACTTTCATATGTAAGTTCTACAAGTTAAAAAAAAGATTAGTGAACCAAAATAACCAAGCAGCTTATTGCAAGTCGATTAATTATAATTGGTGTCAAATAAAATTAGTAAACCAATAAAACAGTTTAAAAATTAAATTTAAAAAAAAAAGTAAATTTGAAGAACATTCATCGTACTAATTATTTCATTAACTTGGTGTCCAGGAGTAGGTTCTTGATCATCTGATGTAGCTTTTGACAGCATAGGTATCTGATCAGTAAATGTAAAACTGTAATCCATGCACGATACTTGCGTGTTAAGCATTGTATACAAAATAGGTTGCATAGCAACAAGCAAATATATTATGCACTAAATAGGTATCTAAGATTAAAAAACGTCAACCAAAATCCAAGAAATTAAAGCAAATTTTCAGAGAAACAATCTAACATAAGTTAAAAATGTAGCTCTTCCAAGTAGCAGTCCCTGTGAGTTCATTATCGATAACTTTCCTTGAAAAAACAAATAATTGATTATTTGAGTACAACTCCTGACTGAATGACAGCTTGAATAATAATGAGTTACTCCAAAACATTCATCGTGTTAAATTGACATGTCTCATACAATTCTGCATTTAAATACATGTTATAAATTGTTTTGCAATTTTTTATGTTCTTCCTTCTTCATTGAATCTTAAGAACAAAGCTATTCAATTATTCTATTATCCTAGAGCTATTCAATTTTTCTCTTATCCTAGAGAGCGAGTGTATCATCTCCAGAAATTCATCATGATACCACCACAGATCATTCATTAAGTTTGAATGAAAAAAGATATTATTTCAACAGCATGGGGGCAGAGATGAAGTAGAAAAATACAGAGCAGTTAACATATTGTTATGATACATATGAATCGAGCAAAAAAAAATTGTTTGAACTCTAAAAGTTAATAAACTTGACTTTGAAACAGGTTATCAAAAATTTATCAAAATTAATAATTTTCTTTTATTAACCAAATAATTACAACACATTTTGCTTATATTATCTGTTTATTTTATAATTTTTGAAAACTATACATACACTCAGGGACAATTCCAGGGGGCGAGGGGGATGCACCTCCCCATTTTAGAATAGTTAAAAATAATTTACATTAGACAAATCATTAAACAAATTTAAATTATGTACATAATATTTAGCAATAAACTTATAAAGAAAATCAATTTTAAATAAAAGTAAATTTAGTAAAGAGTTAAGCGCTCCACCTATTATATTATAATATAATATCTATTTCAATGGATATAAATAGATATTATATTTTTAAAAATGTGTGCTATAAATGGATATATAGCACACACAATTTTATCATTGTTAGGTATTTACATTTTAAATTTTTGTATGAAGGGGCAAAACCATTATTACGAATAAATTTGTAAACAATACATTAATAGCAATGGTATAATGTCATCAATTTTTCAGGAGGTAGGACTTTTCTTGGGTGGGTACTCATGGATGTGCCCCCCCTTAATAAAATTCTGGATCCGCCCATGCATACACTAGTAAGAAAATCTACACTTATAGTAAGAAACATACAAAACTAAAATCACTATGCAGTCTCCCTATTTGTGTGTATGTGTAACAATAAATCTTATAAATTATTGACAGATATTTTTTAATGTTATGCAAAGTTATGACATATACACACGTACATACATACAGCGGGAAAGCGACCGAGAACGAGAGAGCAAATGAGAGCAGGAAAGCAACCAGGAACGGGAGAGCAAGCAGGAACGAGAGAGCGACCAGGAACGGGAGAGCAAGCGGGAACGGGAGAGCGACCGGGAACGGAAGAGCAAGCGGGGAAGGAAACGAGAACGAGAGAAAAATGATATAAAAACATCTAAAAGTCCCGGGCAACTCCGTGTACCCCGGTACCCCACTAGTAATTATTAAAAAAATTGAAGAGCTCATTGACGCAGCCACGAGGCATTTTACGGGTTCCTAACTCTCTGCAAATAGTTAAAAATCGCCTCGCCAAATGATATTTTTCAGCATGTTTCAGAAAATAAAACAAATTCAAAAAGAAAGTGAGAAATAAAAAAAAGAGAAAAAGATTAAACAAAAAATTTAATTTCAATTCCTTCTATCTGGTTTTACCATTGATATATACTAGTATATATCAATGGGTTTTACCACATAAACAAGTACCTAAAGGAAAAAACGAGTTCTTTAACACAAACTTTTATTTTAAATACACTCCATTTAGATATACGAAAGATGTTCAAATTAAGTTTTTTTTAATTGAATCATGTATTGTCATCCAATATAAAGCTATGCTGAAAGTTTCAGCTTCCTAGCTAGTCAAAACCTGCTTAAATTTTACTTGCAAGATTTGCGTACAGAGAAAGACACACACATACACACATATACACACATACATACATTGGATATTATGTATGTTGATTCTCACATTTTTCGATTGTGGAAATCCTACAAACTTTCTCTTGTATGTATATAATGCATGATTTTACAAACAATTTAAAAAAACCGCTGATCTTCTGACAAGTTTTTGACATTTTTTTTTGCAAAATTGTCCAATGTTATGAAAAATTTGCCTTTAAAATAATTTACTCAAAAGTGTTAGGGAAATTGTCTTTAGGAAGAAAGTTCATTAGACAAATTTTTCATATCTTGGACAAATGTTTCTTATTATTTTATATACAAAACAAGTGAACTGTAAAAATCTTCGTTTTTTTAAAATCCTTTATAATTTTTTAATACTGCAGCTACTAATTGTTTGCAAATTATTATTTTATGATAATAAATATATAAAATATAAAAACATTGACCACGGTCTTCTAAATACAGAGTGTAAAGTCCTCAGCAACAAATAAACCCACTTAATTTCACCTCAATTGGATAGCAGGAAGTTGGTTTTTTTATGTGTAAAATGGTCCCAATGTTTGGCTCAAGCAAGCAAACATGATGAAATTAATATGAAGGATTTAGAGATATTGCCTCTTTTAAAAACGCTCAACTTCCTTTTTGAATAATTACTTTTTTTACTTTGTAGCACAGTGCCTTTGGACTTTATTAAGAAGAACTGTAGATACTCAGGTTCTTTATAAATGGTCCCAAATTTATTAAAAGAAATACACACTTAATCAAAACTTTTGTCTTAGTAACTGTAATTAAGACTGGTTGATTGAAGTTATGTAATCACCAAAAGCAATAACTCAACTTTATTTTTTCTCATATGTCTTCTCAGTTTAGGAACTCTTCTGAGGTCGATAATCATAGATTATATAACTATAAACATAGATATTAAAATATCTTTAATATATAATGACAGTGTGGCATGAAATCTCTTTTACAACAATTGAAATTGAAAATACCATGAAAACTATGTATAATCAAAAATTGACTTGTGCATGCTGCAGTATCTACCCTGAAGGGTGGGGCATGTAGGGATTAGTACTAGTGTATCAAAAGCTTTTACTGGTCCTCACAGAATGTCAAAAAAGCTCATCGATCGATCGAGATTCAGTGTAAATATATATTTTTTCGGCCAGCTCCAGTAAGATATTTTGACATGCCCTGATTAGTATGACTACTGATGTATCTTAAAACATCCAACTGTAGAAATAACTGGCTTTTTTGCTATAAAATTCCAACCAGTTAGCAGATTGTTTTTTTTTTGCAAAGTGGTCGCAAACCACCATACTCTTCAAGTGTACCAAATTTCAAAATAATCGATTCCAGCCTTTAAGTTTCTTGTCGACTGATGTTATGAAGCCAGCTAATAAGTGCATCAAAAATTTTTTCTGCAAATGTAATTTTCAACTTATTTAGCTGTTTTTAGCATCCTACTGCCACAAGCTAGGCAGGATAATCTTTCACTCATAATTTCTTACCCTGCGCTAAAGTAGAGTGAAAGTGAAAAGTTACAGCTAGTTCTTCTATTAAGCATATTTATAATGTCATAGTTGTAGTATTTACTGCATGGGTTTAAAAACCAGGAGACAAGGGGACATGTTCCCCAATAATTTGTTTCCTACCCAGATAATTTTTGTGAGAAATTACGTATTAATTTGTTGTAGCTGTATATATAACCTGTATAATAATTTAAATTAAAATAATGGAATCCAATATGTAACCAAATCTGTCAATAAAACAATTCAGACATCTGTTTTCAATCTTTGAGTGATGCCCTGAGCAATAGAACAACCTGCAGTCTTATACCAAATTTTAAACCATATTATACCAAAGTTTCAATAATTATTTTTAACCATTAATTTTTTACTAAACCCTATTAATAGTTTTATTAGAGCTTCTAGAAATCTCTATAGTGGAAGTTGTCTAAGACGTTGTATATGAAAAAAAACAAGATTTAGGGGCAGATGAAATTTGAGAATAACAAGTTAAAGTCAATAAGAAAACCTGAGCTATGAATGTGAGGGGAAGGAGTAATATAGAGAGAAGATCTAGGTGACAAAACTGAAGGAAGTATTGTTAAATATTGAGAAGATTTATTAAAATAGATAATTCAAATTTATAATTCAAATTTATCAGGATTAAGTTTGACACATAGAAGAGTTTCATGGAATAACAGAATGAAGACATGCAGTTGTTTTATTAATAACGTCTCAAGGGAAGAGTAAAAAAACAAATATGAGTCACCAGCATACATTTGACTATTGAGAGAGAAAGTTACAAAAACTTCAAAGCCACTAAACTATAAGAAGTAATGTTTGAAGGATTTGATAAAAAGAAAAGCCTTAAGCAAGCTGCAAAACTCCGTCTCAGATGATGCTATGAAGATATGATATAAGGAAGTTAAGAAGTAAATAGAAAAAAAAGTAAAATACCAAGAATAGACCCCTGAGATACACCACAAGTTAAATTTACAGCAACAGAATTAAAAACATTAATAGACATATAGGAAGACCTATCCGATAAATTACTCTAAAGCACTATAGGGAAAAAATAATATTTCAGCAAATTTGTTGTCAAATTGTAAGAAAATTTCAATTTTACATGCTTTTATATAACTTCACTAAAAAGTAAAAAATAATAAATATAAAAAAAATACAAACACGCTTCTATAAAATGCTATAAAAAGTAGAAAATAAATGTTCTGCATATCTTTTAAATATAAAAGTGTGGGGTGCTTCCTTTTGCACTCCAAAGATTGCTTACACAGTCCCTCACACTTGTATGTTTAGCGAAATATCCAGAAAATGTATTTTCTGTTTTTAGAGCATTTTAAAAAGCATGTTTTAAGTTTTTTTTTAAATATTAATTATTTTTTTAGGAAACAAACTAATAAATGGGTTATGACATTTACTTTTACAGCTTTAACTAGTGATTAAAAAATCAAAGCCCAGGTTAAAGGGTGATTTACTGACAATAATTCATATGATTTTGTAATTGAATTATCTTTAAACAAGCGTCTTGGATATTCTAAGTGCAGCAGTTAAAAGATAGTTATAATTTTTCAAAGAAGGGCTAACGTTTATTTTATTCAATTTTCATCGGAAAATCATCGTTTTTTTAGATTATAACTTTTTATTTTTTGATCCGAAGAAAAACAAATTATACCCCATCCAACAACCCAAGTGCACAAGCAAAATTTGTTTAATTTGCACAGTCAGCAATATTGCTAGCTTCACGTGCATATTTTGAAACCCTTGAAAAAGTATTTTTTGGTTAGTATTTTGCCCACCGCTGCAAATAATATTCATAATTTCCGATGTCTGTATGTATGTTATAACTTTTCGTAACGAGGTAGGTGGCGCTGCAATGGCAAAATTAAATATAACCATATTTTGATATTTTAAATATCTTTCATCTTTGACGGGCTATCTCTAGTTTATCCATTTAATGAGTAAGTAAGAGGTAGTCCGTAAAAAATGAAAGGTTTTTAAAATATGGTTATATATAATTTTGCAATTTAATTTAAATTGAATGTAAATTTTACATTGTAATTGTAAAATATTGAAAATAGTGTCTACTATATTTCAACCTTTGTGATCTATTTGTTGTTTAAAAATCTAAACAAATTTGATAATTATAATTTAAATCAAAAGCTTTAATTAATTATTAAAAGTGGTTTTTCTATTTTGACGAGATAATCCATAACAACTTGGAACGAACGTAAACAAGACGAAAAGTAAAACACGAAACATATTGATATTTTTTGAAAACAATGAAAATTAAGATTAACGTTTAATGCATTGAGGTTACGTACTTAAGAAGAATATTTTTATTATTTCTTTATTAATTAGAATCTGATGCACAGTTATAATTTAGTACCTGGATATGGATTTTTCATATTTTTAACTGCATAGACGGACAGCCGCTCCGGGCGCATGTGCCAAGGGGTGCAATATTGAGGCGTGAATAAGATTTTGGAAAATTTTTGAATAAAGTACCTAAGACTACGCCATCCTCTACCCCGCCGGTCATCAGTTATTTTTGGAGGAAAAGTTAACAGATGGGATTTTCTAGAAGCGCCTTCTAAGACTTCGCCCCAGGTGCCAAAAACCCTAGCAACGCCACTGCATATGGAGATTATTATATAAATACACTTCACCTATGTCTATCAAATAAAAAATACTAATAAATGAAACGTCTCACCGAAAAATAACCGTTTTTTTTTTTAAATTTTGTTCAAGTTAGGTCCGTTAAGTTTGTCAGGAAGAGGTTAACAAAAGCGTTTCTATTTTTCATAGTTAAACCCATAGATATCATTGACTAAACCTTAACAACGTGACAAAAATTTGATATACACTCTGAAACAAATCAAATTAATGTATTTTTTAAATTTATTATAATAATATACCATATAAATAATACATTATAATCTTTAATGTATTTATAATATCTCTAAACCTCCTCACTCCTTTATTCACGACACTGTAACTGTAGGTACGTGCTATGTCTGTCTGTTTGTTTGTCCTTTATGCATTGCTACACCATTCATCCGATTGTCATGAAACTTTCACACGACCTTAAACGTCAGTAGAGGAAAGTTTCTGTGAAAAAATTGATAAAGGTCACAAAGTGAGCGGGAGAGCGAGCGGAGACGGGTGGAATTATAGGTGGAAGCTTGAAAAAAACTGTGTATGGTATGTTTCTTTATTGGCACAGTTAATTACAATGATGTAATGTAGTAGGCTCCCGTTGCAAGTCCACCACCAATTAAAGTACCCAGTGAGCGTCTCTTCAGTGCCACTGGGCGTATATATTCTGATCGCCACTGATGTCTGGCTGCACAAAAAGCTGGAAATCTTATGTTTAATGCACTAACAGTAGCTTAAAGTCAATCAAATTAATTGCCTTTATTTTCATCTACGGTTTGGTTTAGTAAAAATGTGTACAACAATTTATTTATCAAATTGCATAGACTGAATGCATTCTCTTTATTTTGCAAAAATAAAAACAGCCAGATAATCAGCCAGTAACGATTATCGACCAATACCGATTGCGAAATGACCAATACCGATACACCTCTAGTTAGTCTAGTTTTAAATAACTCTCCAAAGCAACTGTTTAAATTTGAGAAATTTCATATAAAGCACTGGAATTCATTAGTTTTCAACCTGTAGTTGAAATGGTTGCTGTTTATAATTGACAATACTCAGTGGATTGTGAGAAAATTAAGCAAAAAGCTATTTAAAGATATTGAAGAATTGAACCCAGAATTGCTCTGAACTGCAGAAATTGCTATTAAAAAGTTGAGCAAAGGCTTATTTTATTATTCCTAAAGTTATTCAAACATTACTGTAATAACACTTTCCTAGAAACTGGAGATAACATAACAAAAATTATCAGTTTTTTTGTTTTTGATAATAAGTGTTTTTTTTCTTTGGCGTTACAGGAGGATCTTCAACGTTTAAAATTTTTCGAAGTTCACCAATATCCATGTCCCAGTGTTTTTCAAAATAAAAATTCATAAATGGCTTTGCATTCCAGCCCTGTCGAACAGCCCAGGCAAAATGAGTGTCGAAGTACAATTTTCGGTGCCTGTTACATTAAAAATTTCAAACATCTTTTACATCAACTCTTGGAACAAAATATCTAAAAAAAAATACTCACTTTGGACCAAGTCTTAATGTTCCCAAAATTCCTCCGGAAACACACATAGGAAGTCCTGTCTGAATTCCTTCAAATACTTTAACAGCCACCTCTCCAATCATGTTGGTGTTCATACCAAGGACAACATGACTTATGTCGTGTATCTCCCTGTATCGTCTCATGACATACGCCAATTCGACATCATCTACAAATTCTACAGCAGCTCTCTCATCAGGATGAGCTTGCTGATAAAAATCTGGCATCTTTATTACAGACAAGTTTATTTCTAGAAAATATTTATTAAAACTAGAGATGCACCGGTAATGTTTTGTATCGACATGGCTGATAATTGGAAAGAAAAAATCGACTGATCACAGAATATTGATTTCTTGAAGTTTGTTTACTTATTAATAATAAACTTTATAGTGTTTTTCAAGCTATAATTTGCACTGGCTGGCATTTATCAGTTAAATTGCTATCTAATTGAAATCACAAAAAGCAAAATCTTTACTCAATAACAGAAAGTGAAATGGGGACAGAATTTTATCTACTCCACTCTATTACCAAAGATTAATTTTCACACTCGTTTTCACAATCTCCATGAACCGTTCCACCCCTGCTTAGTTTGTACAAAAAAGTATCGATTTATTTGGAACCCCGAAACCAAAACACACCTCTAATGTGTCAATCAAATGTCAAATAAAAAAATACATTAGCTTGTGTCTTATTGCTTCTCATGTGTTCAATCCAAAAAGCAAACCTTGTTAGAATTAATCAGTGCCAGGGTGGTCTATCACCATTAAACTGAAAATGGCACAGAGTCACTTGGAACAATTGTACCACCAACTTAGAGCTCTTCAACTTAAATGCATTTACCAGTATCTCGAGATTGTTTTATATAAATTTTGTACAACAACAAAATCATAAATGTGTATGTACAGTCAAACTCGATAGTAAATACCCTGGTTATTAAATACCCCCGGTTTGTAAATACGCGTTTGCTTGGTCCCAGCCAAGTCAATTACAGTCAAACTTCAAGTCAAGTTTGACTGTATATGTATGCATTGCCATTTTGCAACATACACAAGTATTGTGTAAATAAATTTAAAAAATTATTGGTTACTACATCTGATTCAAGTTTTACATGCAATTTAATTTTATAAATATTAAATACTAATTAAATGAAGATATTTTTACAATTTTTAAAAACACCACAATTTTACAAACTAGCAGCCTTATAGGTTAAGACTAGTTAAAAGCATTATATTGCACATCAACATCAATACGATACGAGCTGTGAAAAGAAAATTAGCCAATACTGAATGTGATACTGTTGATGTCTGATGTCGATATAATCGGTGCATACTCCATTAAAAACAATAAGCAATTCTAGCTCCACAAATCATTATTTTCAGACAAAAACAGAAAACAACTTCGAGCCCAGTAGAAGCCAATTGGTTCCATATTTCTGTTTATGTGAGGTCTCAAGTAATTTCTAACATTTAAATAAAATTTTAAAAAAATAAGCAACTTACATTTGGTTTAAGCCAATTAAAATATGTCCGACCAAAAGTTCCTTCAGGTAAATTTTTCAATGCATCCAAATCAACCGTTTGTGAATTAATTATCGGTTTATCTCTAGACCCAACGAAATGGTATAAAACAAACTCTTTAAAATCTTAACAATATAAGACAATATACTAAAAAATGATTATTAACAAAATAAACCTGAGTATTTGTCTTCCTATTTCATCATTCTCCATTCTTGTTTTCATTCTTTTTAAAGCACAGCCTCCAGAGGTTTCTCCAAAAGTTGCAAGCATATCTAATTAAATAGTTAACAAGTAATATTACATCCAGGTACTAAACATAAATATTACTTTAAAGCTTCTTATATCACCAAAATATTATGTGAAAATTAATCAATTTTTTATTTATCAATTAACATAGTTTATTTGTGGTAGCATTGATTTTGAGTATGCCAGACTTTAACTTGTAGCCAAATTGGATTCCTAAAATGTAATTAAAATACTAATGAAAATACATTTTACATCTCATGAATTCTAGAACCTCATCCTAGTTTATGACCTTGCCAAGCATGCCGAGGTGCACATTATGCATAAAAATAAGGTAATATCTTTTCATGATATAGTGCTATTTATTTTGCAATATAAATATTATTAGCATCTGATTAATAAATTAAAATATTATTTTTAGTTGATTTAAACATCACCTCCTCTACTTGGATTCAGTAGAGTTAAAGCAGATGACCCGACTGCCAGAAAAAGCTTTTGAAACGGTGTGGTTTGGATATGACCAGGATAAAGGACATCATAAATGCCTGCCTCTTCTCTAGTGCTAATCTGTCTGAAATATCCTAAAAACAAAACTAGTATAGATAGAGTTGTTATATATTAAAGTGACTCTGAAATCACAACATTTGGACAAATTACATATTAATTTGCTAAGCATTTCAGTTTTCATTAATTTATCATTCAATTGAATACACCCATTTGCACCATTGACTGCAGAATCTATGCTTTATTTTAATGATCAATTCTTTTTAAACGACTTGATTCGGCTGCAGCAGTATCTTTCAACTATAAATCTAGTAAGTATCTCAAATGGCAATTGATATGGTAAAGTGAAATTCCTTAAAAAACAATTGACCGTGAAAATATTGTAAAATAATGATAAAAATCATTTTATCAAATAAGGCTGAACATTTCCCAATAACTTGCACATGCTTCTATAGCAGGGCTGGTTAGGAGAAAGTCTGTATTGGGACTATGGCTTATATATTCAGAATATTTAGCCTTATAATAAAAAACTCTATTTCCAGAATTAATTTTCCAATGGGAGAAATTTCCCACAATAAATTGTATCATCATAAATTTTTATGATGAATTTGCTGGACACTGGTCATGTGCAAGTGTCAACAAGTGATTTGATAGCATCATCATTTTGTATTTATAGTGTTTTTTCTGTTTCGGCTTATTTTTTTCTACTTTGAGCACATCTTAGTTTATTTATTTCTTTTATAATTGTTTATAGTCCTTAACAACAAGTGTTTTAAGACTGAAATGACTGTATGCATGAAGCACCTAAGTACTCCCTGTTGTAGATCATATTTGATCTTTTTAACTGTTCTGTTCCCTCCTCCTTTATCAAGGCATGGGACTGGCTCGCAAAAGCAAGGTAGAGTTCATTTTAGTTTAAGCCTTGAGAGCATCTATAATTTAGCCCCTACCCCAACTACAGGGAGTTATGGGGAAGGTTCATAATACTACTACTGATTGTACTTTTGAATTTGTCAGCCATAAGAGAAATTTTATGATGCTTGCTAATAAGTACGTAAAAAATTCAGCCACAGAAGTAATTTTCAGTTTTTTTTCGATATCACATTGTGAATAGCTATTCACAGTCGCCTTCATCCACCATGTCTCACCAAACTTTACGGGATCTCAATGTCATTCACTGGATCTCGCTGTACTTCACAAGATTTTACCATGCCTCACAAGACCTCGCCTGATTTTACCAGACTTCACCGTGACTTTTGTCTGGTACAATGAGGTCAGAGGGCTGGTGAAATCCAGTGATGTAAAATGAAATCCGGGAAGGTACATCAAAGTACCACTATAAGTGTGTAAGTCCTGCTCAAAATGGTAAAACTGAAACGGATAAAAAAAGTTGCAAGGACACAACATCTCCTCATAGAAAAAGAGCAAGTAAGGAAGTAAGAGAAAGGATCGTAATGTGGCTATCGTTTGTGTTCACAGTTTTTAAATTTAGAAAAAGTTTTTTTTACAGTTTTCAAAGCTAACTTTGAAGTTTAGAGTAGTTTAGACGTAGACAGATGTTTTTTCTTAAGTTCTGGTCTGCCCGAATTAGCAGGCTGGGCTGGACTGAACGAATGGACTGAATGGAGTGAGTGATAATAATAATAATAATAAACAGTAGAGTAGAGGAGAAGCACCCACCTGGAAAACCAATTAACTTGGGTGTACGAAAATTATTGCTAAGACGAGAAAACACCATCGAACGTCCCGCCATTATTGTCGTTTGTTTAATTAAACGGCTTACGCGACGCGAGAGACGTCAGGTGTATTTTATTTGTATTGTAAATTGGGAAAAAATTCAGCCGGTAAACCGCAAGTAATAGATATTATATCTATGTGTGTGCATATCCTTACGGATAAATACATTTTTTAATAATTTTTAATTTTGAATTTAATTTTTATGAATTTAAATTATTTTATTATTTTTATATATATTATCATTTTAAACAACTAATCGAGTTATTTCTTTTTTGACTTGTTCTATGCAAACAATTATGATTGGCGGATAATAGTTTGGCTACCAATTTTAAATATTCGAAAGTTTAATTATAGTCCAGGAGAATTAAAAATTTTCCTTGATGTACCTAGACAAAATTTGCAGCAAGCTGATTTTTGGATATTTTGTTTGTAATACGTTTATGATTCTTCCTGCAAAAATCGGTTGAAATCGTCAAATAGGAAATTGGTTTTTTGAGGCTTTTTTGAAAGAGATTTACCGTAGTGAGCGATAAGTTAGTATTTTCGTAAATTGTCGTAAAACATTGAATTTCTAAGTTAGTATTTTGGTAAAACATCTATTTTTTGGAGTTTTTATTGTTCTTTTTCGAAATGGGTGAACTAAATGAAATGGTATGTTTAATTTGTCGAACTGAATTCCGTTCCGACAACGTCTCTGATACAGTCAAGATGGTTACACTAGGTGTAGGAGGTATTGAAACGTTATGTCAATTCAGCGTTTTACGTGGTGATGAGCAGTTAACAGAGTATCTGTTAAATAAACCAAATGTAGCTAATGGTCGTGATCATTGCCGGAGAGACTACACTAACAAAAGAAGTTTCGATCAATTGCAACGAAAGAATGAGCAGCATGCAGAAGGTGTTGGTGTTGATCAAGAGAATTTTAAGTGTAAATTATTACGATCGTCTGTCAACACTTTCAATTGGAAGCAACATTGTTTTTTGTGTGGAAAAATAGATTTTGGAGAAAGTAAAAAACATTTAAAAGGAGAATCAAGTACTGTGATGACATTGAAATTCAGAGAAACTATAATTGAAACTTGCCACAAAAGAAATGATGCGTGGAGTGTAGAAGTTCTTGGTAGGTTAAATTCATGCAATGACTTACCAGCTGAAGAAGCTCGTTACCACAGAGTGTGTCTTTCACTGTTCTTAAAATGTAGATCATCACATGTCGGAGATAATACCGCTGGCCGAAACCATCTAGGTCGACATCCAGATAACGACATGTTAATTACTTTTGAAAAACTGTGTGACTGGTTAGAAGAAGATCAAGGAATTTATACAATAGCTGAATTACAAATTAAAATGCAAGAATGATCGGAAGATGGTGAAGTGTATTCATTAAAACATATAAAACGAAAGCTGGAAGAACGCTACGCTGAGCACATATTTTTTGCCGAAGTATGTGGCCGGAAAAATGTTATTTGCTTCCGTAACATGGCATCTCACATTATAACTAACCAATGGTATGCTGAAAAAAAGAGTAGCATAGAAGATGAGAGTGAACGTATCATAGTGGCAGCAGCAAAATTGATAAGAGCTCAAATAAGAGAAATGTCCTCAAATAATGAAACATATCCAGGAACTGATGATTTCTCAAATATTGAAAATGCCAAAAGGTGGATTCCTAGTTTGTTGAAAATCTTAATAGAAAATATTGTTTGTAATGAAATAAAACAAGTTTCCATATGTCATTTGATTGTGCAGGGGGCAAGACAAAGATCTCTTATTGCTCCAATTTTGTTTGGCGTTGGAGTTAGTTTAGATCACGCCTTTGGATCTAGATGGCTGCTTGATTTGCTGTCACGGTTGGGATTTTCAATTTCATATGATGAAGTTAAACTTTTTAAACAATCAGTGGTTCAGCATGACTTCCCTGATACTCCTCAGTCTTTTCCTCAATGTTTTATGCAATGGTCTGGTGATAATGTTGACCACAATGTTATCACTTTAGATAGTGGTATCTTTCACGGTATGGGCATCATATCAATGTCTATTCCGTGTAATCGATTAGGGTCAGGACACTTTGCTGAATCAGCTGTACCTCGATTGTCACGCCTAAAATCCAGTTGTGTTGTGAAAAACCGAGGTATTCCTATATTGGGATACACATTCCCCGACAAGTCATCATTATCATTGATGTCTTTCAAGCCCATCTCTCACTTAAATTTTCCTTCTGTGTTGCCTCCTTCTTTAAACTTTGAACTTGCCTGGAAAATTGGTATCTTGTGCTTAGATGAAGATCAGCAAAGGCCAAATTGGTCCGGCTTTATGGAACATGCTTGTAAACCTGACGGAGATTTCAGATCATCATCAGACATAAGGATGCTTCCAATTATTGATTTGAACTCTAATGACATGTCTTGTATTTTATCCACTTTAACTTTCATTAGAACGCCAGGCTCAAAAGCTCAACATTCCAATGGCTTGTGTGACTTTCGACCAGCCGCTGTGGTTAAAGGCTGTTGATATTGTGCATTCATCCAAACTGAACATAGTATGTCGTCTAGGTGGGTTTCATGTCTTGATGAATTATTTGGGCAGCATTGGTCATGTCATGGCTGGCTCAGGTTTGACAGAAGCGCTGCAGTGCTGTTATGGACCCATAACCATAACTCACATGATGACAGGGAAGGCAATGGCTAGAGCACTACGCGGTTACTTTTTAGTAGAGTCAGCTTTGTTTGCTTTGCTTTTAGAATCAATATTGAAAATGGAGTTTTTGACTACTTCTGATATTGATGATCTGAGGAATCTCTACAAAGGACAGAGGGCGGGAAATAAAGAAATTGTTATTTTTAAGTGTTTTTGTTGTTTTTCTGTTTGTTTTTTTTATTGTATGTTGAAATTGGAAATTATTTATGGATTTATATGTAGGCTTTTTAATATGTGTATATTAAATAGTATGTAACAAGCAATTTTCATAATAATCTTAATTTATTTTGCACATTTAGTCAAAAACGGCACAATAAAGTAGTTTATTTGTATTCGTATATAATGTTGCGAGACAAATTTTAACTTATGTATATTTTGCATTAGGTAGTTTTCATCTATAGATTGAGTTATTTTTATTTAAATGGATTTTAAGAGTTGATATATTGTATATTTTAAGGAAAAACGGCTCCATAAATCAGTTTATTTGTATTTATTTTTTTTTTATTGATAATTTTTAATGTTTGTATATCATGCAATAAGTAACAATAAAGCATTCAGCTTAAACTTTAGTTATTTTCATCTAATTTGATTAAAAGAGCTGACATATTAAATTATTTTACCGATTTTAAGGCCGATTTTGAAAATCGTCTGTAATTTTTTTATACGATGAGTTGGAAGGGTGGATTTTTAACTAATTGTTGCTAACACATATACCTACAAAACAAAATATCTAACTGCTTTGCTTCCAATTATGCCAGCTTTTTTTTAATTCTCCTGGACTATTAAGGCTAGGGTATCCGCATTTGCAATTTTTCCAGTCTTAGTAAGTTTAATAAAATTACTATTTGTAAAGTAATTAGAATCATTGCTGCCCGATTTCAGATTCTAGGTTTAATAATCAGTTTTAAAAAAGTTAATGGACAGACAAAAGGGATTTCTTCTTCTCAAATGGGTATTTAACTTTGTTAGACTTCAGTATAATTTAATTTTTAGCTTTAACGGAAAATTGCATATAGTTAATATTTTGTTTAGCAGCCTGGACCAATTTCGATATAAAACCCTGTTTTAAAAATGTTTTAATAAAAAAGAACAGAAAATTAATAGAACATATCAGTAAAAATATTTTGACAGAAAAACTCATTAAAAAGCAGCTTTAAGCAGAAATACCCAAATGCCATAAAAAGTAAGGAAAAGTTAATAGTTAATAAATGAAATAAATTAATTTAAAAATGGAAAAAATAAAGTAGCTATTTATCTATATATATAAAAGAACATGTCCTAACTGACTGATTATCAACGCCGAGCTCAAACGCCTCATCCTAGGAACGTGAAATTTGGAACTTATATTACTTTTATTGCGTGAGCATCCACTAAGAAAGGATTTTTGAAAATTTTGCTCCTGATGGGAAGAAACTGGAAAACAAACTTTTTTCTATAACAATGTATATCTCGAAAACCAAAAATGAGGAGATTTTGAAATTTGGTATATGGATTCTTCTTGAAAAATAAAAAGATACGTGTTTCACCATTTTTTGAAAATTCGGTTTTCCGGACCTCAAATGTGGGTTGGAAAATTGGGTTATTTGGTTTTTAAATTAGCTGCTACTCAAAAACTGTTAATGCTACAGGAGTAAAAATTAGTATTTAGTTTCTACTCCAAAAATAATGAAATACGTGTTTTAGCATTTTTTGAAAATTTGGTTTCCAGGACTTCAAATGTGGGGTGGAAAATTGGGTTATTTGTTTTTTAAAGTAACTGCTACTCAAAAACTGTAAATACCACAGATGTAAAAATTAGTATTTAGTTTCTATTCTAAAACTAAAGATATACGTGTTTCACCATTTTTTCAAATTTGGTTTCCAGGACCTTAAATGTGGGGTGGACAATAGGGTTATTATGTTTTTAAAGTAACTGCTACTAAACAACTGTAATTGCTACAGATGTAAAAATTAATACTTAGTATCTACTCAAAAAAAAGATATACTTGTTTCACCATTTTTTAAAACTTTGGTTTCCATGACTTCAAATGTGGGGTCAAAATAAAGGTTATTTGATTTTAAAATAACTGCTACTCAACAACTGCAAGCATTACAGATGTAAAACTTAGTATTTTGAGGCTTTGTGCCGGTTAAAAGTAGCTGAGTCCAGTTTATCACCGGTCGGGCCAAGCCGTTATTTTAGAGTCTTTTTACGGGCCAGGCTAAACCTTAAATCAAGGTGGTACGGGCTGAGGTTTTTCACTAAGCATATAGACATTTTAGTGATTTTAGGGTCTTCAGACGGGCCGGGCCAAACCTGAAGTCAAGATGGGACGGGCCGAAGTTTTTCATCAAGTATATAGAACTTCTAGGCCTGTATAAACGGGGCGGGCCTAAATTAGACGGGCCGTGCCGGGCCAGGAATTTTGGTTTTGAAACGGGCTGGGCCAAGTTGTCGACGGGCCGAGCCGACACCTATGGATGCACGGTTCAATTTCTCTAATTTCATGCGAGCGAAGCCGCTACGGGCACTGCTAGTTTAATATGATCTTTAAATTTAAATTTTCAAAAGCAATGAGAGAGTTGAGCAGAAACTATGATATAAATAGCAAAAATTAAAATAAATTAGTCTTTTTTCTTTTATTTGTGCATATTGGCAAAACCGCCAGCTTTAAAGAAACTTCCGGAACTCTTACAATATTTATCTAAAACAAATTTGTATTTTTTAATTATTAACTTTACTAATTTAAATTTTTTATTTTTTATCTAATTTTGTATAATTTTAATTTTTGTATTCCAACTTTTTACTTCTATTCAGAGGCGTGGATTGGGGAGGGCTGAGGGGGGCCATGGCCCCCCTCAAGATTTTTCCACTAAATAGAAAAAATATCATTTCTAGCTAATCCATGAATGAGTATTTAGATTAGTTTAAAAAAACAGTATTTGTCATACTTTTTGAATTATATTACTTACTAGCAGTGCCCGTAGCGGCTTCGCTCGCATGAAATTAGAGAGTTTGAACCGTGCATCCATAGTAGAGATCAATTTTTTAGGTCTCGGCTCGGCCCGTCGACAACTTAGCCCAGCCCGTTTTAAAAACCTAAACTCCTGGCCCGGAACAGCCCGTTTGAATTAGGCCCGGCCCATACTTACAGGCCTAGAAGTTCTATATACTTGATGAAAAACTTCGGCCCGTCCCACCTTGACTTCAGGTTTGGCCCGGCCCAACTGAAGACCCTAAAATCACTAAAATATCTATATACTTGGTGAAAAACCTCGGCCCGTCCCACTTTGATTTAAGGTTTGGCCTGGCCCGTGTGAAGACTCTAAAACAACGGTTTGGCCCAACCGGTGATAAACTGGACTTAGCTACTTTTAACCGGCACAAAATTTCAAAATACTAATTTTTAGATTTGTAGCACTTACAGTTTTTGAGTAGCAGTTATTTTGAAATCAAATAACCCTTATTTCCACCCCACATTTGAGGTCCTGGAAACCAAGTTTTTAGAAAATGTTGAAACACTTATATCATTATTTTTTGAGTAAATACTGAATACTAATTTTGACATCTGTAGCATTCACAGTTTTTGAGTAGCAGTTACTTTAAAAACCAAAGAAACCTTTTTCCACCCCACATTTGAGATCATGAAAACCAAAATTTCATATATCCTTATTTTTAGAGTAGAAACTAAATACTAATTTTTACTTTTGTAGCATTTACAGTTTTTGAGTAGCAGTTACTTTAAACACCAAGTAACCCAATTTTCCACCCCACATTTGAGCTCCTGAAAACCAAATTTTCAAAAAATAGTGAAACACGTATATCATTATTTTTAGAGTAGAAACTAAATACTAATTTTTACTTTTGTAGCATTTACAGTTTTTGAGTATCAGTTACTTTAAAAACCAAGTAATCCTATTGTCCAGCCCAAATTAAGGTCCTGGAAACCAAATTTATAAAAAAATGGTGAAACACGTATATCTTTATTTTTAGAATAGAAACTAAATACTAATTTTTAAATCTGTGGTATTTACAGTTTTTGAGTAGCAGTTACTTTAAAAAACAAATAACCCTATTTTCCACCCCACATTTGAAGTCCTGGAAATCAAATTTTCAAAAAATGCTAAAACACGTATTTCATTATTTTTGGAGTAGAAACTAAATACTAATTTTTACTCCTGTAGCATTAACAGTTTTTGAGTAGAAGCTACTTTAAAAACCAAATAACCCAATTTTCCAACCCACATTTGAGGTCCGGGAAACCGAATTTTCAAAAAATGGTAAAACACGTATCTTTTTATTTTTCAAAAAGAATCTATATACCAAATTTCAAAATCTCCTCATTTTTGGTTTTTGAGATATACAATGTTTTAGAAAAAAGTTTGTTTTCCAGTTTTTTCCCCTCAGGAGCAAAATTTTCAAAAATCCTTTCTTAGCGGATGTTTACGCTATAAAAGTAATATAAGTTCCAAATTTCACGTTCCTATGATGAGGCGTTTGAGCTCGGCGTTGATTATCAGTCAGTCAGTCAGTCAGTCAGTCAGGACATGTTCTTTTATATATATAGATAATCTACTGCTAATATTTTTCAATCTATTAATGCTTAGTTTCTCGCACCTCTTACTTTTCTCATGTCTTTCCATCTCTTTTTTTTCTTCTCTGGCTTCCACTTAGATATAGGATGATTTTTAAAATTTGCTTACTAATGTTTAAAATACAAAATTGCTTTTCTCCACTCTTCTTTTCTGTTAAGCATTCTGTTGTTAAAAGCTCTTTTTGCTACTCTGGTCTCTTTCTCTGAAACTCTCTTCATACTTCAATTACTAAATCTACTTTTCTCACTGTTTTCCGTCAAATGTTGTTTGTAAATGTAAATGTTTTGATAATTTATTGAGCGCCTTTTCCGCTTTGTTCAAAGGCGCTGTTCTTTTACATGCCCCACGGAGAGAACGATTTTACCCGCTAAGTTTTCCGTTGACATGGGCTACTAGGCAGTGAGTGGGAGTCGAACCGTGAAGCTCTCACATTCAAGGCTAACGCTCTACCAGCTCAGCTCCGTCGGGCTTAAAACTTATCTGTTTAATAAGTTCGTGTCCGAGCGCTATTGAACGCCATGGAAATAGCACTATAGAAATTTAATGGATTGATTGCTTTCGGTCCATCCGACCGAAATCGTATGAAATTTAGACTTGTGTATCTGTTCTAGCTTGAAGAACTATTACCATATTTTTATTCTACCCGGTTGCTTGAGCCCTCTCACCAAGATTTTTCTAATTCATTTAAATTATTTTTATTAGCTCACACACGATTGAGTATTTAGATTAGTGTTGATGAAAGCAATATTTATCATACTTGTTGATTAATATCCATTGATTCAGTGGACAATTTTGTAGAAATGGAAGAACGTCGATACCCTTTGTTACACTCATAATTTAAACGCTTTTTGTCTGCATTCAATATCAAATAAAAGTTAACTTTTTAAACTGTTTTTTTTAACTAATAGGATGATTTACATGAACATACAACATACAAATGTATATTGGGATGGTCATTTTTTGTTTAAAGATTCTCTGGGTTTGAGTTAAAAAATCTTCGCCCCCCTCAACATTTTGCTGAATCCACGCCTCTGCTTCTATTGCCACTGGAAATTATATCTTCACCGGGAACTATTTAGCTTCGGGAGCAATTTTTAAATATTCTAAATATGCATATTAAATATTCTAAAGTGCTATAATCTTTATTTTTATTTAATTATTTCTGTTCCAATTAGTCTTTTCTTATGTTTTAAATATCTTCTATGTTATAAACGGTTAATTCCCATTGAAATTGGCCCAAGCTGCTAAACTAGGAGACTACCTAAATATGTATATAATTGTCTTTATGTTGCCAGGGTGGAGCGGTACTGAATACCAATTTGAAATCCTTTGAAGATCTGGAAGATGGACGTATATTTTGCGAATTGTTGAGTTTTATGTTAGTCTTGTAGCTATACTTTGTAGTCTAGTAATAGTAGTCTCTAGTTTTCTTTTGTAGTATGTTGGACAATGTTGGTATACATAGTATACAATAGTATACATGGTAGACATGTTTCTCTACTGCTAATGGGTTTTTTTATTGCAAAGCTTATTGTTATTATTGCTTTTTTAAAGCTAAGTATTATATATTAAAAAAGCAAATTTAATACGCTTTTTCTTGGTCTTTATTAATTAAAGATTTCCATGATGAAATGATACCTGAACACATTTGAAATTTCTGTTACTTATATAAATGTTAATAATTGAGTTGATCATCAGTGATGTATACAATTTATGCAATTTTTATATTTTATAACCACTATTTACATTTTTTTAATTAAAACATTTGAAGCTAATTATTTTTATTAAAGAATTATAAAACTTTTTAATGGGACATTTTAGGATTAAATCTCTTATATTTATTTCACCACCTGTCCTGCTTGCTTTGAATGTTTGCAAACCTTGAAAGTGAAAATTAAGTAACTTCCTGTCATCCAATCGAGCTGAAGTTTGATATATATATATATAGGCTCGCTCTTCACGACAATGCATTCTATTTAAGTTTGAAAAATGTTAAAAACATTTTTTTAATTAAAAGTAATAATTATCTATGATTTAGCACAAAAACAAATTAATTACAATTTTATAGATGTTTATATATATAAATTCAAAGAAATTTTGATTTAAAAGAACTTTTAGGAATAAATGAAAAGCCGGCAAATCCTGAAATATAAGGAATGTGTGCAAAAACATGTTTTATTATGGCTTACTTGTATTGTCTGAATTTATTACTTAAAATCGTGAAATGAAAATTTTGAAAGAGTAGATATTTTTTTTTTAATGAAGGAACAGAACTTAATTAATGTTTGATTCAATCTTGAACTTACAGTGGTACTATTGATGTCTCGGACCATGATGAACTGCTTATGAAACGTGTGCATAGATCTTTAGAGTGTAAGCTTTCTTATATGATAACTTATGTGTATGAATCATTATATATTTATTATTAATTGTGTTTTAGTAATTCAATAAAAAAATTCTTCTTGTTCAGCTATTTATTGGCCGAATCTAAAGACGAAGTTTGACTTAGAAGCAGCACTTATCGGGGATGAACTGGAGTTGGCCAAGGTTTGACTAACTTTAATTAGAGACTTACCAAACTTTAATTTGTGCTCCAACTCGAATTGGAGTTTAGAAACGTCTGCAATTTTCAAACTTGGGCTTTAAGCCTTGTAAAATCCAGATAATTGTCTGAGACAATGATGCAGAATAAGTGCCATTATCAGTGGTCTAATGTTTTCAGCTTATATGGAGCCTGGATAAAGGAAGAGAAAGACAGTTAATATGATCTAATTATGATCTAATTCTATTTCAATCTCAAAACACTTAGTGTACGAGAATATAAACTAATTATTTAAAAAAAAACCATGGAATATTGAAAATCAAAGCTATTCATATGTTTATCTTCAACTAACAATAAATGCCAAAAAATACATCAAAACTTTCAGTTCAGCAGCTTTTGTATTAGTTAATAAACGCAAAAAAGTTAAAATTATTTTTGTAGTCCGAGTTTTGGATTTTATTTTGAATTAGACACTTAATTGTATTGTATGTTCGAACTTCAACAACTATCTTTTGTTAATCAAATGATTTTGAAGTTAATTTTGTGTTTGTGTGAGTTAGTTAGTGAAATTGATTTCAATATTTTCCTTCAGGGCTTACTGCTCTTAATGGCAGCAGGAATTAAAAGTAAAATGAGCGAAGATTTTATAAAGACATCCATGGCAATGGAAAGTCACCACCAGGATGAAATATTAAAGATACTTTCTTACACTTTGCAACCAAACATGGAACTAAGAGATATTCCAGATGATTTCTACAAAGGCCTTCTTTATGATGGTGAGTATCTTTATTTTTATAAAATAGATACTTTTTCAGAAACTGTTACAATATATATATATATATATTTATAATTTATTTTCAAGTCGTTGAACAACCTATGAACACATCAACACCTGTGGCTCCGAACAAACGACGAGGGATTATTGCGACACCAGGTAGGCTTACAATATCAACAAATATTTATTATTAATTCTTTATTTAAATATTTTTATTTTAAAAGCTATTTATAGACATTGTTTGTGTTTATTAGATATTTTCTTGATGATATTTAATTTATCTTTTTTTTTTCTTTCAGGTTCAAGCATTGCAGCTTTGTACGGTTCACCGAGTTCTCCATACAATAATTTAGACAAGTCCATCTGCACCATGGTAACGTAACTTTAATTCCTGCCTTGTTTTTACAAACTTTTATTTAGGTTACAATCTGTGTGTGTGTGTGTGTAGCTTTTTCTGTACGCAAATCTTGCAAGTAAAATTTAACCAGGAATCTGACGCTTTCAGCATAGCTTTATATTGGATGACAATACATGATTCAATTAAAAAAAACTTAATTTGAACATTTTTCTTATTTCTAAATCGAGTGTATTTGAAATTAAAGTTTCTCTTGAAAAACTCGTTTTTTCCTTTACTTGTTTTTATTATCAGCATTGCATTAACATTGGTTACAGGCAGTCAACCAGTTTCAAGATTTTCATTAGTTGTGATTTAAAATTTCAATTCTATTATAGATTGGTTTAGTTTTATAACTTGTAAATAAATAATTATGGTCAGGGATAATTTTTGTAGCTCAGAACATGGTTGAAGTGACTAATTTAATTCAGTTATGAAATTACATTATTTACAAAATTACTTATTAGTTACAAAATTACTTATTAGTTACAAAATTACTTATTATTTACAAAATTACTTATTAGTTACAAAATTACTTATTATTTACAAAATTACTTATTAGTTACAAAATTACTTATTATTTACAAAATTACTTATTAGTTACAAAATTACTTATTAGTTACAAAATTACTTATTATTTAAAAAATTACTTATTAGTTACAAAATTACTTATTAGTTACACCAACGAGAACAACGACTGATGAAACTTCAAGAGAACTTCTCTGCAGAAAGAAATTTGCGGACAGCCATCGAGGCCGATCTTCAGTTCAAAGATGAATTACTGGAGAAAAAAGGTTGTTGTGTTATTTTGTAATTGCGTTTAAGATTCAAGTTTACAATCGTTGGTTAATCTTCAGACAAGGAGATCAACGATCTGCAGAAACAGCTTTCTTCGGCGAATAGAAAATTGATTAAAATGGAGAATGATTGTCTCGTTCACTGTGAAGCATTACAAGATGGTGAAAAGTTGAATGAAATGAGTTGCATGAAATTAGCTGCCAGGTATCAAGTTGATTTTAATTCTTTTATTTACTGTTGAAGTTTGATGGTTACTATTGACTTTTCTAAATTAGAAATGAAAATGCCAGCAAGGAATTACAAGAATTGAGAGAACGCAACGAGTTTCTGGAAAAAGATAATCACTCTTTATACGAAGAGATAAACAAACTGAAGAGGTTGGAATCGAAGTTGGATGCATACAAAGGGATAGAAGAAGATTTACGTAAGGCGAATTCAACAAACGTGGAGCTAGAGGTTTGTACGGAGAAATAACATTTGTAGATAAGTCTTGATGTTCTGTTTTGCGATTAAAAATGAGACGTTTCTTTGCCGCAGTGCAAGTTGTTTGTTGCCGAGGAAGAGATCGCTAAGATGCAGAAGATTGTAAGAGACCTCGATGATGAATTACACGAAGAGAGAAACATCTACAACGACAAACTACACGACATGACTAAAAAACTTGAAAAAAGTTTGTTTATGTCACCATTATTTGAGATTCTCTCATTGTTGTGACTATTCGGTTTAAAACTTGATAATAATTTTAGGTGGTTTGTCTGAGCCCGGAGGAGAGTGCTGGGGGGATGTTGTTGAGCACAAATTGAGAGAAGAAATGGAAGAACTAACGAATGAGTTTAATAAGGAAAGAAAGTTATCAAGTGAGAGAGAGGAAATCCTTAATTCAAAAATTACATCCCTGCAAGACGAAATATCCAAGCTGCTTGAGCAGAACTCAAATCTGAGCAATTTAGCTGAAAAGTCTTCTGAAAAGAACAGCAATTTAAGAGAAGAAAATCAGCAGTTGGTCGCAGAAGTTGATGAAATGAGAGAGAAAGTGAATGTCTTGAATGTTGCTGAATCTTCATTAAGACTCGCCATTGCTGAAAAAGATAAATATCTAAATGACCTTGAAGAAAAACTTACTGTCCTGAATAAGGATGTTCAAGTCAAAGTTGAAACGATTAATGATTTGAAAGCTGACGTTGAGAAGCTGACTATCCACTTAAGTCAAACTGAAAATTCTTTAGAAGTGGCGACACTCGAATTTGACGAGGAAAGAAAGCTGGCAGTTGAAAAGGAAGAAATGCTCGTTGCCAGGATTTCATCTGTAGAAAACGAACTAACCAGTCTGACCAATCAAAATGCGAACCTCAACAACTTAATCGAAGAAGCTGCTGTCAGGAATGTCAGTTTGGACGATCAAAATCAGCAATTGAAGACAGAAGTCGACGATGTAAAAGCTAAAGTAAGCTTGTTGGAAGCTTCCGAATCGTTTTTGAAGGCTGCAATTGTTGAGAAAGATGATGCTTTAACTTGTCTGGAAGAAAAACTCTTCAAAGTCAATGGAGACGTCAACGATAAAATTGAAATCATCGATAATTTCAAAGAAGAGACATTAAAATTAAGAGAGCAATTGTCTCAGAGAGAACAATTACTGGAGGAATTGAAAGTGGAACTCAGCAACAATACGAAATCGGCAATTGAAAGAGAGGAGATGCTTACTTCAAAAATATCAACACAAGAAAATGAAATTGTTGGCCTGTTTGATAAGAACTCAAATTTAGAGAACTTGGTCAGTGCTTCTTCTTCACAAAATTTAATTTTAGAAGAAAAAAATCAACAATTAACAGCAGAAGTCCACGAGATGAAGATTAAAGTAAATTTGTTGGAAACTTCCGAATCTTCATTAAGATCTGTTATTGCTGAGAAAGAGGAATCTCTAGCTTGCCTCGATGAAAAACTTTCCACCTTAAACAGTGACATCCGAAGTAGAGTTGAAACGATTTGCGACCTGGAAGATGGTATTAAGAGATTAAGAGAACAGCTGGATCAGAATGAAAAGTCATTAGAAAAGGCAACACTTGAGTTGAAAAATGCGAAACACCGAGCTGATGAGAAAGAAGAAGAACTTGTTGCAAAAATATCATCTTTTGAAAGTGAAATAACCAACCTTCTTGATCAAAACTCCAATCTAAACAGTCAAATTGAAAAATCTTCAGTAACAAATACTGAGTTGGAAGAAAGGAACCAACATTTGGTGAATGAAGTTGACGAAATGAAGAAAAAAGTTAATATTTTGGAAACATCTGAGTCGACGTTGAAATCTATGGTTGCTTGTAAGGAGCAGGTTGTAACTGAGCTGGAAGAAACACTGGCTGGAGTTCAGAAAGATTTTCAATCGGAAATTGAAATTGCTAACAGCTTGAGAAATGAAATTGGAAGAATAACTGAAGAACTTTCTGTGACCAAGTTTTCTCTAGAGGAAGTAAATTCTGAGTTGAATAAGATAAAAGAACTTGCTAATGAAAGAGAAGAGATGTACATTTCAAAGCAGTCATCTCTTGAATCTGAAATATCGAAACTGCAAGACGACAATTCCAATTTAAGTGGTTTCATCAAAGAAATCTCTAATAAAAACAATAATTTAGAAGAAGATAATCAGAAGTTGTTGACGGAAGTTAGTGACACGAAGGAAAAAGTGAATGCACTCGAAGCTTCGGAATCCGCATTGAAGTCCATCGTAACTGAAAAGGAACAGTTGTTAGCGGATCTTGAAAAGAATATGACTCAGATGGGCTGCGATGTCGATAGGAACGTCGAGGTTATTAACTGCCTGGAAATCAATGTTGAAGAGCTGAAAAGGAGTCTGGTTCAGAGTGAAAATTTGTTGGAAGAATATAAACAGTCTGATATTCTTAAGAGTACAGAATTAGATTATATGAATTCGAGGTTAAAGATGTCTGGCAAAGAGCTGACTGATTTAAAGATGAAATGCGGCGAGCAAGAAACATGCATTTCAGAGTCTTTGATTGAGAGAGAATCTCTAATCACTGAATTGACTCGATTGCAAGCGAATCTATCTTCTGTTAATGAGGAACTTGAAAACACTCAGAAGGAACTTCAAGAAACAGAAAGTGCTGTAAAACAATGCAAGAATGACATTATTGATCGAGAAAGAAAGTGTAAAGAGTTGGAAGAAACAATCTGTCAGCTTGAATGTTTTACAACAGAGTTGAAAAATGAATTATCGACTAAAGAGACGGATTTGGATGATTTAAAAACAAAGGTGACATTAAAAAGTGAACAACTTGAAGAATTGTCCTGCAAGTTGGCAGTTGTTGTCAGTAACTTGGAACAGTCTGAAGCTACTGTTGATGCATTGAAAACTGATTATGCTTCTCTCAATGAACAAGTTGAATCCCTAAAATCAGAAGTATCTATTCTGGAACAGAGCAAATTAGATTTGACTTACAGTCTGAATCAGAAAACAGAATTGGAGAGTAATCTGACTGGTCAAATTTTGGTTCTTGAGGAAAAGTTAGCATCACATGTAGTCCGAGAATGCGATTTGAAGGACAACATCCAAACTTCAATTGATCTCATTCAATCTTTAAAAGATGAGAAGATAAATCTTCAAGAAGAATTGAAGAAGAAGAACTGCGAGATTCAAGTTATCAAAGACGAGTCAGACGATGATATAAAGGCGATGAAGGTTAAGATTTGTGAACTGACTGATGAGCTTGAAAATATGTTCAAGTTGAAGGAGGACTTGAACATTCAGGTGCTGGAATTGAAGAGCCAGCAAGATGTCATGACGGAGACATTGACCAAAAGTGATGAAGATAAGAGCAGGCTGATCAAAGATTTGAAGGAGGAGAACACAGTCTTGAATAATAAACTGTCCCATCAGAAGGTTGAAATGTCACAGCATGTTCATGCAAAGAGTTCCTTGGAGGCCAGGTTGGAAAGTGTCACCAAGGATTTCACTAATCTGCAAAGGTCTTCAGAAAATGATAAGATGTTGGTTAATTCTCAGAATAAACTGATCAAGAAATTGGAGCAGAAAGAAACAACTTACATGTCTAAGCTGTCCGAGCTGGAACAAAAACTTTCTGATGCCGAGGAGTCTAAACTGAAGCTTGATTTTCTTAGCGACCAGTTTGAGTCAGCAAAATTAGAAAACGCTCAGCTCGCAAAAGCGTTGGAATCGCTTAGAGGCGATCATGAAACGTTGATCAGAGAGTACAGAAGTGCTGTTGCCATGCAGGATGGCAGTAACGAAGTGCTCAATAGGATTGAGAATGAATTTTTAGACTTCCAGAAATCAGCAGAGGAAGAGAAGAGATCCATGTTGCAAGCTATTGATGAACTTGAAAACAACAGAAACTTTTTGTTGAGTGAACTGGAAGCGAGCAACAACAAGGTGGCTGTCGCCGAGACCAAAATCAGCAAATTGGAAAATGAAAATTCTCTGCTTCTGTCAGATGTCCAGAAATCGGATATTACTTCGACCGAAAGTAAATGTAAGGTTTTAACAGTTGAAATGGAAAACGAGCAGCTCATGGAGAAGTTATCGATACTCGAAGAAGAACTGGAAAACGTCAAGCTGGAGAAAGAAGCCGTCGAGAAAGAGGTGAAGAAGTTGAAGCAGGAATGTCACGACCTGAAGAAATCGAATGATGTCCAATCAAATGAAAAATCACTCAACCACCAGATGGTTAAAACTTCTGCACTTATAGAGGACAGGAAACAGCTCTTGTCTAAATATAAAAGTCGCGGAGAGGCTCTCATGAGTCCTGGAAACGATGAAGCTTCTAAGAAGGTGCTTGCTTGCTTCATTTATTTTTATTAATTTTAAACAAAATTTTGACAATTCATTTACTTTCAACCCCAGGAGATTGATAGACTTGTTGCAGATTGTAGAAGATTAGAGAGAGAATTGCAAGCTAAAAAAACTCAAGGTTTGTGTCTTATACTATAAAAGCTGACAGAGTTGAATTTTGGAATTGTATAAAAAATAACATTTTGATAGCGGCTGTTATTCCAATGCACTTGTGACTTCCATTTCTGGTTGTGAACGGAATTGATGTTAAGATGACGAAACTTATTTAAATATTTTATTCTCTGATTAAGTTGTTTATTGGTAATTATAAGCTGTTGCATTACTGCTGCCTGAAATTTTGCATAACAAGCTTTTTTTAAATCCTTTATAATAACTTGGATTCTGAGGCAGTCAAAATCTTGGATGTACTTGTTAATCCACTTCCTGTCATTCCATCGAGCTGAGACTTGAAACATGATTCATTCCCGACAGCAATGCATTTTATTAAATTTTTGAGTTCATCTTCCAAATCTTATGAATTGTAAATATCATTTTTTCTGTGTTTTGTAAGTTCTTTTTTGTTAACTTCTATTTCGTGGCTTACAAATGAGGAATTTATCCAAAAAACTGAGTTTTTACTGTTTTTGTTTTCAATTTGTTTATTTCTGGCATCGCAGCTCATTTATTCTGTTATTATTCATTTTTTGGGTTTATTTGATAATATAATTCATTGAATTGTTTCTAAATTGACGACTTTCTGAATTCATGTGCATAATATAACTCCGCCTCGCTCATTGCGAGCCAGTCCCAAGCCTGGATAAAGGAGGAGGGACACTTAAGATCAAATTATGATCCACGATAGGAAGTACTTAAGTGCTTCATACATATAGCTATTTCAGCATTGAAACACCTGGTGTAAAGGACTATAAACTATTATAAAAAATGTGCATAATATGTGTTTAATTGAATGTTGTTAAAAATAATTTCTTGCCATTACACCATGTAATGCATGTACAGTTAAAAGGACAACTTGAAGTTATTGAGATCTGAAAAAATAGTTTCTTTAATTTTAGATTTCACTAAATCAACTGTCGTTTCCAAACGGATTTCATCTGCACGTTCTTCAGCAAACAAGTCTCCTCTCAATTCTTCTAAACATTCTTCCAACAAATACAGTCCCTCTTTTAGAACCACGTTGGGATCCAGGTGATAATTAATTTCTTATTTTGAGATATAGATAAGCTGATCAATAGTTAATGTCTTATACCTGTAATGTGATCTTAAATATATTTGTTATACCTGTTATGTGATCTTAAATATATTTTTTATACCTATAATGTGATCTTTAATATATTTGTTATACCTGTTATGTGATCTTAAATATATTTGTTATACCTGTTATGTGATCTTAAATATATTTGTTATACCTGTTATGTGATCCTAAATATATTTGTTATACCTGTTATGTGATCTTAAATATATTTGTTATACCTGTTATGTGATCTTAAATATATTTGTTATACCTGTTATGTGATCTTAAATATATTTGTTATACCTGTTATGTGATCCTAAATATATTTGTTATACCTGTTATGTGATCTTAAATATATTTGTTATACCTGTTATGTGATCTTAAATATATTTGTAATATTTTATCAGAAGTACATCATCATCTTCTCTGAGGTCCTCACCTGGTAGATTCGCCGTTCCATCAGCTGCACCACCGAAATCAAGGAAGCCACTGAAGGAAAACGAATCCAGTTCCAATTCTGTACCGAGTAGGCATCGTTCTTTTGGTTTTTATTCTATCGTTAGTTTAATGGTTTGATTATTGAATTTTCTGTGTGATCTTCAACAGAAGGGCTCGGTGTTATGTTGAGAAGCGATGATGAACCGGATCACATGGAGTGGGGGCAGCTTCACAGTCGACAAATTTCCAGTTCGTTATCTACCAATTCATCCGTCTTTGATTCCCGTTTAGATTTCACTCTCCCGAGAAGAACTCTTGACTCCCACAGTAGTTTCGCAAGCAATGACACGTCTGTGGGCTCTAGAAGACTGTCTTTGGGACCTTCTTGTACAATGACTTCGTCTTATCACCTCATGAAGAAAGAAACGTTTCCATTGGATGGAATTCCAGAAATAGAAGACGAGAGACGGGTAGAAGAAATCAAGAGGAGGAATACTCTCTGTCTCCCTCATCTCAAATCTTCCTACGCATTGGAAGAACTTCCGAAACCTATCCGCGACGAAGAGTTGAAGAATCTTGTGAGTTCGAATATCGAAAATCGAGATCCTTCCGGATCAGATAAATTCCACAAAGATAGGAAAAAGGTTTCTTATTCTTTTTTTTTGTGATATCGCTTAAGAATTTGAGATTTTGACCAAAGTTGTTTGTCTTTCAGTCACCACGTAAAAAGTCACATCTAAGCTCTATAACTTCCCCAAGTGCCAAGTCTCTCAAAAGTTCTCGAACAAAAGATGATGTTAGTTTAACTTGTGTTATTTTATCACATTATCTTGCTTCAGCTCATGGAATCTGTCATTTTTTTAATACTTTATATTAACTATGCTGTGTTTGCTTGAATGCATGCTTGTTTGCTTGCTTGAGTCATGCATATGTTGGGACCTTTTGATGCTTAAAAAAGTCATACTTCCTGAAACCCAATCGAGCTAATATTTTGTGAATTGAACTGTTGTCAATGATATTGCATTCTATTACAAATTTCAGATCTATTGGACAAAATTTGAATTTATAAAATGAAATTAATTTAAATTTTAAAATTTAAACAAATGTAAAAATTTCTTTTAGAAAAATAAAAGCATCGGTTTAAGTTTATTGAAAGAAAGCCATATTTACTTTTTCAATTTAAAAATTTATAATAAAATCTTTGTTTATTTCATATCGATTCGAAAGTTTCTTAAATTTACAATCCTCACATACTTCACATATCAAGTATTTAGAAAACTGTGGTCAATGTTTTTCTATTTTATAGAGGATTTGTTAAAAACAAAGTTTTCACGTTTACTTGTTCATTAATTCAGACTCCCAGTAAGAAATTGCGAGATTTTGCATCAAATGCTCTCTGCATTTCAAATAAAACATCGTCTGGTTTCAATTATTCAATGCAGAAAAACGACCCTGACACAAGCATGGATGCTTCAGTTGAAAGTGTTCATAAAAAGGTAATTTCTGTTAAGTTACATTTCGTGGACAAGTAGATTATAAAAATACTTACTATAGAGAATTATTATTAAAAATAGCATTTCTAACAAATTAGTCATTATAATCAGTTTTTTTTATAATTTTCATTGTGCTGCAAGTCTAAAGATAACGTCGCCTTTAATATCAGCTTCACTCCACGAAAAGCCCTTTCCAAGCTTGGATTCAATAAAAAAGCAAGTTGAAGTTTTATGTATTTTATTACAAACTTTATATTAGGTTACAATCTCTGTTTGTGTGTGTGGCTTTCTCTGTACACAAACCTTGCAAGTAAAATTTAACCAGCTTTTTGATTAGCTAGGAAACTGAAACTTTCAACATAGCTTTATATTGGATGGCAATACATGATTTAATTAAAAAAAAAACAACTTTATTTGAACATCTTTCATATTTCTAAATCGAATGTATTTGAAACAAGTAGAAGAAAAAATGAGTTTTTCAACACAAACTTTTATTTTATATACACTTGATTTATAAATATGAAAGATGTTCAAATTAAGTTGTTTTTTTTTTTAATTGAATAATGTATTGTCAACCCATATAAAGCTATGCTGAAAGTTTCAGCTTCCTAGCTAGTAAAAAGTTGGTGAAATTTAACTTGCAAGATTTGGGTACAGAGAAAGCCACACACACACAAACAGAGATTGTAACCTAAATAAAAGTTTGTGTTGAAAAACTCGTTTTTCCTTTACTTGTTTGAATTACATTTTCCTGTTATTGATAACGAACTTTTGCATTTTCTATTTAATTTTATGATCTTAATTTGTTTTTTTTTTCACTTTTAAACTTATAAATAAAAATTTCATAAGCATTGTTTTAATATTTTTTTTACAGAAGAAGCCTCTTGTAGAAAATGCTGATAACTGATTGGTCGATCACGTCTTATTTCTTATTTGCCCTTTCTGCAATTTTGACTTTGAGTTTCGTTTTGTTTGAATTTGTGTTGTTTTAATCCAAACTAATTTTGCTCATTTTAATGTAAATTTGCATCTCCTGTACCGGATTTAAATAATCGTGAACTAGGTTTTTATATTATCGATTCCCGACTTCATTATTTAAGTTGATTTCAAAGTTCTTTTGATAAGTTGTTGGTGCTTTGTTTTTAACCTGTTTTGAATTCAGCTGTGACTCGCTGCTAATATTTTTCTATGTAGGTGTCATTCAAGTTTTAATGTTGTTTATGACTAACTTCTCTAAAGCCTGGCTGATCACCGTGGCAACCTCCGGGCTTTTGCGGGTTAAGTCAAAAATGTTTAACTAAACATTTGAGCTGGCATGCACTTTTTAAAGTTCGCACATCTAGGGTGAGTCAACAATGATCACATAGAGTTTACTATGTATTGGATGATGTGGTCGTAGCACTTTCCAATCAAAACTTATCGTCTTGCTGCGACCAGTGAACAACTTTTCATTATTATTCTTAAGACCTACTCCTCATAGTGCAAGCAATTTTATACTTTCACTTTATTTGTTTTAGTTCATTATTAGTAGCTGACTCACAAGGCTCTAGTTAGCGTGCACCTTGGGACCAGATTTATTTGAAGGTCGCCGCATGAACTGTTTTCCTTATAAAATTTACATAAGAAACTTGAAAAGACTTCCACTAATTTGCTCACACTGGCAGATCCATGAGGGCCAACCGGGCCATGGTCCTTTCTTTGTGAAGTTGCAGGGGGCCAATCTAATTCAGCGAGTTGAGAGAAAATAATGCCATAAAGAAGTAAGGAAGGACGCTAAAAACTAGGCTGCCACATTAAGAAAATAGGAGGCTGGCTGTTTGTTAATTTCATACGTGTTGGTCTAGTGGTATAGATACCGGCTTTGAGAGTCGTAGGACCTGGGCTCGATTCCCGGTCCAGGCACGTAATTTCATTGAGCAAGAAACTAACTCACGTGCTCACGTCAACTCAGCGTTATCTAGGGTTAACTCATGTCTATGTAAATAGCGTGTTCTTCGAAGTTTCCGATTCCAAAGGAACCTTTGTAAGCGCCTCTGACTTTATCTGGCGCTATATAAATAAATTCATTTCACATACATGAGCTATATTACAATTTATTATTTATACACCTTAAAATATCAGAAATAGAACAACCACACTTTCTTTCAAAAAAGTATACTTTGGAGAGCTGCGTATGCATTGCGCACCAAGCTTCAAAATTTCCCTCCGGATCCGCCCTTGCTTGCTCATAAATTAGTTTTCGGTCCATTCATCGCGTGCTTCAGAAAAATTAGAAGAGCTTATACCAAACTTTTAATTCGAAATGAGCGTGACATCTTGCTTGGGAAAACGCACGCCGTTAACAGCCTAGTCGTTCTATAGCTCAGTAGCGTGCGAAGAGGTCATGACCCCAGGTATGCCACCATTTTTTTCTACCGTGAAATGTTCGGTATTTTTAATTGCCGCCGACAGATTTAAAATAGATTGTCAGTTTAGGAAAGTATATACCAACCCGGTCAATTACTATTAACGGGCTGATAGGGCAACATTCAAAGCATTGAGTGACTTCGGGATTTGTAAAAATATATATATACGTATAATTAATTTTTTCTTGAATAAATTTAAAGCTGCCGTTCAAATAACACTATTATGTGTATATCATAATCAAACAAAAGATGAACAATATTTAGCATATTGACCACAGAAAAACGGCTGGTCGCGACAGTGTCGACAGTACAGAACAAGGTCTTCTTTGTTAAATTTTCTGGCGTTCCTCATAAACACGACATATTTGTAGTCATCTTCGTCAAATCCATCAAATGTCGAAAAAGAATCTACAAAAAATAAAAAATATTCTTAAAAAGGTAATGATCATTACCTTGCTCTTGCGGTTTGGGTGTGATAAGCGAATACCCGCACATACACACATTATCTTTTATATCTTATTAGAGTTAGATTGTCGCAAACTCCTGTCTTTTTAAAAAATCTAGACTACATAATGATACAATAATCAAATAACACATTTGAATCTACCCAATAATCAACAGGTGAGCATCCACACACACAATGCAGAGGCGTCATTCCAGCAAAATTAAATGATAGCAGTTACAGGTAATTTTTTTCTTTTTTAAATGTTTTGTATAGCTACTTGGTGCAGGTCTTGACATATTCCATTAAATTCGTTTTATAATTGGTGTAAGCAACATTACCAGTTGAGTACATTTATTGAACTTAACTGGCAGAGCTCGACACGGGCCAATTTTTTAATCCTAGACCGTTATATAGGCCGTGGACTCCTATATACTATATAATATAGGAGTCCATGTATAGGCACAAAATCTCGCATCCATCCTGTCTGTTTTAAGAGCACGCAGTGCCACGACTCGGCACAATAGTTTTGACCAGTGCTGATTTCGGTCCGACTGGCCCGTTTTGATAGCCTTAATATGAAGTCCCGTTCCGAACACGGTCCTTGCAGGGCTCTAGTCTGGTACCAATTTTAATCATTGCTTTGTGGGTACAATTTTTTTTAATTGCATTAAGTAAAAATACATTTTGCAAAAAATAATCTTCTTTACAAATAGTATATATTTTTAAATAAAATTAAGTAAACTGAAGTTATACAATACATACTACCTGTTTGCTAACGCATGGCGCTTTGCCGGTTATCAACATTCTGCACATAGCTTTGATTTGATAGCTATTTAAAACAAACTCAAAAACCTTATACACTTTTTTCTCAAAAACGCTGATGACCCGGGAGGGAGTAGCCACAGCTATTTTTCCAACAAATTTGTAACTATTTTTCGAAAAAATAAAATATTTCTGTAAAATCCTTGGAAGAGAATTGCCCCCTACACCCGCAAATAATACTCCTGAATACATGTCTATTGTTTTCACAGTAACCAACAGGTAAGCTTCATACTGCACAGAAGCGTAGCGAGGGGGCAGGGAGACAGTTGTCCCCGGGCTCAGAGCTGGAGGAGGGGCATTTTCAGGAAGAAAAAGTTTTTTGTATTATTACTTTGCTGTATATAGCACTTTCTATGGCTCCGACTACCCCTCCCCCCGGTCATCAGGTTTTTTTAGAAGCAAAAAAGGTTATGTAGAGGGTGCAGATTTTGTGTTTTGTACCTGGCGCAGAAGACCCTAGCTACGCCTCTGATACTGTATACTGCACACAAACACATGATTAAGTATATTAGTTGCAAAAAGGTGCAGAAGGATGGGCTCACGTGTCTATCATGAAAGCATAAACTGTTTTAAAATTAAATTGAATTAAAAACCTTAAATTTAGTTGATTGGAATTCTTGGGTGTCAAGTTTATAGTTTATTGACATTCTTTAGAGTCAAGCTCTGATATTGTTTTTAATGTAGACTGTCTTGATAAATTTATTCACTCGAACTTAAATCTTTAAAAAAATAATTGCAAATAAAGTTCCTATTTTTTTAAAGCGTTAAACAAAGAATAACGTTTTTTTCTTCAAAAACTAAAATCAATTTTTCTTGCTTCTTCATGCTGGTATGAAATTGTCAATTGATCCAATTCATGTCAATTCATTGGTCTACACTCCATACATCTGCTTTTGAGGTTATGTTTAAACCTGATTCATGCAGTTAAAAATTTGTCCATTTTCAACTGAAGTCACCAGCGATGTCAGAACAAGGTCAATCATTCTGAGCTATGAGAAGCTTACTAAAAACGTTCGGAAAACGGCTCACAAGTGTCTTTGAGTATTACAGTTACTTATAAAAGTTGGACCATTGGAACCCTAACAAGTAAAGATAAACAATAATTTTTTTAAATGCTTTTATTTGCCTCTTTATCTGAGTCAACAAACTAAAATTTTTGAATTTTAATTATTTTGGACCTCTGGCGACTTATAAATAAACATCCGTACTGTTTAATTAATTTGGACCTCTGGCGACTTATACATAAACAACTTGATTAATTTGATTTGATTAATTTTAATTAATTTAAAGCCGAATTCATGTCGGAAACATTCAATTCATGTATTGTCATCCAGAATAAAGCTTTCCTAAAAGTTTTAGAGCTCTAGGTGGTCGAAAAGTGGGTGAATTTTTGTTTCTAAGATTTGATCACCACAGACAAACAAACAAACAGAGACGAGTGAAGTCAAATAAAAGCATTTAAAAATGCTCAAATTCTTTCGTACATCTGAACATATTCCTGATTGTCGGATCATCACATTGGAGCCAGCCAATTTTAAGTAGTAGTTCAATAGTTAAAACAGATAATTGAATAAAACACAGTTACCTGCTTTACACCCATTGAGTATGTCTTCTGCCCTTTATAGCTGCTGCGTTGTAATACCTCGGTTACCAGCAATATTCTACAGTTAGACCCACACGTTCAAAAAAGCCAGTCAATCCGCGGCATGAAGAGATCCGGCAACATTTTTTATTTTTTTTTAGCTTTCATTTATATTACAAAAGATTACTGCTGTAAAACCTAGCTGTCAAGTAGTCTGAACAGGTATAAATGTTTTTTGAGATATTATTTGAAATATATTTTATATTGAATGAGTTTAAAAAAGGCCCGAAATTTTTAAATATCTGCTAATTATCCGAATTATTGATGCCCGAGAGGTGATTTTAATAAAGTAGGATACAGACAAACAGTTTGAAGTTCAAGTTAAGTAACAAATCAAAGTTAAATTTTTTTGTTAAAACTATTAAAAGGGCCCGGTTTCCTGCTCCCACCCCCTGGATCCGCCTCTGAGTGCCTACGTGCGAACATAAAAGAGTATTGCGTAACAAAAGAAGGTTTCAAGTACTTTCAAGCAACTTTTAACAAATCTATTCTACGTTTTATGAGCAAAAGGTGTTAGAAGGAAGAGAAAGAAAGAAAGGCAGCGGGATAGCGAGCGGGAGCGAGAAAGAAAGTGGGAGTGAGATCCAGTGGGACAAGAAGAGCTAGTGGGAGAAGGAGAGGAGAGAAAAAAGAGAGAAAGAAAGCGAAAAAGCAAAAAAGACAAAAAGCGAAAGAAAGAAACAACGACAGAAAAACCAGGGCAACGCCGGGTAACCCCATTAGTTTCAAAATAAAAATTAGTTTTCATTTGTATTCATTTCATACGCTCTTTGGATGCTTGACTTCGATCAAATTTTTAAAAACTTCAACATTCGATTTGAAAATGTCTAGTGGCATAGCGCAGCTTTCTATAGAAAATGGTGGATGATCGAATGAATTAAAAATTGATGACTTCGGGTTAAATCTTAAGAAACTTTTCCTCTAAAAAGGTCGATGACTAGAGAGGAGGCTGACAGATGCTAGCCAACTATTATGTCGTCGATGATAACCGAGGAGAGCGAAAAAAAATTGTTCACTCTCCAAAAAGGGTCTCCTATCCAAAGAGCGAAAATATAGGTCACTCTGTATTTAAAGGACGCTATATATGGCTGTGTGCGTTTGAAATTTATACCTTAATCGCTAAAGTAATTTGAACAGAATTTGGCATGGAAGTAGTCTTCACTGAGACAAAATTTTTGAGACATTAAAAAATATGCTATTTATTTTGCGTGTGTGAGTGTGCGTGAGCGCGAGAAAGAATAAAAAGAAAAGGAAGGAAGCGAAATCGATATAGCGAGAGAGATAGAGAGAGAGAGAGAGAGAGAGAGAGAGAGAGAGAGAGAGAGAGAGAGAGAGAGAGAGAGAGAGAGAGAGAGAGAGAGAGAGAGAGAGAGAGAGAGAGAGAGAGAGAGAGAGAGAGAGAGAGAGAGAGAGAGAGAGAGAGAGAGAGAGAGAGAGAGAGAGAGAGAGAGAGAGAGAGAGAGAGAGAGAGAGAGAGAGAGAGAAAGAAAGAGAGAGAGAGAGAGAAAGTGAGAAAGAGCTGAGAGAGAGAGATTAGGGATGTGATGTCGAACACTTTTTGTATAATAGTTTTTAGTCCTTTACACCAGGTGTTTTAAGACTGAAATGGCTGTATGTAGGAAGCACCTAAGTAGTTCCTGTCGTCGATCATTTTTTATTTTTACCAATGCTTTTATTAACTCGTCGTCTCTGTTTCTCTGTCTGTCTGTTTCTCTGTCTGTCTGTTTCTCTGTCTGTTTCAAATCTTGCAATCAATTTTTGAGTCACTTCCTGATGATAGATTTTTTTCAAATTTTGCATACATGCTCAAAATAGAAGACAATGCAATATTCAATTATTAGTTTTACAATAAGTCAATTAATTTAGTTAATTTTAATTAATTTCGATATTTCGATATAATTAAGATATTTCGACTTTAATATAAAATAAAAGAGTAATATAAGAAAAAATTGATTGCAAAATTTGTGTTTTAATTACATATAAGAGCATTGGTTTTAAAAATTCGTTTTTAATTTACTTGTTTTAACTGTTCCCTTTTTCTTTCCAGGGACGTAAATTCAGCATTTTCCAAGGAAGGGGCAAATTTGTTTCGCAATTATTTAGCTTACTGACAGGGTTACCCGCATTGCCCGAGCTTTCTTTGCTTAGTTTTTTTTCTTTTTTGCCAACGAAACGTCAAATAAATAACAGATTTTTTTTTTAAATTTTCTTATCAATAAAGACTACCTCCATGCCAAATGTGGTTTAGATTGCTCCTGCGGCTTGGATGGGTTAAGCAAATACCCACACACACACACACACACACACACACACACACACACACACACACACACACACACACACACACACACACACACACACACACACACACACACACACACACACACACATACATATATATATATATATGTGTGTGTGTGTGTGTGTGTGTGTGTGTGTGTGTGTGTGTGTGTGTGTGTGTGTGTGTGTGTGTGTGTGTGTGTGTGTGTGTGTGTGTGTGTGTGTGTGTGTGGTGATCAAACAGGGACTGATCCAGGGGTGGGAGGCTGCATCAATTGAAATTGTTTGGGTAGATTACCCAATTTTTGGAAAATGACCTTAACTTTTTGGATGAAAAAGTGGAAGTTTATAAAAAAAAAGTGGGAAAATACTTACATTCCCCCGACCGGTCATCAGCTTTATTGAAGAATGTGAACAATTTCGGAAGTGTATGTCCCATCAGGAATTTCTGGATTCGCCACTGGGTACAAGGGCGGGATGGAGGATTTAATCATATTGCAGGGGTAGGTGCAAAATTAATTAAAAAAAAAGGGGTCCAAAATGGTCTGGGTAGACATTTGTAGACATTTGTGAGTTAGATTTAAAGGTTTTGGTCAAAATTGAGTCATTCAATAACAGTTTTTGTAAAAAAAAATGATTTTAGCAGAACATTATGGCTAGTTAAGTTTATTGATATTATTTGGAGTCCATGTCTGATATCGTCCTTAAGGCACACTGTCTCGATTAATTTATTTATTTGAGCTTAAATTAAAAAAAGTAAATGCATTTGAAGTTTTAAAAAATTTTGAAAATTTAAAACAAAGGACAGTAATTTTTTTCAAAAACTAAAATCAATATTTTTCTTCTTCGTAATAGTAAAAAACAAATAAAGGAAAAAACGAGTTTTTCAACACAAACTTTTTTTTAATTGAATCATGTATTGTCATCCAATATAAAGCTATGCTGAAAGTTACAGCTTCCCAGCTAGTCAAAAAGCTGGTTAAATTTTACTTCCAAGATTTGCGTACAGAGAAAGCCACACACACACACAGAAACAAACACAGATATTGTAACCTAAATAAGAGTTTGTAAAAAGTTTGTAATAATAAAAAATTGCAGGTAGATCATCGATTCGTTGGACACAGATGCTTTTAAAGTTATGTTTAAACTCGCTTTATTGAGCTAAAAATGTGTTCGTTTTCAACTGAAGTTACCAACAATGTCAAAACAAGTCGTCACTCTGAGAAGTTTATTGGAACCGTTTGGAAGATGGCTCACGAGTGTCTTTGAATATTGTGATTAATTATTAATTATCAAAATTGGACCTATTTCTAACGATTGTAAAAAAAGACTGATGTAGAGAGCTGTGAGGGAATCAACGTTGCATCGATACCACTAGTAATGCAAAGTAACTTAAATTTGCTTATTTTATTTTGGCACAGAAAATAGCTAGACTTTGGACGATCGCCGATACACAAATTCATACTCCTCGTTATTGGTAAATCTAGCATCGAGCTCAGATATAAAATTGTCTAAATACGCAAAAAGGATTCCAATGCGCATTGAATCATCACAAGATTAAGTGAAATTTAATTAAAAAATTATTTAGTAAACTCTTGGTAAAAAAATAAAATTTGAAAATCAGGGGGAGCAAATGCCTCCCAGCCCCCCAATTTACGTGCCTGCTTTCTCTATGCTTGGGACTGGCTTGCAAAAGCAAAGCGAAGTTCTATAACGATAACGCACACACATTGCCTTTCCTATATATTGATATTCAATAAAATGAAGTGATTCACGGGATCTCAACACTGAATCTGGGAAAAACAGCTAAATCTCGGGATTGTTATTTTCAATTTACAAGTTAACTTTATTTTTAGGAAAGCAAATATTATAAACGCTATTAAATTTGAACAGTCGGAAAACCCTTTTTTAATCATAGAACTTTAAATCCAGTTTTGATTATTTTGAAGAAAATTATTTAAAAAAAAAACTTAGTTTCAAAAGTTCCAAAATAGTTTGTAAAAACGCTTACCAAAATGTTCAAGTATTCAGAAAAACCAAGTACATAATAACCTTTTTTCAAACCAAACTGATGGGCACTCGCTGCAAGAAGTAAGCAGAAAATTAGAAAAAAATTCATTTTGTATTCAATTTTACACAATTTTTCTTTTCTTTCAAAACCAGTTGCGTCTCTCGTTTTCTTTTATTTCACGGTGATGTTTTACTAAGCCCCGTAGAACTGTTATATAACTCTATATCTACTAGTGAAAGAGAAATGTCTGAAGGACTCCCGGAAAATCCGTTTCACCATCTTTCAGAAGTCATGGCCAGTAGGAGAAGATTAAGAATGCGGAGGCGGAAACCATTTCATTTCAAAAGAAACAACTAAAGAAGAAACGTCGAAAGCATTTGTTGCAAATTAATGGGAAGCGTGGATTATATCGTCGTGCTAGTTTATACAAATTGTCGCAGTTCATCGCTTGTCTTCCGTGATCTGAATTTCTCAACTTTCCTGTTATCTCATTTTTATTGTTTTAAATTTCATTTGTGTGTGTGTGGGTTGTATGACTTGTATGCCTTGATTCAAAGTTATGTTTTGATGTATGGGCGACTGGCGCTGGAATAGTGCAGGGCCGTGTTTAGGGCCCCAAAATCCCCTAATTTGGGGGCCTAAGGCTCGAAGTGGCCCAGAAGCTGTCATTTATAAAAAAAAATCGAGACGTTTTGCTTGAGAAGCTATCTCTTTTTCTGAAAATTCGTTAAAAAAGCTACTTTATTTATTGTGCAGCTATACAAAAATTGGTGAATGACATCGATAACAAGCAAAGGAAAAACGAGTTTTTCAACACAAACTTTGATTTCAAATACACGCGATTTGGAAATACGAAAGATGTTCAAATTAAGTTTTTTTTAATTGAATTGCGTATTGTCATCCAATATAAAACTATGCTGAAAATGTCAGCTTCCTAGCTAGTCAAAAAGCTGGTTAAATTTTACTTGCAAGATTTGCGTACAGAGAAAGACACACACATACACACACAAACAGAGATTGTATCCTAAATAAAAGTTTGTAAAAATGACATAGAATTGAAACGTTGTGTAATTATTTTTTATAACGAAACACATCATCTGAGAAGAGCATATTACTCTTTTAACTTTTTTGTATGAGCTGTGGGAACCCCCCCCCCCCCAAGATGTTTCCCACAAAATAAAAAAGATATCTTTATTAGCTCACTCACGATTGAGTATTTAGATTAGTTGATTAACGTAGTATTTTTCATACATTTTGAAATATATCTACTTAGTTATATCATATATATCTGCTAATATTTTTCAAACTTTTAGATATCCTTTGTTACATTCCTAATGTAAACGTTTTGTAAAATGTTTCCTGTCAAAATATCTTCGGTCAAAAAGGCCTTAGTCATTCAAAATATCTCTAGTCAAAATGGTCCCGTTCAAGTACTGTTCCTTTGAATCCATATCTACAATTAGGATGGTCTAGTAATATGGAATGATCAACAGTATCAAAAGCTGCACTAAGGTGAAGAAGACAGAGCAATGTGACTAAGCCTTTGTATGTAGCGTGAAGCACATAAGACAAAACACCAAGCACAGCAGTGACAGACCGGTAAGCAGACTGAACTGATGGAAAAGGAGAGTGCTTGGATATGTAGTGTCCAAGTGGATCATCAACCACACGATCCATCAGTTTTGAAATGATTGAAAGATTTGATATAGGCAGATAGTTGTTGGGATCGAGTGGATCAAGTGTAGGTTTTTTATTGGAATTACAATTGGAGACCCAAACAGTTTGGGGGAAATGCCAGTTTGAAGAGAAGTGTTAAATAAAAGAACGACAGTTCTGTTGCAACTTTCTTAATAAGTCAGGCTGGGTAATGTGGCTAAACGTGTGTAGCTCTGAAGAGCATTTTTCATGAGAAAACACAAAATGATGCTGATGACGTACAGGCCCGTAGGCAGGATTTAGTGAGTGGGGGGGCTATGAAAATTAGTAGGGGGGCTACTGACGAACGAAGGCACCGAAGAAGCCTGACCGCGAGCGCCGAAAGTGCGAAGCCCCTCGCGATTCGCCAAAGCATTTTGTAGCATTTGACAAAAAATGGCATCCAATTTTGGATATCCTATTATTTAATTTTAGATTTCCTAAGAGTTGCAATATATTGCTCGTAATAACAAAAATTAACATTTTCCACAGGCAATTTTGTCAAATAACAGTATGCTTGTTGTTATCCACAATCTTGATTTTTGATGCGTGCATGGCACACCACTGGGATGACAGCACTGAATCAAATTGTCCAAATTTAATTATTGATTAAGACAACCGTTATAGTCCACAATACAATAACTTACTTATTTTATTTTTGATAAAAACTTGTACATCTGTATCAAATGCCAAGAAATCAATAAAATAAAATCGGATTTAAATATTTGTTTTGACAAAGATCAAACCACATTATAATAAAATGTACTATTTAGTTTACTTTCTCATTTTAAGTTACTAATACTTACTAAACATCCATTCATGTGTTACTCACAAAACTTGTCATCAGTTTCTAAACAATCTAAATAGAAGATTAGATTATATATCAAGTCTATCATTAAACTTATATTGTTGAAAAGATTGTGTGGTTTGACAGTAAGCTTTAAACTGTTTCTTTGAATTAATCAGTTCAGAATATTGGGGTTAATAGTATTGCAGTGTCAGACTAGCACTAAAAAATACTAAATTATGAAAATAGTTTGAATTATTTGAGTCATTCAAAAATCAAAAGCCAAAGTTTGTCAGCTAAGCTGAATTAGCTTCTTTCTCTGTTCTAAAACTGTAAGATTAAAGTTATTATAATATTTAAGACTACGTCCAAGCACTGATTATGAAACTCATGACAATTTTCATGTGTAAAACATGAATGGACGTGTAGTAGCTTGAAATGAGAAACTAAACTAAAAAGTCCATTTCATTATAATATGGTTTGATCATTGTCAAGACAATTATTTGAATCCGATTTTATTTTATTGCATTCTTGGTATTTGATAGGTATCCATTTCAATTGCTTTACAAAGGGGTTTTTTAAATGCCAGAAGTACAAGTTTGCTTTTTCTCTCATGGGACATTGATCTTCTTTCTGGTTGTAGTACTCGTGTTAGACAATAAAATGAATTTTTACACGTGGCAATCGAGATGCCGAGAGTCATTGCAGCTGAATAAAGACAATTTAGAGTAGGAAATGCATCTTTATAGTCCAGCATAAAATCAATCATTTCCTGGAGACTGTAGCCTGGTTGAAATTTGTTTTTTAAAAACCTACTTGTATTGAGAGCCTCGTCTGCAATATATTTTTCAACATCGTCATGCCTGTCTTGTTTTAGCAGTTGCGTCAACGGTTTAAGGTCGTTGACATCTAAAAACTTGTCTGATGTTGGTAAAAGGGCAGACACTGCACAAGTCAAATCTTTAGAATAACTTAAATAACTATCAACAAAGCTCTCCATCAACTCTCCTAATATACTTGATTAAGACTGGGTAAAAAACATTATTAATATAATAAAACATTGTAATTAATTCAAACTGGTGATTGTATTTTGAAAATACTGCATTTTGAATTTCAAATGCTTCAGGAACCAAGTAATTTACATCAGTATTAAAAATACTTTCAAGATAAGTATTGGTATTTTGAAATACTTTTAAAATGTATTTGCGCAGCACTGTTTTTTTTTACAGCCCGGCGACAACTTGGCCCAGTCCGTAGACAACGTGGCTCGGACTGTTTCATAAATCCAGGCCCAATCCGGTCCGTATAATTAGGACCCGGCCCGTTTTTAGAGACTTACAATTTCTATATACTTGGCGAAAAAATCTCGACTCGTCCCACCTTGACTTCAGGTTTGGCCTGTCTGAGGACCCTAAAAACACGCCCTAGTCCATAGAGCCATACACAGACTTTTTAGACCCGTTTTTATATACATAGATGAAGACTGCGAGTTAGAACTTTGAACATGTAATGGTGCGTCGATATATGGAAACGTCTGTATGATCTTTCAGCCTGACGCATTTATCGACGTGCATCACCACAGTCAAAGTCAAACCATGTGGTCATGCACGTGAGTCGACGACGAGCATTGACTATTGGAGCTGATTCGTCAAGAATAGAGGGTATTGTTTCGTAGTCCATCTCTACTAACATATTTTCTTTAATGCTTTATCAATGAGTATGTAAAAGTTATATCTGTTCAAATTCATCTGTATTAAAATTGTGACATGTCTCATCGAAAAATGTTGTTAAATAACTCTTGATTTAATTTTTTTAAACATTGTTTGATCTTTTATTGCAATTTTATTTAATTATGTTAAAATTAAAAGTGAGTGTGGCTTCATCAGTCCTCAAACAGATTTGCTTCACTGGCCAGAAATGAAACCGAAAACGACTGAACTGCTTTAAAAAAAACCACTATTTTTTATAAGCTTTCTACTTAACTTAGTGGGTTTGAAATCCTACAATATCATCTTTCAGTATAACGTAATCCCATGCAAAGGAGAAAGCAAAATGATCAAATAGTTATATAACTGGAGTTACTTTCCAGAGGCATACCTAGGAATTCTGTCCTCCCAGGACCCATTAAAAACAGTGCCCAATCTATATATACTGCATTTTTTCTTTGCACTGGACATGTGTACTGAATTAAATAAAATAAAGTACAAGAAAATAATAAATGCATCTTTTTCAGTTTCTTATACATTTCAATTCATATAGCATTTGAAATACTTCTAGTGCATGTCTAACATTCTTAGACTCTTGAAAATAGCATACAAGAATATATACCACATCATTACATCATTGTAGCTAACGACATAAACTCGACAGTTAGCAAACCATCAAAATATCTCAAAGTAATTTTTGATCTTACTTCGCAAATTACTCAATCACATAAAAATCTGTTATGATCTTTTCCTTCTCTCATCCTCAATGAATTAAACTATTTCCATATCTCACTACATGTTTTTTCTAGCAAGAATGGACTATTATAACTCTTTTTACTAGGGAAAAAAGAAAAGTAAGTGAAATAAGCAATTTAAGGAAATCATAAAAGACGGTTCACTAGCTGACAATAAGAAGCAAAAATCTTTGCTCTTAGCCTGTCTTCAAGAAAACGATTTTGGAATGTGGTAAGCCAAGAAAGTTGAGACCATTTTTCAATATTGAAAGACTTGACATAATAAGTTCTGTAATGGTAGAAAAAATAAATTTCATCTTTCCTTTTGAATGAAACTCCTTTTAAACAGACAGAAAAATTACACAATTCTCTATGGTTTATCTCAGCTTAAATCTCTCGACTAAATGCACAACCGCCTGAGTCATTTTTGGACACAGTATATTCATTATTAAAACAAATAAGCAATCATTTCTACATCACAGCATAACAAATTAGGTGTGCAGCCTCCGCCTGATGCATGCCAAAAATTCCAGAACCTGACAGGCCATGGTCGACTTCTGTAAAAATTTGAAATATTTAACTACAGTACCTAACAATAAGTTGAAACTTTAAAATATGTACCTACTTCAAACGAGTCAAATTAGGTAGCCTTCTTTGGTGAATTGGCTGCTATGTAGTGGTAGAGCACCACTAAGAGAAACAATGAAACTCCAAGAATATTGGCGAAAATAGCAAGCTGAATGTCCGTAATCATTGTGACTAAAAAAATTAATTCAGTGAAACATTTAATTAGTTTTTTCACATCTATTAAGAAAAAAACTGAATTTTTGAGGATATGTATAAGCATTTTGACTTTGCTTTTGACTACTACAAAGTTTAACTGGTGCTTCTACACTTAAAAATTTTAAACCTAGACTCTTATGAAAAAAAGGAACTAGTATTTTTTTTAAATTTAAACTAAACAAAACTTAACTTTCAATTATTGTCTGGTTGTTACTCAAAAATGTCTTACTTTTAAAATTTTCGCTGAATGAGAGCGAAAGCAATACTGTAAATGGTGTCTATTATCACTTTCAACAAGAAACTTGAAAAATTTAATTAGATATTTGAATTCTACATCAAATTTGCTATAAGAAGACATTTGTTTGAATGGGTGGACAATTTTAGTTAATTTGTTTATGATTGGCTGTGACGTTAACATAATTTTAAGGTCAACTCGTGGATGGCATTTTTCACAAAGTTCTACTGAATATTTAAAAATAGTTTTTGTACTGTTCAATTCAGCTTATATTTGTCTATGACAATTTGTTTTGTTTTATGGGCGGAAATGTTTATCGTATTCTTAATAAATTTATTTGTGGTGCCCTAAGACCGATTCGGAGTGAAAATAGAAATTGTTGCCCAATTTGTTGCTAACTTCATTCACCTAAGTCTAAGACTAATTATCTTTAGAATTTAGAACTTCAAATTTTAATTATTTAACAAATAACTTTACATATCTTAAAAAACACATCTGTACTTACTGCTATTCTAGCTCTGTATTTGAAAATGATAAAATTTTAACAATTACTCAAGATTAACTATTAACTTAATATTATATTTTGTTTATATTAATAATGTAAATAATGAAATCATTGATGTGGCAGTGGGCCTGGGGACATCCACCCAACAGTTCAATACCATCAACGCGTTATATTGCAGACGTATAAATTAGGTAAATCTAAATAAAAATTCTAACCATAAATCGCTCTAACAGTCTAACAATTTAATTTCAAAAAAGTCACCTGCACACTTGTCAGGAGATTTTATGCGGAAATACGTGTACAATTGTTTTGATATCTGAAGAGGAGATGGATAAGTGAAATTATATTTTAATGGTTACTGTCTTTTTATTTTTTATAGATCTAAAATTCTGAAGACATAGTTTTATTTTTTAATTAATTTACTTTGTTGTGAATTTAATTTTAAAAACAATTTTGCACTTCCGCTCGCTCTCCTACTGTTTCTTGATCTCTCGCTTCGACTTTTTTCCTGCTTGCTTTCCCGTTCCCGCTTCCGGCATTTTTTGTATTAATATCTGTCTCTTATAAAAATCTAAACCGCTGGAGCGATCTTGATGAAATTTGGCAAGGAGGTAGTTCTCATACAGGAAAAGTAAGTTAAGAAGGCTTGGGTTCCTTACTCCAATCCCCCGGCTCAGGAAGGCCAAAAAACCTTTCCAGGCCAAAATTGCCTATTCATGCTGCAAACACCCTGGAAATTTCAACACTATGGTTGCACCGGAATTTTCTAAAAGGTTGTTATACATCGTTGGAAAGGTATTTTCATAAGGATGAAGAAAATTGAGGTTGCAACTTTCGATAGTTGGTGCGGGCTGAGAAAATGAACTTTGTTTGGTTTTATGCTATATTCTCCGATTTACAACATTTCACAAAAACTGTGTACCATCAGTTATATTTTCAAAACTTAAATTGTGAAATACAATATAAAATAAAATAATGGATAAATTTAAAACATCTATCATTGTTGTCATACAGTTTTTATTTCAATAAATTCAATCATCATCATCATCCATGCAAACATTACATGGATTTAAACATAGTTCTTCATCTGTTTGTGTACTGTAACAATTGCAACCACCAGTACAGGGCTGATTTATTAATGTACATGGGCATGTGTTGCTGGCACATGCAGTCGATTCACAGTCACATACAATGTCATTCATCAGTTCTGGAGCTGCCGCTGTCTGGTTCATCATTTTGGCTTGAACAGTTCCATTCGAAGCGATTTGGTACCCAAATTCAGCAGGATTTGGCAGGTTAACAATGCCAAAATTGGCTTTACGCCAAATGTGGAGTTGAAACAATGTTCACAAGAAATGTAGCTGGAAACTGTCATCAGTTGGTGGCAGTTTCTTGCATTTGGGTGGCTTCACACAGTAAAGATTGATGACTCCAAGTTGGGAAATCATCATTTGTTGAAAAGTCTGATATCATCAGATTATAAAGTTCTTCAATTCTTGCCCATGAAACAAGTTCTGGTGTGTCTGAAATTGATTCAATTTCAGAAAAACAAGCTGTTTTTAACAGCTCGGGTTCAGGTCTTGTTGGCGGCTTTTTGTAATGAATAACCTTTGTCAGATCAATTTCGAGTGAAGAACTATTCAATGTATTTTCAGGAAGTCGCTCGATGCTGAATTCTATTACTCCAGATGATGTATGTCCTTGTATAAGAATTGAAGTCATAGCATGAGTAGTTCGTTTACCATCAACAGTTTTTTCATTGTGATCCCAATTGTCTGCAGCACATACTACAAATCCACCATTTTCAACTTTTGATTTAAACTCTGGAGGTAAATAAATTTGCAGTTTTGATTGAGTTGTCACCTGAGCAATATGACTTTATGCTGAGGTTAGGAAGCGTCGAAGTTCACTGTACGAAACAGAATATCCAAGGTGATATACAAGTTCATTCAGCTTCCTTGATCCAAAATTATGATATAATTCAATCGCTAGACCGAGATGTTTTGGTGAAAATGTTCCAGTTGATAAAGTGATTATGTCGCAAGCTATGTTTAAACATTTTTTCAACTCATCCGAATTTTTTTAAATAACTGCTCTATCGAAAGAACTTTTGTTTGTTAACCAAACTAAAAATGTCAATAACTTGGGATTTACAAACTTTTTAATTCCATCAACTGACATCTCTCCAGAAGAAAAATAAAAATCTTTATGATTCTCAATTTTTCCTATTTCCTTTCTTAGAATTCTAACTGCCTGGTGAAGAACAGCATCATCAGGAAGAACTTTCAAAGAATTTTTTTCAAACTCATCAGAACTTTCTTCATGGACAGCATTAACAAGATCCCTGGCTAGTCGAAGAGCCTCGCCAACAGAAATGCTGCTCGAACAAACAAGATCTGAAAAACCAAGCTGACTAATAAAAAAAATTGCTGGATTCACTTGACTTAACCTTGATTTTAATTTATTTGATGTATAACTTTCTCCATTTATACCATTGGAACCAGGAATTGAAATAAATTCCCCTCGGAGTGTGGATAACAAGAAAACTTTTCCATTTTTAATATCTGGTTCAAATTTCTGAATAAGTTGTTGAATTGCAAAATAGTATGGATCCTTTTTCAAACCTGCATTTGTAGAGCTGCTATGCTAGATCGATTAATGCAACGAGAGTAGCAATTTTTATGATAACGAGCTTCGATTGCTACCAAATCTCCATTCGGAACACCGTTCAATTTCACAAGCATTTCTTGATCCATTCGCTCCTCGGCTGCTTTTTTCATTTTACCAAACATGTTATTTTCATCTCTGTCGGTAATCTCACACTGTACCATACACCATTCACTTCTTTTTTTTACCAATGCTTTTATTAACTCGTCGGCTCTGTTTCTCTGTCTGTTTCTCTGTCTGTTTCTCTGTCTGTTTCTCTGTCTGTTTCAAATCTTGCAATCAATTTTTGAGTCACTTCCTGATGTTAGATTTTTTTCAAATTTTGCATACATGCTCAAGATAGAAGACAATGCAATATTCAATTATTAGTTTTACAATAAGTCAATTAATTTACGTAATTTTCTTGAGGATTTTATCGAGGGGTTTCTTGAGGGTTTTCTTGAGGGTTTTCTTGAGGGTTTTCTTAACCACAAAACGCTAACCGACTGGCAAACTATTATACCAAGTTAACACGAACCACACTCACTGACCGCGATTCTCAAGCGTGTACGAAATTTTCATGAAAATAGTTGAGATATTTAAATTCGATGCTTTTTGATGATATTTTTATTATTATTACCAATGCTTTTATTAACTCGTCGTCTCTGTTTCTCTGTCTGTCTGTCTGTTTGTTTCTCTGTCTGTTTCAAATCTTGCAATCAATTTTTGAGTCACTTCCTGATGATAGATTTTTTCAAATTTTGCATACATGCTTAAAATAGAAGACAATGCAATATTCAATTATTAGTTTTACAATAAGTCAATTAATTTAGATAATTTTAATTAATTTCGATATTTCGATATAATTAAGATATTTCGACTTTAACATAAAATAAAAGAGTAATATAAAAAAAAATTGATTGCAAAATTTGTGTTTTAATTACATATAAGAGCATTGGTTTTAAAAATTCGTTTTTAATTTACTTGTTTAAGTGTACGACCATCAAAGGTAATGGCGTAATAAATTTCAAATTTAGTTTACGCAACAACGTTTGAAGGATTCATGCAACTTTTAGCCAGTTTTAGAAAATCTATTTTACGTTTTATGGGCTAGAAGAAGTTAGGAAATAATAAAAAAGAAAAAATGAGCGCGAGCGGGAACGGGAACGGAAGAGCAAGCGTGAGCGGGAACTGGAAAGCGACCGGGAGCGGGAAAGCGACCGGGTGCGGGAAAGCGACCGGGAGCGGGAAAGCGACCGGGAGCGGGAAAGCGACCGGGAACGGGAAAGCGACCGGGAACGGGAAAGCGATCGGGAACGGGAAAGCGACCGGGAGCGGGAAAGCAACCGGGAACGGGAAAGGGAGCGGGGAAGGAAACGGGAGTGAGAGAGACAAATATTAGAAAAACCTCTAAGAACTCCGGGCAACGCCGGGTATCCCCGCTAGTACCTAATGAAATAAAATGTTACTAAATAGTGGATAAATAGCTTTTGTTTAACTGAATACAAAAAACAACCGAACGGCACAAACACGGCGAGTGGCAAAAGTTCTAGCGCCAAAACAGTCGCACCAAAACGGCCTCCGCCAAAACATCACGTACCTCCAAACATCACGTACCGTCGAAGTCTATCCCAAAGAGAGAAGTTATGCTCCGATTGTGCTGAACTTGATGTACCTAATGGTTTATAGAGCAAGTATCGAATCACAATTTTTATATGATAAAGTAGATACTTATGAGTTGTGCAATAAGATTTTGTTATATCTCAATAAGATTTCATATTAAAAATTAAGAATTTTTAATAATTTTATATGATAAAAGTTTTTATCTACAAGTTAAAATATTCAGCTCACAAAATGTGCAATAAATTGCAATTTATGTTTTGAAATAAACATTTTTATTAATCAATGGTAGTTTTTTATCTGTGGTATATTAATATTTGGGGTTATCTAAGTTAAGTATGTTGATAGTGTATTTGTCAAGACATTAATATTCTTCTCAGAAGTTCTGAAGCTATATTATTGACACAGAAACGAAAATGACTTCCAAATTAACTTACTTCAATATTAGTCAGGATTGCACGTAAGTAATTTTAAAAATGTTTTATTGTTATAGTATATTATAAACAGCGGTATTTAGTAACAGCTGATATTTTGACAATGTTTTACAAGCCGGCAAACAAAAGCGACAATTTATATTTTGAAAATATCGATGCAGTATCTTTGAGCACTACATAAACTCGGTTATTTGTTAAAGTTGGCTTTGATTCCTTTGATAGAAACAAATATTCATGACTCAAGCCATTAATAAAGTTTTAAATATTGTTCGATTTGATACAATAACATAGTACCATACTTGCACGGAGTCCCATATTTTGGTTGAAGTTATTATATTTTTTTATTTTCAACACAGGTCGAAATCTAATCAAGTGATATAATAATTTTAATAACTAAAACATGCTTTTAAGAAATTTTCTAAAAAAGAAAAAAATTCATAAATCCATTGTATCGTAGAAATATTATTCCGGCCAATAGTAAACGAAAGGTGTTTATTTTTAAATCCTTTATAATATAAAGTTTATATTATTTTCGATTGTCTTCCCGTCTGTCTGTCTGTCTGTCTTTCTGTCGGTCACAAACTTTGAGTCTCAAAATTAACTCACTTCCCGTTATCCGATCGAGCTGCAATTTGGCACATCGACATGGGCTGCGAGACAATTGAATCTATCAAAATTTCAGTTTGATCGGAAATTGTATAATTAAGTTTTTCAAAAAACACCAAATTTTAATGGATTTTTAATTTTTGAATTTGGCTCTGGGCTGTAAAAGGAATTAGTACCGGAAATCTAGGATCGTATATAAAGGATTTATAATACAAACTTTGTTTTTATGGGTTAGTTTTTTACTTGACTTTTTTTGTCATCATTATCACTGACCAATAGTAAACAAAAAATGCCGAGGTCGCGTCTTAAAAGAAAGAAATTTTTCAAATAATTTTTATTATTTTAGATTATTAAAATGTTCTACATTATAAATAATTGTGTGCAATTTAAAAATATTGTTCGGAAGTGGGTGAACTAGTTTTAGAATAAAGCTTCTTGACATCCTCGGACATCCGGACAAGTGAAAGCTAAAAAAAACATTTATAGAAACAACTCTAATAAAACAATTTAATAAATTAAAATCTGTAAATCTGATTGGAAATTTTGTCTTTGACAGATCACTCACTGCCGTTTCGCAGTCGAAATTCAAGTTGTACGACTTTAATTCATTGCAACCATATTTTGAATACGGTAAGTAAACTTAATTTTTTTTCCAAAAAAATCGTTTCTAAAGATGTTGATATTTATTCACAGACATTGATGACTACATAATAGTTGAGAGCTGGAACTCGTCCAGCCTGCTTGCCCTAGTCAGCCGTCAACATCCACGCAACCTGACACTCTTGCATTTCAAGCAAAATCAAGAAATTTGTACGAGGACATATCCCAACTTCATTTTGAGCGTAAAGTTCAACCAGCAGGTACTGTTTCTATACTCAATTATGATATTTATAATGAGCTACTCATCAGATATATACAAATGATCTATTCTGTTTAATTCCAGAGGATTGTCGTCTGCCTTCCTGATTCCATTTATATTGAGGACGGTACAAACTTGACATCTTTGCACACTATTCAACTTCTTCCACACTACAACGGCCTGTGTGCCCTGGCTCCTGATGTTGTCGACAATAAGTGCTTCATTGCTTTCCCCAGTAACGATCACCCGGGAAATGTCCATGTGTTTGACGCGATGAACATGGTTAGTTGTGATGAATGCTTTCTGATAATTAGTTTTGAATAATGCTAGTTACAATATCTATTTGATTTTTTAATAGGTCGATGTCGTCAATCTCCATGCCCACAAGAGTTCCTTGAAAGCAATTGCACTTAGTCCCAACCAAAAGATGGTGGCAACAGCTTCGGAAAAAGTAAGTTTTTATTGGTTTAGTTGAAAAGTCAAAAATCCATTAAGTCTAAGTTGTTATTGTATCAAATTTCTTATTTAAAATATTTTTACAATGCAAATTATAATTCCTTCAAAGGGCACTGTGGTTCGTGTAATCTCAATTGAGGAAGGAACAAAACTGTTTGAATTTAGAAGAGGTCTCTCAAGGTAAGTTTGACTGTTTTTCAATTACAATTCGGACTTGACATTGATTTCTAAATTTCTGATTTCAGAACCGTTGAAATATCAACGCTGTTGTTCTCCTTGGATTCCAGTGTCTTATGCTGCTCAAGTAACACAGAAACGATTCATCTTTTCCAGATTCCATCAATAGAGTTGGTTGATAAAATTTACTAAATTAAAAAAAAAATTTAACAGTATTTAAAAAATTAATTTTTTTTACTACAAAGAAAATCTGATGAACCTCAAGGATGGATGAGTTACTTCACGGACAAAATCAAAGACACAGCCGATTACATGCTGTCCCCAAAGTCAGTTATCGTTACAGAAAAGTTGGTTTATAACTAACTCTTTAACGTTTGCAGCAATATTTAATTTTATAACCATATTCTTATAACACAGCTCTCAAAGTGGTTGGTCCTATTTGAGCGATGCAATCAAAAGCACGGTTACCTACATTCCTGCTCGGGCCTACGAAGTACTTCAACAGCAGAGAGCTTTCGCGTGGGCAAGGCTGCCAAAGAGTGGATTAAAAACCGTCTGTGCCCTCGTTTCGTTAGTATTTAAATCTTAATTAACTATTTTTAACAACATAACCTTCTATTGATTTAATTTAAAATATCAATTTAATGAATACAGCATTCGGAAGATTGTACACTTAGTGGCCGTTTGTGAGGATGGCATGGCATACACCTTCAATTACGATCCGCTGGTCGGAGGAGAATGTTCGATGGCTGAACAATTTCAATTGTAAGTTGTAAATCATCTTCATTTTCTAAATTTGTTGTGTGTTATTTTATTGTTTTTTATTTGTTTTAAAGATTTGAAGAAGCTTCTACTGAAGAAGTTGCTACTGAAGACAAGTGAATATTGTTGGTAAGTATATCATAGCTTTAATAAGCAATTTAATAATTGTTATGTGTTACTGTGAATAATTCAATGTTCTGATTTTTTAGATAACAGCAAAAGATCTTCAGAGAAATGCATATACACGACTTTATTTTTTTTTATCAAATAATAAAAAAATTATTAGGACACGTTACACAAATTGAGAAATAAACTGCTTAAGAAGTGATAATATAATTTCAATGTTTTTTAAAATTCATTTTTTCATTTCAGAAAGTTTTTGTTTTACAAGTATAAGAAAATATAATTATAAATCCTAGGCCTCTTAGTTTACGCTTTTATAAACTAATTAATTTATTGGGTTAAAAAAAAAACTTAATTTTTAGCAGTGGGCGGTAGTGGCAGACCCAGCATTGACCGGGTCATTTAGAAGAGGCGTAAAAATGCATAGATATTTACCAAAACGATTAAGAATTGTATCTAACTGGCGAGAGCGCGGGCACCCCATTAAATCCGTTCCGACCTTCAAAAATATTTTTTATTTGTTTGTACAGTACGTAGATATTTGAATATAATTTTATGCAACTTCTTTATTGCCATATGAAATTGTTCGCATAAGCGGAAAAGTTGCATAAAATTAAGTAAAGAGTAATCGGAGGTTCACTCAAATGTGGTTCATTCTTCTTTTGAACTTTTATTCCTAACAAGTAAAGATAAGAAATAATTTTTTTCTAAATGCTTTTATTTGCCTCTTTATCTTTATCAGTGTAATAAATCAGCGTGAAGAAATAAATGATTGATTGGTCAACTCAACTGCTCCACATTTGTTGCTACTATATATATATATATATATATATATATATATATATATATATATATATATATATATATATATATAATTAACTTATATTAATCCAAAAAATATATCCACTACTATATATATATATATATATATATATATATATATATATATATATATATATATATATATATATATATATATATATATATATATATATATATATATATATATATATATATATATATATATATATATATATATATATATATATATATATAGTAGTGGATATATTTTTTGGATTAATATAAGTTAATTATATATATATATATATATATATATATATATATATATATATATATATATATATATATATATATATATATATATATAGTAGTGGATATATTTTTTGGATTAATATAAGTTAATTAATTATTTTGTTATTTATTTATTTATTTATAACATTACAATGAAAAATTGTTTTATCATTCGTATGCATTCGAAAACAAATGAAAAAAAAAGATAGATTAAAATATTAATAATTTTTTTATATTTTTTCTAGTGTTAACATCAGTGGCGGATTTAGGGGGGCGGGCCCCCTTCTTAGAGTTTTCAAAAAAATAAAAAAAAATTGTATTTTTTAGCTTAAAGTTTTTGTCTCTGCATCCTGAGGTTTTATTTTTACTAAATTCACCTCGACCATCAATAGTTTTGATAATTGGCAGATATTTAGGAATTTCGGGCCTTTTTCAAACCAATTCAATATAAAATATAATTCAAATAATATCTAAAAACAAGTAAATTAAAAACGAATTTTTAAAACCAATGCTCTTATATGTAATTAAAACACAAATTTTGCAATCAATTTTTTCTTATATTACTCTTTTATTTTATATTAAAGTCGAAATATCTTAATTATATCGAAATATCGAAATTAATTAAAATTAACTAAATTAATTGACTTATTGTAAAACTAATAATTGAATATTGCATTGTCTTCTATTTTGAGCATGTATTCAAAATTTGAAAAAAATCTATCATCAGGAAGTGACTCAAAAATTGATTGCAAGATTTGAAACAGACAGAGAAACAGACAGACAGAGAAACAGAGACGACGAGTTAATAAAAGCATTGGTAAAAACATTTAGACTTTCACGGGAAGGTCCAGCAAAAAAGTTGAAAATGACACCTTCCTTTTTCTAAATAAGTTTAGACGACTCAACAACAAGTTCTTAAAAAAGTACTCATTTGTAATCTGAATAAAAGCTGTAAGTTCAGGGACGTCAATTTGGAGGAAGCAGAAAAGGTATTCTCCTTCTGACTTCAGTGGGCTCTTTGACATAGTTTTGGGCCCCAAAAAAAAAAAAAAGAAATGAGGTCCCAAAATTGGCCTAAAAAGTGTAAAGTTGAAGATTCAGAGGTTTGAACTTTTCTCTAAAGAAATGAACCACCGGTTTTTAGTTTATTTAATGAAAGCGATATTTGAATTTTTAAGTAAAAAGTTATAATAAAAACTTAGTTTTTTCCATATTGATTCAAAAGTTTTTTATATTTTCAATTTACAAATATTTCACATATCAAGTATTTAGAAGAATGTGGTCAAGGTTTTTCTATTTTATTGACTTATTATTATAAAAAATTGCAAACATTAGTAGCCGCCTAATTGCAAAAGTTTTTCATGGTTGACTTAATTTTAGCTTTTAAGTGTATGATGACCTAACTCTATGATGAAAAAAGAGGTGTTTTGTGTTGATATTGCTCCAGAGAGAAAAAATACAGAAAGAAAGTGAAAGAAAAAAAAAGAGGGGAAAATGCGAGTAGATTAAAAGTTTAACTTCGATTCCTTTTGTTTGGTTTTACTAAATGAAAAATTCAAGATATCTTACAACGGACTTTATAACAACAGCAATCAAAATAAAAAAAAACTGAAAAAAAATTTCGGGCCCAATTTTTTTTTTATTGAGATTTAGCATACGCCTTATCAAGACAAGTCTTGCTCAAGGCGAGAGAGGGAGGGTACTTGCAAAGGCAGCCATTTATAGGCGCCCGTTTACGAAATTCTTAGATCCGCCACTGGTTGTTAACAGTATAATCACTTTAACTCATCCACAAGTTATCATTCTCAGCCAGTTGTTCCCCATGTCAAGTCGTTCACGGCATAATATCACAAGCATCAATGATGCACTGTCTGCGACTTTGTGAAACTTTCAATCGCTGTCCTTGAAGGGCATAACACAAGACGGGTTGTGTTTCTGCGGCACAGGTTTGGAATCTGGGGGAGAAACAGTGCATCCTTCATTTGTGATGGTATTCACATGACTAAATTAAGAATGCAGCATTACTTTCACAGTGTGTACAAGGAGTAGGCAGTGCAATCAGTTCATTGTAGTGCTTGTGTGGCTTACTGCCTTTCTTGGATGTTCAAACAGTTGCAGTAAAACTGGACTGTGCAATGTTTTTTTGTATTTTTATGTGCACGCATTGCAGCAAAGCTGTATGTGTGCACATGATAAATTTTAACATAATATTGTTCATAATGCTTTGTAAATTAGTCATTTTACATAAATATGAACATGTAAATATGTTGATCCTATTCCTAATAACGTTTCCACGCATTGCCGCAAACCATATTTTATATTTAGTATGTGCATGTGGGGACACATTTATTGATAAGCGTTGTGTTTCTTAAAGCTAATCCTGTTCAACATATAAATATATCATTTTGTATATATATATAAATATTATTATTACTATTATTATTATTATTATTATTATTATTATTATTATTATTATTATTATTATTATTATTATTATTATTATTATTATTATTATTATTATTATTATTATTATTATTATTATTATTATTATTATTATTATTATTATTATTATTATTATTATTATTATTATTATTATTATTATTATTATTATTATTATTATTATTATTATTATTATTATTATTATTATTATTATTATTATTATTATTATTATTATTATTATTATTATTATTATTATTATTATTATTTTTATTTTTATTATTATTATTATTATTATTATTATTATTATTATTATTATTATTATTATTATTATTATTATTATTATTATTATTATTATTATTATAGGTTCAATTTTGGCAATAATGACTTTTGAAAACCATAATCAGCCATTTTGCAAAATGGCTGATATCGCAAAATTCATTAATCAAAATCAAATCATACCAGTGGATCTATGTACTACTGGACTAGCTTTAAAGGGCCCTCATTACCAATGTCATCCCACCCATGGAGAGAAGGGTCTATAAATTTCTGTGATTTTTCAACTTTTTCTTAAAAAGTTTTATTAAAAAATTTTTTTTTAATTATTCAAGTAACACTGTTTTAAGACTATTTAGCATTAAATTCAAGTTTAATATTGTTATCAATAATTGTTTTGGAAGAATGTTTTCAAATTGTCGGCCATCTTGTTATTTTGTTATCCTACACTCTCCCACATTGTTATACAGTTATAAAATTCAAGCTTTTCATATTCTCCTCATTCATACCTTTCCAACAATGTATAATGCATGCTTGCTAAAAAATTTCCATGGTTAAATTTATTTCTTGCTGACTAAGAGTTAATCAGAACGTGGAGGTGTTAGGTGTTTTAGTTACACCTTCCGCCGTTAAAAATCTACATAATTTCACGACGACTCTGTCACATGGCGAGTATGAACCGCCATTGCCAAAGCTCAAAACCAGTTGCTGCCAGTCACCGTCAAGAGCGGAACGGGGGCATCGTTGACGGTTCAGTCCATCATCATGAAACACGAAAGCGCTATATAAATGGTTACATTTAATGATAAAGCAAATGTGTATAGAAACATACTTTGAACTTATCAAAAATTATTTTATTAATAAGAATTACTTACCAAATTGTTTAATATATTTTTACCAGCATCTAACAGTGCAGTTTGTCCAGACCTCAACCTGAAGGAATGCCGGCGATGTTAATGTAATGAGTGACTTCCTAAATAGAAAACTTTTCAATCAATCACTCAATCAATTTTTATTTGGACATAAAAAAAGAGGTTCAACATTTGAGTAAATCAACTAAGAGTAAGATAAGTCCAAAACGGAAGAATCCAAAGGGAAAGTTATCCCACTCGAGGATCACACTAAACATTTGAAAAAAAACAATCGAATAATAAAATAAAAAAACACAAAGTAAAAATCACAAGGTGGAAAAAAACAGAGTAAAAACAGGACAGAAAAAAAAAACAGTTTAATAATAATTTAAAAGAAGTGAATAAGTAGATAGGAGATGCAAATGATGATAAGAAAAAAAGAAATGAAAGAGAAGTAAGATCATTTAGTGAGAAAGTATGATTTAGATAGTTTTTTAAATGATGCAAAACAGGATAGAGATGAAATTGACTTAGGAATACCAGACCAGACACGAGGACTAACACATTTGATAGAAAACAGTTTCATATTTGTCCTAGCAAAATCCGAACAATATACACTACTAGAACGTAAGTTATAATTGTGTATACTGCTGGTATTAAGAAAAAAATTAATAAAGGATGAAGGAAGTAAAGCATTGGAGTATTTAAACATAAATTGACCAGTTAAAAAAAGATTTATTTGATTGACATTTAATAGACTATGTACAATGAATTTTGCCTTTGTTGATGTGCTTGGAGAAAGATGAAGCATCATACGAACAGCCCGTTTTTGAATTCTTATGAGACCAATCAGTCCTGAAGGATAGTTTAAATCCCATACAATGTTACCATATGTTAGAAATGGATATACCATTGAATAGTAGAGCATCAAAGTAGTTTTGGTATCAATAAAATGCCTTATTCTAGATATTATACCAATATTTTTTGATATTTTATTTTTGATATTAGTTATAGGAAGTGACCATGTTAAATGCTCATCAATCACTACTCCTAAAAATTTGCAAGAAGAGGCACGAGCTATGGAATTATTATTAAAATGTAATGAAAAGTTATCTATTATTTTTTTTCTACTGGAGTGAAATATAATATAGTTAGTTTTGCTAAGATTCAGTAATAATTTATTAGAGGCAAACCATTCAGAAACAAGGATTAATTCAGAATTTATTTTAGAAGATAGTTGATTGAGGTTGGTGCCTGAGGCAAAAGCATTTGTGTCATCGGCAAAAAGAACAAAATGAAAAAAAAGTAGAAACTTGGCATAGGTCATTAATATAAATTAAAAAAAAGTAAGGGTCCCACAACAGATCCCTGAGGTACACCGCAGGTAATTTATTTTGTATTCGATTTTGTTCCCATAAAGTGAACTATTTGATTTCTGTCTTTCAAATAACTGATGAACCAATTTAGAAGATTATTTTTAATTCCATAATGTTGGAGTTTGTGCATTAAGATAGTATGAATAACCGTGTCAAAAGCCTTAGCAAGAATCAGAAATATACCAATGACGTATTCACCTTTGTCAATCGCCTCAGCATGAAGAAGCATTAAGGCCATGTAAGTTGAGTGCCCTTTGCAAAAACCAAATTGACCACTGTCAAATAAAGATAATGTATTGAAATGACTATAAAGTCTATTGTACATAACTTTTTCAAAAAACTTTTAAAAATAAGGAAGAATAGAAACAGGTCTGTTATTTATAACTTTGTTTTTTTTCTCCGGATTTAAAGAGTGGAACAACCTTAGCCATTTTTAAATCAGTAGGGAAAACAACATTTTCCAATGAACAATTTATGATTGATGAAAACAGTGGTGCTATGCAGTTAATGGAAGATTTTGCTATCAATGGGTCTATATCATCATATCCACAACTATGTGATGCCTTTAAATCACTTGCCAATTTAATTATCTCAGATGGGTTTGTCGGAGCAATGTCCATTGATTGAAGAACTGGGTTACTCATAAAGGAGTCAAATGTCTTGTTTACATGATTAATTTTACTTGCTAAATCAGACCCTATTGTAGAAAAGAACTCATTGAATGAGTCAGCAATATTATTAGGAGATGATATGCAGTGTCCATCTTTTGAATAAAATGAATTTACAGAATCACAGGGACTATTATTGCTAATTAAAGATTTAATCAATGCCTAAGTTTTTCTGATGTTACTTTGAAAAAATTGAAATTTAGAAGAATAATATTGTTTTATTGCTGCCAATTTGATACTTGCAAGATTTGCGTACAGAGAAAAACACATACACACAGACACAAACAGAGATTGTAACCTAAATAAAAGTTTGTAATGAAGCGGCATAATATTTGCTATTATTTATTTGTGGAAAAAGCTTCAAAAAAGGGTTGCTTAGTAAATTAAAGCAAGCATGGTGAGTGAAAATGTGTTGAAGTCAGATACATTTTTCTGTTAGCGCCGGTGAACTTTTTTCTTTACATAAAAAAATTGTAGCTTGTAATAAAAAAGTTTACAAATACCAAACATTTATAACACAAAAACTTGGCAGCGGTGGGATTCGAACCCACGCCCCTGAAGAGACTGGTGCCTTAAACCAGCGCCTTAGACCGCTCGGCCACGCTACCAACGAGTGATAGTAAGTAAGTAAGTAAGTAAATCTTTATTAACCAGCCTGACAATGACGCACAGCGGTTTACATTTAAATAAAAATAAAAAAAAATAAGAATTAAATAAAAATGAATACAATCGACAATCTAAAGTTAAAGACTTAAAATAAAAATCTAAAAACTTGTTTTTATCAGAGATTTAATGTAGAGTTCGGCATTGTTTAAGTTATTTTGAGTTATTTTGAGTGCAGCGATCTATAGATAAAAGTTTTTCTAAGTAAGGAATCGGCATGCGGAATTACTCTGTCGTGAGCTCGAGGACGAAGGTGATATCCCGATTTCTTGACCTCTGGGAGAAGATGGTGAAGGACGTGAAGGCGGTTTGACAGAACCTGGTTGAACAAGATTGAATCCGCCACGGCGCATCGGTGCACAAAATCAGGGCGGTCGGGAGCCAAGAAACCCTGGCGTGTCACCTTCCTAATGACTGACTCGATCCGTTGAATATCTCCCGAACCTATGAAACCCCACCATGATTGAGAGGCGTAGGTGATCCTGGATATAAGTGTCGCCTCCGTGACCGTCCAAAGCTCCCGGCCACACAGCCCGTGAGCCCGTAAATTTCTTAGTGCATATAAAGACTGTGCAGATTTTGTGCTGATCCAGTCAATGTGCTCTCGGAATGAGAGCCTTCCGTCGATCAGGACTCCCAGCACATTCATTACATCCACCCTCTCCACTCCGACCAAAGGGGTAGGGAGTGTGTTTGCCTTTGTTCTGGGGCGACGCACAACCAACTCTTTTGTTTTTGAATCGTTTAAATTTAGGTTATTTCTTTTTGCCCAGATCTGTATGTTCGCGAGCTCATCAACGATTAAGTGAGAATTACCCGGTGGTACTATAAGGTATGTATCATCTGCATATTTCTCTAGACGGTTACCATCTATGCTGGGGGAGAGGTCTGATGCCGCAACAATGTAGCAACTGGGTCCAATTCCTGAACCTTGGACGATGCTTGCATTTATTTCTTTTAAAGACGACACTTGGTTTTGGAATTTAGTGCAGTGCATTCGCCCTCTAAGGAAGTCAACCAGCCAGTTGTACGCCTCGTCTTCTATTGGTAGTTTGGCAAACTTTCTCATAAGCTCTGAGTGGCGGACAGTATCGAAGGCCTTTGAAAAGTCCAGTGCTATAACGTGGACATACGGGTGGATTTGTAGTTGTTCGGAAATGTGTAGTGTCAGGCTGATTAGTGCCGCCGTTGTGGATCCCGTTGGACGGAAAGCATATTTGTCATGGAAGTAGTGGTTGTACCCCGAACTTCCAAGGATTGGATAGACGAATCGCTGTACCACCATCTTTTCCATAATCCTTAAGAGTATTGGTGTAATTGAAATTGGTCTGTACTCGTGGCTTCCCTGAGGATTAACTACTTTTGAAACCGGGGTTATCTGACATCTCCTCCACCGGTCTCCATCTGTGATTGGTTTAACGACAAGTTAAATAGAAAGGCGAGCGGTTCGGCAAGTATTGGTGCCGAGACTCGGTAGAACCAGGAGGGAATTTCATCCATTCCGGAGGCGGAGGTTTTTAGTCTGTCCAAAGCACGGAAGACTTGCCAGGCAGAGAAAAATCTTGAATTTCGGCAGACGCTATGTTTTTCTGCAGGAGCCTCGTAGTTGCTTTCCGTCGAGATGGTTGCGTAATGGTCATTGAGTTTGTCTGCAGTGATTGCTTTAGTGGTAGAGTTGTTCTTTCGTCGTTTATCCTTACCAGTCACTTGCCTAACTCGCTCCCACAAGTTCTTTGGGCCTCTGATGGTTCCGGAACCCGTAAGTGTGGAACAGTTTCTGGCGATTATTCCTTTTCTGATCTTTAGAGAAATTGCATCAGCAGCCTCTATCTTCCCTTTTCGCATCAGTCCGTTCTTTTTTCGCAACAGCAGCTTGATCTCTGGTGTGATATACGGAGGGTCGCGATCTGTTACTGTGATGTTCCTGATTGGGTAGAACCTATCCAACAATCTCTGCATCTGCAGGTAGAAACGGTCGAACGACTCCTGCAGCGACGGTGGAGTGGCTCCGCCATCGACGTCGAATACGAAGTCACTGTTTGTATCCTCCTCTTGTCGCGTTTTTGAGAAAGCTGCCAAGTATGCAGCGTGCTGGGCTGGCCTGTGCAGGCGGCACTTCAGTTTGGCCTTGTTCTTGGGCGGTCGATGAGTGTCGTAATCTATTGCCGAGGCGTAAATGGCCTTGTGGTCCGTTTTAACCGTAGGAACAATTACTGAGATGTTTCGGTACATTGGCTCCGATGTATAGACCCTGTCCAGATGATGACCAGCTCTAGTGGCTTCGGTCTCTTTTTTAAACAGTCCTAGCAGTCGCAGGTCGCTATCTTTTAGCTGGTTGAAATCACCGGTTATGACTATCTTGGTATCTCCATGGTCATGGTGAACTGCGGCCATCACCTGTTCAAGTTGGAGGAGAAGATCTTGCTCATTGTAAATCGGCTTAGGAGGATTTTAAACCGCCCCAACAATTACCCTGCGCCCACCATTTTCCAACATTATCCACAAGAGTTCTATTCGCGAATCCTCCATTTTTTGGTTGTATATGCTGGATTGGTACTTGACCGACACGTAGGTCACCAGACCTCCACCACCTCTCGGCTTTCCATTTGATTTAAGTTGTGACCGGTCTCGTCTGTAACAAAGGTATCCCGGTATTTCAAACTCTTCGTCTGTGTGGTTTCTATTGAGCTATATAGGGATTAACAGAACTGTTTGTTCATAAATTCGTTATAGTTATTATATACTAGCATGGGTACCCGGCGTTGCCCGGGGTCTTTAGAGATTTTCTAATGTTTGTCTCGTTCCCGTTTCTTTCCCCGCATGTTTTCTCACTCCTGCTCGCTTTCCCGTTCCAGGTCGATCTCCCGTTCCGGTCGCTTTCCGCTCCCGGTCGCTTTCCCGTTCTTGCTCACGCTTGCTCTTTCGTTCCCGTAGCCGTACCCGTTCCCGCTCACGCTCATTTTCTCTTTTCCATTCTTTCCTAATTTTTTTAGCTCTTCAAAACGTAAATAAATCTGCTAAAACTGGCTAAAAGTTGCTTGAAGCCTTCAAACGTTGTCTTACATAAACAAAATTTGACTTTTATTACGCAATTACCTTTTATGGTCTTTCTCTTCTTTTATTTTTCTCACTCTCTTTTTTTATTTTTTACAAACTTTTATTTAGGTTGCAATCTGTGTTTGTGAGTGTCTTTCTCTGTACGGAAATTTTGCAAGTAAAATTTAACCAGCTTTTTGACTAGCTAGGAAGCTGAAACTTCTAGTACAGCTTTACATTGAATGACATTACATGATTCAATTAAAAAAAAAGTTTGTGTTGAAAAACTCGTTTTTTCCTTTACTTGTTTCTCTTAAGCAATGTCAACACAGTCTGTCTTTCTTTCTCCTTTTCCCAACGTGCTGCGAGGTTAGGTCATCGGACGCTTCAGAACCGAGAATGACTTTTTAGCTGTATTCAGAGGCGCAGCCAGGGGCCCGGGCCCCGCCTGAAAACTTGCCAATGTTTATGTTGAAATGACGCACGTGCCCGTGTATTTGGAGACATATTTGAGTTAACAATTATTTTGAAAATTAAATATTTAATAAGTTATCAAAAATGTTAGGGTGAGAGTTGACTTTCATTACAATCGAATGAATGGTTTAGCAACACCTAAGGGACAAACAAACAGAGTCATCTATATATATATATATATATATATATATATATATATATATATATATATATATATATATATATATATATATATATATATATATATATATATATATATATATATATATATATATATATATATATATATATATATATATATATATATATATATATATAAATAAGATTATGTGTGTGTAAATAACTTATGCGTTGCTACACCATTCATCCGATCGTAATGAAATTTTTACACAAGCTTGAGAGTCAATGTAGGAAGGTTTTAGTAAAAAAAATTTTTAAATCGGTCACAAAATGAGCGGAGCGGAGCGGGAGATTGAGCGGGAGCTATACTACACATACATATGCATAAATGAGCGGAAACGGGAACGGAAAAGCAACTGAGAGCGAAAGAGCAAGCGGGAAATGGAAAGCAAGCGAAAGCGGGAAAGCGACCGAGATCAAAAGAGCAAGCGGGAAAGAGAAAGTGACCGGGAGCAGGAAAGCTACCGGGAGCCAGAAAGCTACCGGGAGCGAGAAAACGACCAGGAGCGAGAAAGCGACCGGGAACGGGAGAGAAAGCGGGGAAGGAAACGGGAGCGAGAGAGACAAACATTAGAAAAACCTCTAAAAACCCCGGGCAACGCTGGGCATCATCAAATCAAACTGAAACGTGGAATATAGACCAGCTATCGTGCCAATGCAATGACCTTGACTTTTTCTTAAACAATACATTTTTAATTTTAATTAAAAAATTGTTTTATCCATGTTCTAAAGCAAAAACAACAAATCCATAGTATAAGAGATTTACAAAAACTAACTTGTTTTTTAGGTTCAGTTATTTAAAGGGTTATAACCCTTTTAGAGGTTTTGTACTATTGACGGCACAAAAAAAAATGACTTCAGAATTGACTTGTTTCAAGTTTAATCAAAACTCCAGGTAAGTAGTTTAAAGAATGTTTTGTTACTATAGTTTATTGTTATGATAAACAACGGCGTTTAGTAACAGCTGACTTGTGAGCGATAATATAAAAACCGGCAAACAAACGTGACTATATATATATATAGACTTCTTTGGCGGGGGGCCAAACAAATGGCGGGAGGGGCCAAAAACGACGGGAAGGGTCAAAAAACGGCTGGAAGGGCCAAAAACGGCAGAAAAAGCAAACATTTAATTTATATCCACAAACCTCACTTGAAAACAACTGCTTGATGCTAAAAATTTTGTAATTTACCTAAAAAGTAGTCAAATTTTTTTTAGTATTTCAAAAAAAAATAAATTTTGGAATGTGAATGTCTATATTAAAAATACAAAAGTTGTTTAGGAACCGAAGTATATTTGTTACGAAGAGAATTAACAACGCAAGCTTTATAATTTCGTAAGACTTTATAGGCCGTCAGCTGACACTTGTATGTTACGAAAACGATGGTCATAAAAATGTCCATTGCATCCTGTGGTGCGAATGACACATGCGTTGCATGATGTAATTATAAATGCGTCACGGTCACCACAGTACTCCCCCACCAGAGCATTTGCTTAAAATAAAAAATATATACGTATATACAGAAAAATACTTAAATAAGATAAATGCTCGATGCAAAAATGTTATTTGAGATACTCAAAAAGTCTTTTCGGCCAATGAACTGTGCGGCCGCTGCGAGTCTTGATTTCAAGGTCTTTGTTGAGTATTTGGAGTGGGTGATGCGTCAGGAGCTGTTTGCGGAAAGATGGGTTGTGGATTTGTTGAAACTGTTGGAAAGTGTTCGACGTATGCAGGCTTCAGTCTGTCGTACTGTGTCGCTTTTGCCGCCTTTGTCCGCGGTGAAGTATTTCTCGTGTCTTTCTAAAACTTTGAAAGGGCCAGTGTACGGTGTTTGCAAGGGCTTTTTGACAGCGTCGACTCGGATGAAGACAAAAGGAGCTGTACGCAAGTCTGAGTAAATAAAACCTGGTTTGCTTTGTGCCCGTGTCGGTGTTGCGCGGAGGGTACTCATGTGTTCTTTCAGTCTTTTGACGTAATTATGGGGATCGCAGCTGTCTCTCGTCTGAACAAACTCTCCTGGTAGACGTATTGGGGCGCCACACACCAACTCGGCTGTTGAACACTGAAGATCCTCTTTGATGGTCGCTCGTATTTCCAGGAGAACGAGTGGAAGGGCTTCTGTCCACTTTACTGGATCGGAACTAGTCATGAGGCTTGTATGTTACGAAAACGATGGTCATAAAAATGTCCATTGCATCCTGTGGTGTGAATGACACATGCGTTGCAGGATGTAATTATAAATGCGTCACGGTCACCACAGTTGTAATCAGTAAAAATCATGAAAGAATATTTAAAGATGTTAAAATTAAAAGAATAAAAGTCCAGCCTATGCACCACTTTATGACTTTATTCACTGTTTCTGCATTCATCAGTTTATCTTATTTTTCTAGAACACTTAAAAACGGCTCTTTCTAGGTTCAAGTGTTTTTTCGAGTTTAGAATAGTTTTAATTTTTAAAATAGCAAAATTGATTTGTTGCAAAATAATTGAATAATTTTTATATTTCAATTTTTTGAAAAAAAAATGAAGAGATTTGTATTTAACGACAAATTTGAGTGCGTTCAGCGCTATAAATGTAGTTAATGCATAGAAGACTAACGAAAATAGAGCTTATTGTTCATAGATATCTATATATCTATGTTATTGTTATTGTTGAAGCACAGCTGTCCACTTTAGTCTTTAATTTATACTTAAAAAAAGTTTCAATATTTTAAAAATGCATGTCGGCAGTGGAACGAGCGATTCTGATTCTAATCTTCTCTTTGTGAATTTCAATCAAGATTTCACGTCAGTAATTCTATTTATTATTATCTTTCTTATATCTTATCATAATCATAAGTTATTCGTTTTTACTTTTATATTCTTCAGTTAAAAAATAAGATTCTAAAAATTGCCAAGAATAAAATGCTAAGTATTTTGCTCAGAGGCGTGCTTTTTAGTCATTTTAGTCTTGCAAAATAGCAGTAAGTGACACCAAAGTTGCAAAAAAATAGCTTCATTATGAATATGAATAAAGACATGGCATAAACATAAAGACCACAAAAAGAAAATGATAATTCAGTATATATTTAAAATTTAGAGAAGTAGAAGAATTTTTAGTTTAATTTATTGAAATATATACGATTGCAGGAAGATTTAAATTTTGATTGCAGAGATGAGTCAGATGAGATGGATATGTAGAATTATTAGCTTAATTTAATGTTTAGTTTAAGCATATTTTAAAAGTTGATTATATTTGAAGATTTGATTGTTTGGAACTTGAAAATAACTACTTTGTGACATGACTCAGAGATATTTGATTTGTTTTGGCATAAAAAAGTTATTTTTTTTCAATTTTGAAATTCAAACTCTTTATTTTAGTGTTTTTTGTATTTCAGAGCACTCACGGTTGGCACAAAATCTGGATACAAGTTCTACTCGCTTACTACATTAGATAACTTTGAACCGCTGTATGAAAATGGTAACAAAGATTAATACTTATATGCACTTGTTTATTGTATTGAATAACGTTCTATAAAAAAATACACGATTTCTTGTGCCTTAATGGAATTATGTTTAGTTTTTGTTATTTCAGACACGAAAGATATATGTATTGTCGACAGGCTTTTTTCAAGCAGTCTTGCCGCAATAGTGAGTCTATCAGCTCCTCGTAAATTGAAAGTCTGTCATTTTAAAAGGGGTTCGGAAATTTGCAATTACAGTTATTCGAATACTATTTTGGCTGTCAAACTCAATCGAGTGGTATGCTATCTTTTTTAACTATATAAGTAATTTCAGATCGTTTTTAAAATTCTGTTAAATTTTTTCATTCAGAGGTTGATAGTTTGTCTAGAGGATAGCATATACATTCACAATATCAGAGACATGAAAGTACTGCACACAATAACGGACATCCCCGTTAATCCACGGGGTGTGTGTGCATTGTCTATCAGTAACGACAACTGTTATCTTGCATATCCAGCCAGCAATCTAATAGGAGAAGTTCAAATTTTTGATGCTGTCCACAAAGTTTGTTGAAATTTCTTACAAGAATTAGTTAAAATGTTATCTATATATATAAAAGAACATGTCCTGACTGACTGACTGACTGACTGACTGATAATCAACGCCGAGCTCAAACGCCTCATCCTAGGAACGTGAAATTTGGAACTTATATTACTTTTATAGCGTAAACATCCGCTAAGAAAGGATTTTTAAAAATTTTGCTCCTCAGGGGAAAAAACTGGAAAACAAACTTTTTTCTAAAACAATGTATATCTCGAAAACCAAAAATGAGGAGATTTTGAAATTTGGTATATAGATTCTTTTTGAAAAATAAAAAGATAGGTGTTTCACCATTTTTTGAAAATTCGGTTTCCCGGACCTCAAATGTGGGTTGGAAAATTGGGTTATTTGGTTTTTAAAGTAGCTTCTACTCAAAAACTGTTAATGCTACAGGATTAAAACTTAGTATTTAGTTTCTACTCCAAAAATAATGAAATACGTGTTTTAGCATTTTTTGAAAATTTGGTTTCCAGGACTTCAAATGTGGGGTCGAAAATAGGGCTAATTGTCTTTTATAGTAACTGCTACTGGAAAACAGTAAATACCACAGATGTAAAAATTATTATTTAGTTTCTTTTCTAAAAATAATGATATACGGGTTTCACAATTTTTTGAAAATTTGGTTTCCAGGACTTCAAATGTGGGGTGGAAAATAGGGTTATTTGGTTTTTAAAGTAACTGCTACTCAACAACTGTAATTGCCACAGATGTAAAAATTAATACTTAGTATCTACTCAAAAAAAAAAGATATACGTGTTTCATCATTTTTTGGGTTATTTGGTTTTTAAAGTAGCTACTACTCAAAAACTGTTAATGCTACAAAAGTAAAAATTAGTATTTAGTTTCTACTCCAAAAATAATGAAATACGTGTTTTAGCATTTTTTGAAAATTTGGTTTCCAGGAGCTCAAATGTGGGGTGGAAATAAGGGTTATTTGATTTAAAAATTACTGCTACTCAAAAACTGTAAGTGTTACAAATGTAAAAATTAGTATTTTGAAGTTTTGTGCCGGTTAAAAGTAGCTAAGTCCAGTTTATCATCGGCCGGGCCAAGCCGTTATTTTAGAGTCTTCACACGGGCCAGGCCAAACCTTAAATCAAAGTGGGACGGGCCGAAGTTTTTCACCAAGTAAATAGATATTTTAGTGATTTTAGGGTCTTCAGTATGGCCGGGCCAAACCTGAGGTCAAGGTGGGATGGGCCGAAGTTTTTCATCAAGTATATAGAACTTCTAGGCCTGTAAAAATGGGCCGGGCCTAATTCAGACGGGCTGTGCCGGGCCAGGAGTTTGGGTTTTTAAAACGGGCTGGGCTAATTTGTCGACGGGCCGAGCCGAGACCTAAAAAAATGATCTCTACTATGGATGCACGGTTCAAACTCTCTAATTTCATGCGAGCGAAGCCGCTACGGGCACTGCTAGTTTTTAATAAATAAAGTTAAACAAATATATTAATTACATTTTTGTGTGTTCTAAACAAATATTTGATATATTTTTCTATTAAAAATAAACATGTTTTTACAGTGCAACGTCGTCAACATACATGCTCATCACAATCCACTGGTTTCTATGGCGTTCAACCCAACAGCAAACAAGATTGCTACTGCTTCTGACAAAGTAATTTTCAATAAACTTGTTAATGTTTTTTTCTAGGAAAATGATAAAATCATTTAATACTAAAAAATTTGTAATTAAAAAATTTAATTCTTATGTCTAACATTCAATTTTTATGATTGCATTCTTTATTTTCATAGTTTATTTCCTTTAATTTCTCCAAATTAACAAGTTTGACGGTAGCGGATGCGTGGATGACGTAAAGTAATGCATAGGATTTTGTGTTACAATTGTAAAAATATTCAGTCGAAAGAATTTCTTTAAAGGCTTGGATAATTTATTCGAATTTATTTTTTTAAATTTCTTGCCACAGGGTACAGTCATAAGAGTTTTCTCAGTTCCTGAGGGTCAGAAGTTGTTTGAATTCCGAAGAGGAATGAAGAGGTCTGGCTATGAATATTAATTAGGGTCTAAGTATACAAAGAATATACTTTAAAATTATAACAACTTTTTTTTATAACTTATACTGTTTTTTTTGCCTACAGATGTGCTACTATATACTCACTCTCATTCAGTCAGGATTCAAATTTCTTGTGCTGTTCGAGTAACACCGAAACTATTCACATTTTTAAACTTGAAACAGTTCAAGAGAAGTTAGCTCACACATTTATTTAATCTTTTATTTTTTTTATTTGATGATTAGCTATTGACCGGTCTTATGACGTGGGTCACCCATAAAAGACATTTTTCGCATCATGAATGGTCGGCTCCTACATCGATCTCCCTTATCATTTGTAGACATTGTAAATATTTAGTAATAATGTTTTGATATAAAATACTGCCATGACAGTTTGATTTGAAGTCTTAATTCATGATCATTTAAAAAATAAGAACATCAGAAATATTCTATGATTATTATATTCATGTGTTTTTGTTTTATAAAATTTATTAACACTAAATTAAGTAAAATAATAATTATGATTTGCCTAAATATAAATATTTAAAGATTTCATTTGCATTTAAATAATTTAATTCAAATGTTTTTTCAGACCAGTTGAAGAGCCACAAGGCTGGATGGATTATTTCAGTGGGGCTCTCAAGACATCTGCCAACTACCTTCCGAGTCAAGTCTCTGACATGTGGACTCAGGGAAGAGCATTCGCAAATGCCAGATTGCCACAGAGTGGGTTAAAGAATGTTTCTGCCATAACCAAGTAAGTTACTACATAGTTGTTTGCCATTATTTAATATTTGTCAGTTTAGTTGTGATGTATGATTCTGGAAAATATTATTTAATTTAATTTGCTGCCAAGTCTAAATTTGATTTCAAACAGGTAAGCGTTATTAGAAGTAAGTTTTTAAGAGCTCGTAATTAAAATGTGTCAATTTGTGTTGTTGTTTAAAATACAATTATTGCATTTTAGAATTTCCATTGAGTTGAACAAAATACTTTGAAATTATGGTACTTATTTTCTATATTCAAAAGCATTTCGCACATTATTCTGAAGCTTGCATGTTTCACTTTTAATCCGTTCTCTACATTTGACAAATCAACTGTTGCATAACTGTGTGAGAGTAATTTTCATTGTTTAAAATATGACTGCCTATAATCTAAAACAATCATTTGAACAATGGTCAGCAAACAAATTATTTTAAGTAGTTCAATATTTAGATTAAGAATTTCCCATACTCATAGTATTATCTACAAATTAGAGAAAACATGTTTATATCGTATAGCTTGATGAATTTTGGCTTTCCAGCTTCTGAGTGATTTGCATGTTTAATAAGTGACCAATATGTCAGGAACTTGGGGAGGGGCAGCATTTTTTGGGTGGTCGATTCAGCCTTAAATTTCATTTTGGATTATTGAAATGCGTACCAGTTTCACAGCTGATGGTAATAAGGTTCGCCATTTCTTGATCTCTTGCACACGCATCTATGCGATTCCACCATATGCATGGCTGTTTTTTTGATGCTGTTGAGGTGCATATCATTAATGTGTGAATCTCTACTTTTATGACTTTGAAAGAAATTTGATGATAACTTAAAATTCAATAAGATAATTACAAGTCATTCGAATTAATCCAACAAAATGACTTAAAATTATTTCAGCTTCCTGGTTAATCTGCCAAATTTTCAAAAAACAAATTTAAATGTAATGTAATTTGGTAATTTATAGAGCGCCTCTTCCAGAGCTCATAGGCGCTGTTCTTTTAGATGCCCCATAGATAGAAACGATTTTACCTGCTAAGTTTTTTGTTGACATGGGCTACTAGGCAGTGAGTGGAAGTCGAACCATGAAGTTTTAACATTCAAGGCTAACACTCTACCAACTCAGCTGAAACTAATAGATTTAATTTGCATACAAATATTACTTTTCAACTTCACATTTGTTGTTGATATAAGTAAATTTGAATGATGATTTTATTAAATTAATATCTTATCCTTTAAATTGATCTTTAATAAAAGCATCCAAAGAGTACCACACATTCTGGTTGCATGCGAGGACGGCTTCCTTTATTATTTCAATTTCAACACAATCGATGGAGGAGAATGTTCACTGATCAAGCAGCAGAGGTTCTTGTTGTTTATTTTTCCCACAATATTATTATTTTCATCTTATTAATAACTAAAATATTATTTTAACTCTCATAATGTTTCGCATCTCTTTTATAATTGTTCAGGAAGCGCTCTTGTCACAGAAGCGCTATATAAATTGACAGACATATTGATAAGATAAATGCTTTTATATTCTTTCAAAGGTTTGATGGTGTCATAGATGTTTCTAGTCGTTCAGTAGGCACATTCCAATCTGCTGGTCTTGAAACTACACCTCACCAAGGTTGTTCAAATTAAAATTCATTTTATTCAAACATTCTGCTTTTATAATTACCATGATTTCCTCTGCATTCACTGTCTGTTTAGAGCGGGTGTAGAAGCTTAATATGAACGTCTGAATATTTATTCATTTTTTTTATTTATTATTTTCTTCTAGCTGAAGGCATAAGTGAAGCTGCTAAACTACCAGAACACGTTGACACGTTAAACCTTGACGACGAAGATGAATTTCCACCTGTGGTGCACAAGAATTAGCGGATCGGGGGAGAACGTAGACCAAGAAGATGTTTGTTGTTCGTAACGTACGAGTGCGTGTAGATCTTTTATATCTAAATTTTATGGTGACCACCAGTCTCTTCTTCTCTGCATCAAAAGTTGCAAATGACTTGCTGACATCAATTTGTGGAAAATAAAATTGTTACTTTTAGGTTTCATTTCATGCAGAGTGGTGCACATACTTATCTATTCAAAATTACATATGTTGTTGTGAACACTTTTATCAGTTTACTGTCAATCAATCGTTGACGATATTTTAAGTAGGTCTTTAATCCTATGGTCGAGACCTTGAAATCAAGTAAATATTTTGCAGTTTGTGATGATTAGATCTATTTGCATGCATTGGATGTCAGGATATATCAATTATTTGTGAATTATAAGAATTTATTGATGTCGTGCATTTTCATTTATTCACAATTTTTAACATAAAAATGCAAAGTTATTTACCTTGTTGGTTCAATAAACATATATATATATATATATATATATATATAATATATATATTTTTTTAGATCACTTCAAAGTTAATAAACCAGTTTCAATAATTGCCTAAAAATCGCTAGTCATCCTTCATACAGGTACAACAAAAAAGAATTTGATTAAAACATATAATTAAAGTAATTCGCAGTAAAATAGTAAAGATAAAATACACGTAAACCCCAGTGGAGTTTTAAAAAAAAGCGGTAGTTACAGATGGCAACAACACTTAAATTATATTAAAATAGAAAAACTGTCAGTCTTTAAATGACTCATCGTACTTATCACAAAATATGAAACGCTGTACGACCACTGCGTCGCATCTGTTCTCGGGAGAAGAAACGTGTGTTCGGTTGATCAGAAGCAAACAAATGAATGACTAGAGTAGTGATACATGCAGAAGTAACAACACTAATTAGATTGGATAAAAAAATGACATAATACTGATGAAAAAAGCAGCAAACGATCAAAGCCGAAAAATATTGCGGAGCCGATGACTTTTGTATACGACGGTGACCAGCCGTATAAAATATGCACAATTTAGATGTAAATTGTACATATGTTAGTTCCGAGTGCAACATATACATACAATTTTTTAATTTAAAAAATTCAATCGCCAGTAAATCAAGAGAGTCAATGCCATCATAAGAATGGGTTGAATTCTGAAGGGTAGGTTGACTTTGGCATCGTATTTGAAGAATTCTCTGGTAATGAGGGAGTGGCTTGATTTTGAAGCTGCTGATATGGATAGTGGGGAAGAGTAAATGATGGAACTGAAGCTCCAGGTAAGTTGAAACTTTGAGGCAGGTGCATGTCTGGGGTGACGAAGGGGTTGGAGGTCAGAAGAGCTGGTGATGACCCCCGACTTTGTGCTGAAGAAACTACAAATGGATTGAATGGTGAACCTGTGGTTAACGAGCAACTTCATAAAACCACAAAATTTTAAGTTTGCAGGAATCATGAAAATGCTACAAACTCTAAAATAACATACACATACAATATATATATATATATACTAGCGAGGTACCCAGCGTTGCTCGGTGTTTTTAGAGGTTTTTCTAATGTTTGTCTTTCTTGATCCCGTTTCCTTACCCGCTTGCGCTCCCGGTCGTTATCCGTTCCCTGTCGCTTTCCAGCTCACTCTTTCGCTGTCAGTTGCCCCCCCCCTGGATCCAATACTGCATACATACATACATACATACATACATACATACATACATACATACATACACACATGCATACATACATACATACATACATACATACATACATACATACATACATACACACATGCATACATACATACATACACACACATACGCACACAAATATATACATACATACATACTACCATTCCCGTTCCCGCTCATTTTCTCTTTACCACTCTTTCCTAACTTCTTTTAGCTCATAAAATGTAAAATAGATTTGCTAAAAGTTGTTTGAAGCCTTCAAACGTTGTTACGTAAACTAAATTTGAATTTTATTACGCAAATTACCTTTGATGGTCGTACATAGGCACTTTCAGCCTGGAAAGTTTTTTGGCCCACCTGAGCCGGGAGATCGGAGTCCAAACCTTCTTAACATTTTCCCTTGTATGAGAACTGCCTCCTTGCCAAATTTCATCAAGATCGCTCTTCCGCTCCGCTCATTTTGTGATCGATTTCAATTTTTTTCACAAAAACCTTTTCCCATTGCCTCTCAAGCTTGTTTAAAAATTGCACTCATTTATATATATATATATATATATATATATATAGATTTCCGCTTCGCTCATTTTGTGCCCGATTTCAATTTTTTTTCACAACTTTTTTTCCTGTATGAGAACTACCTCCTTGCCAAACTTCATCAAGATCGCTCCAGCGGTTTGGATTTCTATAAGAGACAGACTTACAAACACACACAGTCATTTGTATATATATATATATATAGATTAGGGAATAGCCGACTTTTGGTCCGGAAATCGGATATTGCCGATTAGTGCAAAATTTCGATTAATCGGAGTCGGCAATATTAGGTTAACCGATTCCGAATTTTCATATTTGTATTATACTGACTTTCATGTTTTACCATGTGCTTTTTAAATTTGAATATTCTTTTGATGATATTGAAACGTCGCAGAGTCAAACGTCGAAAATACTAGAACTACATACACAGGAAGATGCATTATGCATAAATTTTGTTTTTGAAGTTAATAAGTGTGGGTTATTGAACCAGGAAATGGTTTTTATGCGTAAAGGGCTTAATGTGTCGTTAAATAAAAGATGGCTGGTGAATACGGCCCCTGCTGTTACTTCAATTGCTATAAAATATGCAAATCAAACATTTGTGTATCCTATTCTGTGATATAAATTTGTCTTTTCGTCTATGCACAATTACTATGATTATTTTAAATATCATTAAACTGATTCAAAATAGTTTATAATGGCACAAAGAAGCAAAAGTTGGAAATTTTTGAAATAATAATAGAAATGTCCAATTAATCGGACCGGAATCGGCAAATTTTGGTACCAGGAATCGGAATCGGCAAAAAATCAGTTACTCCCTAATGTATATATATATATTTTTTATTTATGTATTTGTTTAACCAAAAAGAGGGTCACAAATGACCACTAACACAAATTGGTGAACGAAAACATTAAAGTGATCAGCATTTGTTGGGAATGGAAAAATGGTTTAACTACCATGCTAACAAAACACAACAGACATCTGTTCCTATGCAGCTTAATGATGAACATGAGTGGAAAGTTAGGCAAAACCGTGATTACCTGCGAATTACTATAGAAAGTTTAGTATTCACTACTCCGCAAAACATTGTTCGAAGGGGTCAGAAATGAATTGAGGTAGGCACAAATTGGTGACAGGTAATCGGTGCATATAGTGTGCATAGATGAAAAATAAATAATTCAATTAAATTATTAGAAACTTCTTCAAATCGGCATCGGAAACGCAGGACTTAAAACGACTATGAGTTGTGGAGTTAACAATATGTGGAGCTAAGGAGTTCCAAGGTTTCACGATCCGGCTGGTGAGGAAATGGAGCCTGTGAGTGGTGGAGCATTTTTCTTGGCGTAGACGAAGGGTGTGACCACGAGTATGAGACAGCAAGAAATTAGGGAATTCAGGGATGATGCAGTGAGTGAAACTGTATAGTATTTTGTGACAAAGGCATAAATCATGGATAAGTCGTCAATGTTCCAGTGTCTTTAAACCAAGTTTTTGAAGTCTTATCATATAAGGTAGAGTTCATAATCCTGGTATGGACCTTGTGAAAAATCTTTGAACTCGCTCAATCTTTGTTATAAACTGCTTGTTATGTGGGCTCCAGACTGGAGAACAATATTCAAGAATTGGACGAACACATGTGCAATATATATAATTTTTTAGAAAATATTTCTGTATATGCATTTCCCTATAAAAAAAAACATAATTTATTAAAAAAGTAAGATTAAAAGTAAAACTGAGTTTTTACTGTTCACTGGTTACAAACATAAAACACTTCAATTCAGAATTTTTTTAATTTTATTATTTTTACAAAATTGTTCCAAGTGCAGCAAATAAGAGATGGCTAACTTTAAGACAGCCTTTTGAATTAAATTTAAATAATTGTAAAAAGGTAGAGAATCTAGTTTCTAATGGGAAGCAACTATGCTGAAAACCTGTTAAATTTTCCATAAGCGAATAGGTTACAATTTTTTTCCAGTTTATGTGTATAACCAGCACTCCAGGCATGCTTCGCGCACAAAGCGTGAGTTTTTAAACTAAACATTTAAACAAAAATGCACAATGAGAAATATTTAAAAACAACATTTTCAAATGAAGATTATTACTACAATTTTTTTGTTAGATTTATTTCTTAGGCTGGTTTCTGGCTTTAAATGTTCAAGCAGCACTTCATAATGGCCAAAATTTCACGGCTAATAACTTGTTATTTAAACACTTTGAACCTAAAGTAGCTTAAGAAATCGTGTTCAGCGTGTCAAAATTGTTTTTTCAGAGCTGCAAATGGTAATCTGGGGACATACATATATCATTGCTCTTTTATGATATGAATAAACATATGGGTGGCCATAAGAGAATTTTTCCCAAGACCAGTATTTTTCAGCCTGCCACTTTCAAATTTTGCCTGAAACCTTAAAGCAAGCAGAGTTTAATTGAATGTAAAAATGAAATGAAAAAGAAAATACCTGAAGATGTCGAAACTCCGGTGGTTTTGATTGGTGACATCAGATCGTCTAAATTGACTAAATTTGCATTCTCTCCCAAAAAATCTTTAGGAGATTTTCCTCTGACTTGTCGTTGCGATGTTGATGAAGTTGTAGTAGTCGTTGTTAATGAAGTTGTGGTAGTTGTTGCTGATGTTGAAGTGATTGGTATCTCTCTGACTGTAAGCTCAAGATTTTCCATCCTCCAAGGATCTTAAAAAAATCACAGTATTCATACAATGAATAGAAGTATGCTTCATCTATTTGAATATTCTCATATCTCACACTGATATTACATTATATATAATATTAAAAAAACATAATATACATACAAATATATTTGTAATATAATATATATTAGTAACATAAAATATATCATAAATAAAAATATATTAGTAATGAAATGCAATTCTAAATTATAGTTAGAAATACATTTATATGAATTTAAAATAAAAAAAACTACTTTCTTCACTTCTGAGATAAATCTAATTGAATAAACAAGCCTGAAACTAAATACTCTGAGATATTTATAACTGTTTTACTACACAATGCTTTTAAAAATTGTTTTAAAATCTTTCTCTAACAGAAGATTAAAATCTAATCTGATTTTAGCAAAAAGGTGGAACTAAAATAAAAATATTTTAATCATTAAAGAAAAACATAAGTTACATAATCTCAACTTTTTGACATAATAATATATGAAACTGAAGAAGAAATGTTTTTATATTAAAAATTACAACTTTTTATTATAAATAATTTTTTTCCTTAGAATAAAAATTATATTATTTAGATTTAAAATTTTATTTCAACCACAATTTAATGCAAACAAATTCTTTAGCAGAAAATTAGTTTACTAATCCAATACACAACGATCTGCTTTGCACTCAACCACTCATCTTCCATCAATCTCTAACGGGGGGCAGCAACCCGGACAATTTTATTAAAACTCACCGTCAGTCACTTGGAGCTGTCGAGATGCCGACGCCGTCTGGTCTCCGGTGGCTCCTGATTCACTCTGATCTCTGTGACTGAGCTTGTCAAATTCATCGTTTATGTGGATCTGCGTATCGACGGGTTCAAATGCGTTCAGACTCTCGAAACAAGGTGGCGTCCATAAAAGTTTACTGCTCGCTGCTTCTCCTGTATTGTGTTCAAGCATTGTTGCACCACTGGTGGAAATTGTGGTATCTTCAGTCCAGGCTGAGAATATGGTTATATACTTTATAGAACGACATTACACTAAAAAATTTATAAAAATAGAATTATTATACTCTGAAAGGAATTTTTAGACTCAGACCAGCGACCATCCTCAAACCAAGAATTTTTAGCTGGTTTGTACTGCCATTCTAGCCAAGGATCAGAAGTTCCTAGTGCCCCATCTGCAAGTGGTGATTTTTTACCATTCTGAAATGATAAACAAACGAGATAACGAGAAAATAAAAACTTTTAAAGATTATTATAATAGTTTAAACACCATCATGATAATCGAACATGAACTCACACTCAACCATCTTATAAAAATATTATTATCGATACCAATCAAGATAAAATGGTTCTGGTTGCAAAACATAAAAAACGTCCTTACAACAGAAAAGTACACTATCAGTTATTGAGAAAAAACATAATCAGAAAGGCTCTTCTTGCAAACCTGTTTCATCTGAGCAACTTCCAGCTCCATTTTACTCTGCTCTAATGCCATCTGTAGCTTCACTTCATCACCTTTGATGAGTTTCATTTGCTGTTCATGTTCTTCCTTGCTCATTGCAAGTGCAAGTTCAAGTTGAAGTTCTTCCTCTCCAGTTGAGGTTGGTCGGGCAGCTTCCAGTTCGGCTGAAAGGAGTTTGTTCGTATTCATCATTTTTGTTCTACTTAAAAAGCATACTATTGTGTGTACTCTATTCTAAATGTACAACTTTGATTTGTAATCAACCAGTCGTCTTTCACTATAAAAACAACAAAAATCGACAAGGGTAGCTAATTTCAAAAGATAAAATTCTTTTCTCTATGGAGAAATAAATTTAAAAGTGAATCGAACCATCGAGAACTCCACCTTCCAGCGACCACGAACTCGGAGAACCGACTGAAATTTTATTGAAGATTTCAAATCATTAACAACAAGGAGCATAAAAATCTGTTAAAAATAAAAACAAATCTGACATCCAGAATATTTTCCAACAACACTGTCAGGGAATGTAACCACACTGGGGAGCACAGGACTTGCGGATGGATACGGAGTTCCACTCTGTTAATTGGAATAAACATTTATTAAAATTATAACTTTAATTACCAATAGAATGTTCAGGTGAAAATCCACATAAATTAAAAAAATAGAATTATCTTGAAGATGAATCTATATTTTATTGGAGGATGTGCAAATGTGAAAAGAAGGAGATAATTGTAAACGACTGATTAATGGTGACTTAATTAATGATAGTATACCGAATTGCAATGTGAGTTTATTATATGTGCAATACAAATTTATCAATGTTTGTATGTGCAATACAAATTTATTAATGTTTGTATGTGCAGTACAAATTTATTAATGTTTGTATGTGCAATACAAATTTATTAATGTTTGTATGTGCAGTACAAATTTATTAATGTTTGGATATGCAGTACACATTTATTAGTGTTTGTATGTGCAGTACAAATTTATTAATGTTTGTAAATTAATATACAACTGAAAGAAACATCTATTTATTTAAATGCTTTTACAGATAATAACAAATGTTAATTATATTCCTATACAGATAAAAATCAGCTCATAATGAAATCGGTTATACGAGGAACTTCCCTATAACTGACTTGTCTTAAGCCAAATTTGCTATAATCAACTTTGTTGCAAGTAAAATGCAATTTAAGAGTACGTTGTATATCATAGCATGTCTGAGAAGATTGATAAATAGCTACAAAATTGAAATTATTTAGATTTTATGCAGCACTGACACTGACAGTCGTTTGAGCGAATCTTTCTTTGGCCTTCAGGGCTTTGGCTCTTTCATTTTTTAATCTCTCTGTGTCTTTTAGAAGAGAGACCAGCTGTTTGGCTTTTTCTCTTACATTGAGCCCATGGTCCTTGGCATCTTCTACATATTGGAAATCTTTAAGAGTCTGAATAGCAAATATGTTCTCGCGACATTGGTGTGCAACCTGCAACATAATAACAACAATTCCTTATATATCAATACTATATAAATAAAAACTTATTATATATTTAAAAAAAGACTTATTATTAACTTTGACATTCGAGGTAAAAATCATAAAACTGAAAGTAATCAATTTGAAATGCTGATTGACACAACTAACCTTTTCACTGCCTGTTTTAACAATATACTCCAGAAGTACCAGCGACTTGTACACGTGCCTCCAATTTCTTCCGTGGTCGTTCAGACGCTTCCAGACCATCTGCATAATCTCAGTGAATGCTAGAACATTGTACGTCAGATCAGCAATTTCTGTCATCAATGTGCTTGACGGTCCCCATGGGTCATTTGAAGTTGCTTCTCTAACTTTTACTTGAGCATCTGAGTAATTCTTTACAACATTTTTTAGTGTCCTTCTCAAGGGCATCTTTTTCTAACAATCAGCTTTCAGTCACAATCACACAATATTGAAAACTCTGCAAATATTTTTTTATAAACAAATAGATTATTCACCTTCTTCACAGTGATTTCATATACATATGAAAAATTTTTTCAAAGCAAAATACTATAAAATGCTTAAATACATGCAGCTCAATGCCAATCCAGAAAGCAGTGAAGTATTAATACCAGAATTGCCTATGTATCAAATTTTGCAGACCCAACCCGACCTATAAACCTTCCTTAGCTTGGTAACCCCAACTGGACCCACTTGGCCTGACCCAACCTCACCCATACTTATTAATTTGTCAATCTATTTTAATTGTTTATTATTTCAAGTAATACACTATGCAGAAGAAAATAAAGAGCTCAGCAGACTTTAAATAAAAATTTTTTTTATTTTATTTTTATAATAGTTCATAGTCCTTTACGCCAGATGTTTTAAGACTCAAATAGCTGTATGTAGGAAGAACCTAAGTACTTCCTGTTGTGATATATTTGATCCTTTTAACTGTCCCTCCTCCTTTATCCAGGCTTGGGACTGGCTTGCATTTTTTTAGGATTTCAACCATTATTCATAAAGAAGTGTAAATTTGTACTCATGGTTTTTTCTTTTCTCAGCCGTACCACACATAACTTCCAGTTACAAAACTAAACTTTCTTTTCGAAATGGATACATTTAAAAACAAAAACTAGATATGTATAATCATTTTACAAAATAAAACACTGCTGCAATGAAACTAAGGTCAGAAATAACTAAGTTTGCTACATATATATTTTTCCACAATATTCTTAATGTTTTTATAAATGTTCATACATAAGTTAATTTTTTTTTTAATCAGTGACAACTAGGATTATGAGCTATGTCTTTGAAATTGTGGCATGCAAATATTTTCATCAATAACAAAAACTAGCTACAAATCATTTCAGATCAAAATATAAGCATTTTTACCAATGCTTTTATTAACTCGTCGGCTCTGTTTCTCTGTCTGTTTCTCTGTCTGTTTCAAATCTTGCAATCAATTTTTGAGTCACTTCCTGATGATAGATTTTTTTCAAATTTTGCATACATGCTCAAGATAGAAGACAATGCAATATTCAATTATTAGTTTTACAATAAGTCAATTAATTTAGTTAATTTTCTTGAGGATTTTATCGAGGGGTTTCTTGAGGGTTTTCTTGAGGGTTTTCTTGACCACAAAACGCTAACCGACTGGCAGACTATTTTACCAAGTTAACACGAACCATAGATTTTTTCAAATTTTGCATACATGCTTAAAATAGAAGACAATGCAATATTCAATTATTAGTTTTACAATAAGTCAATTAATTTAGATAATTTTAATTAATTTCGATATTTCGATATAATTAAGATATTTCGACTTTAACATAAAATAAAAGAGTAATATAAGAAAAAATTGATTGCAAAATTTGTGTTTTAATTACATATAAGAGCATTGGTTTTAAAAATTCGTTTTTAATTTACTTGTTTACTGTTATAATTATTAATCACTTGGAATTAAATTTATTTAAACTTTTATGTTAAATTAGGTTCATAAAACAATCTGACACCTTGTTGTAATTTTGAATTGATAAAAATAAAGCATAAAAAAACATAAAACAGATAGCATAACATAAGTTAATAAATTCAAGCAAAAAGTCCGAGTATCTAAGTATTTTAAAATTAAGCGACGTCTCAAATTAATAAATTAACAATTTCAGTCTTTAGACAGACTAGAGAAATATGATGAGACATTCTTCCAGCTAGTTATGCTTGCTATTTATTGCTAATAATAAATAAATAGTTGCAAAATTGTAAAGGTTTTCCTTGAACAACTATGCTTTCAAAAATGGAAACTAAAACAGAAATAACTAATCAGAGAAAATTAACAACAGGTTGCAAAACCTTGTAAACAAAAAAGATATAGTTCATCTAATTCGGGAAATTTATAAAAAAAAAAGACCGTCAGTTTTGGCCCTACCTCGTACAATAAAAATATTGTTTAAAAGTAAAGACTTATCAGCTTGTCAAACGTATTTATCAGTCAAAAATTAATTTGATAATTTTAACATTTTATGCATTTTATTTCAAAAACCTTTTATTAGATACTTATTTTTTTGTTTTAATTTTTGATTTACTTAAAAAATTAAAAAAAACAACACGTCATAATTAATTAATATTTAAATAATATAATTATTTGTTTACTAAAACGTGTACAAATAATTGTGTGTTCTTTGGTTATTGCAAATACTCTGTCGCATCGTAATTTGTTGTTTCGGTCACCAATTTTTAAAAAGCAAAAGGCCGATCATCAGTCAATCGCTAAAAACAATGATGTCAGATAGGGAGAGAGTTTTTGACCGGTCTAGCTGTCCTGACCGCAGAACAGGGTGAGTTTTCGTAACAAACAGGCACTCGATCGCTGGTGAAGTGAGCTATAATAAATAATCAGTTTTGCCTTTGCCATGCGAAGGCTTGGCCATTGTTGCTATAACGTCGGTTGCTTGTCCCTTTGTTATTTTTTTTTTATAGAGAAAATGTTGTACATTCGATTTTTGAGCAATTTTCAAATGTACAGAAATTTCACACATTAGGTCCATAAAAGAAAAGACAACTCACTAAACTACTAAACCAACTGAACACGTAATAAGTGACAAACAAAAGATACTTTTTAATAGTTTTTCTTTAGGTTATTTCTTAGTATAGCAGCCTGGCCAATTTTGATGGGAATTAACTGTTATTTTAACATAAATGAGATTGAAAACATATGAAAAGACTAATTAGAGCAGAAATTAATAAATAAAAACAAGTATACCACTTTCAAACATTTAAATAAAATATTTTAAAAAGTTTTTTTAGACACCACGTTTTTGTGAACTAAAAAGCAGAAAATAATTTTTGTCTGGGCTGTGTGAGAAATGTCTTGATGGAGGCATGCATTAATTGTGGACATTCGTATAACGAACAAGCAATAATTTTTTAAAACTTAAAACGTGGGGTGCCTTTTACTCAAACTAATCATTTGCTATTTTTCAAACAGGATAAAACGCTTTTTTGATTATAAATACAAAAGGCGCCCAACTTTTTAAGTTTTAAAAAATTATGGCTTGTTCGCTATATGAATGTCGACAAATAATGCATGCCTCCAACAAAAACGTGGTGTGTAAAAGAACTTTTTTTAATATTTTATTTTCTTCTTTTTAGTGCATTAGAAAAACATGGTATTTTAAAAAGTTTGTTTATATATATATATATGTGTGTGTGTGTGTGTGTTTATATAAACCCTTGGACAAACAAACGGACAAGAAAGCAAGTTGAGAAAAACGTGGTAAAAATGATCAACAAGCTAATTACTAAAGAGGGTGAAGGTGGAGAATAGCTAAATAAATTATTTCCAGTGTTTTTAATAATATTTTTATTATACTTAGACATTTATAAACACAATCACATTACCAACTTAATGATACAAATAATTTTTTAGTTTTTTAGAAAAAAATATTTCATTGAAGCAGTGATCAAATGCTTAATAACGGCTTATTGGTTAAAATAAATATTTTTTAGAAAAAAATATTTCATTGAAGCAGTGACCAAATGCTTAATAACGGCTTATTGGTTTTTTACCGGGTTCGTTTGACAAGCGCTAAAATCGATAGCTCTAATAGCCCCAGACTCACTCCATCTTAATGCTTAATTCTATCGATTGACTCCTACTTCAAGTAGGAGATACTGGGGTTAACATGGGGTAAGACATGTTCGTCTAGTGGTTTAGACACAAGCTTGGATATCTGGAGTACCCGGGTTCGATTCCAGGTTCGGTCAAGTAATTTCATTGAGCAAGAAACTAACTCACATGTACTCACGTCAACTCATTGTTTCATCCTTTAGTGTTCGATAAATGAGGACCATCTTCGGTTGAGGGTTAGTGTCCTTTGTGCGCTTGTGGAGCTAGCAAGTAGTATGGGGGCTGCCAACGGCGCCGTAAACCGCATACTCTACTGGTCCCATCTTCATGGCCTAGAAGTCATCCGACTAACGCCATGTTGAAGATTGTCAAAATGATTTTATTTGATTTTGATTTTATCTGCAAGCTGCCAACATTGTAAAGTGGCACTCAAAAATGAATGTACTTTAACTTTTTTAACACTGAATTTAACAACGAGGCTTACTGAAAACAAAAAAAGTAAAAGTTAATCTCAGAAAAAGAGTTACTAAGTAATAAAAAATTTTTTAAAGTACTGTACGGGTCGACTTTTTGCGGCTCAGTCCGGCAAATGCTAATTTTGGCCCGACCCAGCCTGGCCTGTTTTTATAGGCTTAAAGTTCCTATACTAGGAACAAAAATCTTGGCTTGGTCCAACCCATTTTAAAACCATAAAATCAAGACCTAACCCATGCAGTACTCTAGAAAAAATATTAGTCACACAATCTGAAATAAAATTGGTTACATAAACAGAAATTGTTGATCCAGTTCTAAAGTTAAAGTGGTACTGCAATCGCAAAATAATAATTATGGTATTTTAAAAAATCCGCCATTTTTGTCGGACTATTTATAGTATATATATATATATTTATGGACATACCAATTACTTTAACTATTTTTTTAAAATATGCAGCTCAATATGACCTACCCTAACAGTCATACATAATAATAATGTTTTGATGAATTTAGAGCTTCCAAACCACGTAGCCTTTATTATCCCATCAGAAGAAAAACTTCAATTGCTACGAATTGCATTATAAATTATAATTCTGATCCTCTTACTTGAGCACTCCCCTCAACATTTATGTTTTTACATTCAACAAGAACTTTGTCTAGTAGCTATTTCAATGCAATCTATTTAGTATATCCATTAAATAGTCAATATTTGTAAACCAGATCGTGTATAGTGGCTGAAAGACTTCGGACATGTTATATCCTGTGGTCGGTCGATCTCCAAACTATAATAATTACATATTTAATGATAAACTATAAGAATTAAAATATACTGCCGAAACAATTTTTTTAAATTTCTTCGTGTGACAGGAAGGAGTTGGAAATGGTAGGATGTTTTGTAGTTCTGTGTGAAATAATTTCTGATACCCAAAATGATTTTTATCTAAATATCACATAGTAAAGAAAACAGATTGTTATGAAATAGAATATGTAATTTTCATCATATAGAAGCCATTAAGTCCTAATAACTGGGTTTCACATGACTAATTAAATTTTTGCTTATTAGTTTTGAAGCTTCTGGTAGTGCTGGATCGAGCCATGGTGAGAACGGTCTCAACGGCAGTAAAGAAACTGGACCAGCTGCACCCAATCCTGCTCCTGCAGCAATTCAACGTCCAAAGTGGACTGGAAATCTTATTATGACTTTTCAGAAAAACTTTTACCAAGAACATCCGGCCATAACCAACCGTCCTCAGGCAAGTATTGTTATGTCCGTTTAAAATAGCAACGGTGTGTGGTGATTGCAGATTTAAAAATGGAAATTATTTACAGGAGGAAGTTGATAGTTATTATGCCGAGAAGCAAATTAGAGTAAAAGGCCGGGATTGTCCGAGGCCCTTATTGAATTTCGAAGAAAGTGATTTCCCAGGTTTGTTTCATAAAGTTTAATATTATGTAATGAGGTCACTGTCATGTCTCGTGCAGGTAAGAAATGCCATCCTGGTTCGAGCGTCGACCCAAAGTCGTGTGCTTGATGACTGAATGTTATTAAGATGCGATGAGAAACATGGCTGTGACAGACCTCTTGATGGTTTCATATTTAAAAAAAATCAAAGCAAATGCTCTCTTTATTGTGTGATGTCATGATGTTGAATATTCAGAGTACTTATTGGAGGTGATTAAACAGCAAGGGTGGGTTAAACCCACTGCGATACAAGCCCAGGGATGGCCACTGGCTCTCAGTGGTCGCGATTTAGTCGGGATTGCACAAACTGGTTCTGGCAAAACATTGTCGGTAAGTGATCACTAAACAGGTAGGTGTTAACAAATCAGTTGGAGGTGTCACTCAGCTGCAGTAAAGATGCTGGTTTCTTACCAGTTACTGTGGTATCCTGTGATGCCTGTCATTTTATCCTCTTGTCATTTCATTCAAACATGGAAGGACCTAAACTCTGATTGTTTTTCTATTCAAACCGTTTTTATTTTTTTATTTTGACCAGCTGCCTTATTCAAAAGTCTTACATTTTTTCATAGTTTATATTTAGACATTGAAGACTGGTTTAATGTTATAACTCCAAATCTAATTATAATATAATGTCTCATGACATCTTCCAGGTTCTAATTTGTATTATTTTATTTTAGTATATACTGCCTGCGATCATTCATATTAATCATCAGCCTCCCTTGAACATGGGAGATGGATGTATCGTAAGTTCTTTCCTATTTTTAGTATTTTTTGTTTATCATGGACCACAAATATATATATATATACATACTTATTCCAGTGTCTTGTTCTTGTGCCGACAAGAGAACTGGCCCAGCAAGTCGCCCAGGTGGCAAGTCTGTTTAGTGAAAGGTCAAACATCAGATATGCTTGTATTTATGGAGGTGCTCCAAAGCCACCACAAATAAGAGAATTGGAAAGAGGTTGTTTTTTTTAAAGATATTAGTGTATGAAGTTTTTTTATTATGAAACTAAGTTTTTAACTTTGATTGTTTTTTCCTATTAGTCAATATATTTGTTAAAGTCATTTATTTATTAATCATGTGTCTTGATATTGTTTTATTAGCTTGTACTCTGTGTTGTATTAATGTTTTAAATTATTGTACTTTTGGTATATAGTAATAATTATATTCCATTTTATTGAATCAGGTGCTGAAATAGTCATAGCAACACCGGGTAGATTGAATGATTTCCTGGATGGTTTCCGAACGAATTTAATGAGGACAACGTACTTGGTTCTTGATGAAGCGGACCGTATGCTGGACATGGGGTTTGAACCACAAATCAAAAAAATCATGGAACAATTAAGGGTTACTATTTTATCTAAAGTTCTTTTCAACTTTAATTTAATTTGTTTATATATGGCTACGTATAGAATGTTTTGATCAACGTATAGTGATTGTCGATACAATGCATTTCTTAATGAGCATGATTTGTCCCTGAAGACCGATCGTCAAACCCTGATGTGGAGTGCCACGTGGCCCAAAGAAGTCCAACAACTTGCAGAGTTGTACTTGACAGATTATGTCCAGATCAATGTTGGTGCCATGCAACTGAGTGCCAATCACAACATCATTCAACACGTAGAAGTCTGCAGAGAAGATGAAAAGCCATTCAAGTCTGAATACTTTTTTTAAATCTTACTTTATGTCTTCTCAAATATAATTGTTTATTTAACAATTTGACGACTTTCAGATTAAGTAGACTTCTGAGAACCTTAATGCAGGACAAGACTCAGAAAAGTTTGATTTTTGTTGAGACAAAAAGAAAAGCTGATGAATTAGCAAGGAGACTGAAGAGAGAAGGGTTTGATTTCTATTCTATATTGTTGATTTTATTGTTTTCTGGTCTGGTACAGAGTTTTGAGCATAAATTAATTTCATACAGATATCTGGCTCTAGCCATTCATGGAGACAAGTGCCAACAGGACAGGGATTATGTCCTGCAAGGTCTGTCTGTGCTTTAAGATTAGTAATGTTTGTTGACAAGATTTCTCTATTTGAGTTTGAAACTTTCAGAATTTCGCGAGGGAAGATGTCCATTTATGATAGCTACCGATGTTGCTTCAAGAGGACTTCGTTAGTGTCTCAAAAGTTTTTTTAATTGTTTAACTATTCATTTTTATGGGTATTTAAGACCAAAAAACAATATATTGACTAAAAAAGGTATTAGTATACGAATAATAATGCTCTTAAGTTACTTAAAATTTTATTTTTTTTACACTTAGATGTTGAGGATGTGAGAACGGTGATAAACTATGATTATCCGAACTGCTCTGAAGACTACATTCATCGCATTGGACGTACAGGGAGAGCTTCCAACAAGGGAACGGCATACACTTTTTTTACTCCCAACAATAAAAACAAGGCTAGAGATTTAATTGATGTTTTGAGAGAAGCCAAGCAGATAATCTCTCCTCGATTGCTGGGCATGCAAGGATTTGGGTCAGACAGGGGAGGTTAGAAATGAAATTTGCTTGCTTATACATTTATACTTCTAATTGGCTATGTAACATTTAACTTCATTTAACTTTGTCAATTTGAAAATAAAACATCTAAAGAGTAATATGTGACACTGTTTTGAAACTAAAATGCATGTTTTTTCAGGTAGAAATAGGTGGCGTAGTCTTCCTGATTCTAAAGGGGAATCCAGATTTTCAGACAGAGACAGAGAATCACGTGATAAAGACAGAGGATCTAGAGGGGGAAGGTTTAGTGGAAATGATCGAGGTGATAGAGGAGACACATCGTCTCGAGACAGAACTGATGAAAGATCTGACAGGTACAGTAAGGATAGAAGGCAATATGATGACAGGAGTAGGGAGAGATATGACAGGGGAAGTACCAGAGAAAGAAACAGAGATGAGAGACCAGAAGGAGGAAGAAAGAGACCAAGCAGATGGGAAAGTGAAGAATCATTCGAAGCCAAAAGAATGGCTGGCCAAGTTTCCACTGATCTTACAGATGCTGTTCCGAAGTCAAGCATTGCTTCAAACAGCAGTAACCAGTTTGATTCTTCTCATTCCAATGATGCTGATCATTCAGTACAATTTGCTGAACCGTACAACAGCCAGCTCAGTTACCAATATGATCAAAATGTGGGCCAGAACAACCAATGGTCTCAAGCTAAGCAGCCCACCCTTGAAGACTACAATAGTATGAGTGTCAATAAGCTTAACGAGACAATACAACAAGCCATACTGAGTCAGTTGACGGGAAATTCTCTTCCTTCCAAAAGTGCATCTGTGCAACCTCTGATTCAAAATTTTTCATCTCAAATGACAGGCACTGGTGGCATCAAGCCGCTGATGAGTGTGCCCGCTGAAACCCAACCATTTAACAGACCAGTGAAAAGTGATAATTTCAACAAATCTCATGGAAGTTATCCTACTTCAAGCTCTTATTATGACTCTAAGATGCAGGATCTTCCTGTCCAGAGTGATCAACGCTATCAGTCGTATTCTACTTCAAGCTCTTATTATGATTCTAAGATGCAGGATGTTCCTGCCCAGAGCGATCAACACTATCAGTCTAACCGGCCAAATGTGAGGGAAAAGAATGATAAAGAAATACACTTTTCACAGAGCAATTCATCTAACTTCATTCCAACAGGGCACTTGATCAATAACCAGCAACCTTACAATCCACCGCCGCCGCCTCCGATGATCAAAAACGAAGCGGTTCATCCTCAGTCTCAGTTTACAAACAATTCATTTCAGCAATATGGAAATTATTCGTACGCTCCACCCCCACCACCACCTGTACCTTCTGTGAATCCTGTTCCTCCACCATTACAAACATCTTACACTCACAAATTTCCAGCACCCGATGATGTGCAAGGCATGGCTTATTTTTATGCACAGTGGATGCAGCAGCAGCAACAACAACAACAAAGCTCCATGCAAGTTCAGCCTCCTCCACCTCCTCCTAAATAACTCAATGAATGTGTTTATTTCTTGAATAGGTCGTTTTTGTTGACATTTTTATTAGAGCTGTTCTCATTTGTTCAGAGCGGCTTAGGGAACTTATCTGTTATATTAAAAAATTGTATTTTGAGATGCATCTTTTTATTAATGACTTGCATTAAATTGTTTTAATATAAAGTTCTTTAGTTTTTGTGTTCCTACGGTAGATTAATGCGTGTGGCTATGGTTCCGGTCACATACTGGGTATTTTAGACGTTTTATTTTCAGATTATTGAGTGGTGCTGACAAACCCCGGTCGTCAAACGGTCTAGCTTGGTGTGTTGTGTGTTGGGACCAATAATAGGGCGGTCAACGCGGCCAGCGCCTAAAAATAGCAAAGTGGATAACTGGAATGACTAACTAGTAGATTAGGGGATGCATTGGCATATACCTATCTATGTGTATATCTTAATTGAGAAAATGTATCTTAAAAGACAAAATAGCTGTAACAATCGCAATTCCAAGCAGCGGACTAATTTGAAAACATGTGGTTTGTACTCGTTTTTTATACTTTTGTGCTGCTCTTATTATCGATCAATGAAGTTGTTTACCTGCTGGGCGCCAATTTTTTCCTTTTGAAGGTATTATTTAAATTCGATATCGTCACCTTTTCATGTAATTTCCACCGGCAGTATAGAAATGTTTTGATTAATTATTTAGTTGATTGGTTTTTAATAATGTTGCAAAAGTGTGTAAGTGTAAGAGATGGATACCTCCATCCAGATTCTAGATTCCATGACAGTTTATGTTTAAGAGCGTCTTTTTAATTAAATAATTTCAATAGGAAAATTTCTATTACTTTGGCTAAATATTCAGAGAATACGGACAGCAGTGGCGTTATGAACAGACCTTTCTTTACTAGTAATTTATTCTCGATGACAATACACTAATACACGATTTGAATGTTTCCGACATGAATTAGGCCTTAAATTACCAATTAAAATTAATCAAAGTTGTCTATTAGGTTAGATAACAAATAATCCATACATCGAGTTAAATTTGTGAATTTTGATTTCATATGAAAGAAATAAACAAGATTGAGCGTAATGGTTGTTTTAGATTCAAATATTTTAGTTCGTTGACTCTGATAAAGAGGCAAATAAAAGCTTTTTTTTTAAATTTATTTTTCATCTTTACTTGTTTAATAATATTATTATTAATGACACTCGATAAGTGCAACATATTTGGTATATTGTATAAATAAATAAATAAAGAGTTGCACACATTTACACATGAATATGTCTGAAAGACTGATAATGTACTAAATGGTACTGTTTTGCTAAATTGATTTACGAATATTTTTACTATAAATCTGTAGCACTTGTCCACATTGACAAATTGCCATACAACACTGTCATATAGCACTACAGCATTTGGACAAAAAGTTGATCCAGAATTTAAAATTTTGCTTTTGTGTAGTGAGCTGGGCTCACAATAAATTGAGTGGACATGCAGTTTCTTTAAGTTGTTTCGTGACAGTTAATTTTTTCATAGAATCATCTATCATCCACAATAGTTTATAAAAACCTTTTTTCTGTGATAATCAAGGCTTGGACTTTTTCCCCATATCAAGTTCCTTGACAACTCACAGTTCACAGCCAGCTTTGTCTGAACCATTTCCTGTTTCACAAACGCACCCATCAAATTTCCCATCTCTGTTCCTTTCTTTTATGTCAAACTCTTCCAACTCTGTGCATGCTTAAGTCCAACCAATTATGTTTTTATGTTTCAGATATCAGCAACCAATGGAACATCTAGTAGTAGCCTGCAAACATCCACATTGCATGCATGCTGTACATGATCATTCAAAAACTTTCCACACATCCAGTCAGCCATTATATGCTCGGCTATTTCTAAACTTAGACCAGGTTTCAAAGCTGGCTTTAGACACAAGCCCTTAACAGTGAAGGCATCACTTTATTTCCTGGTCACTTTATGCTGCATTATCATACTATGTCCTTATCACTGAAACTAACCATTTATCACATCCAGAGATCTCAGCACCCATGAAACTGTCTTCTGGTATACTCTACCATTCCCAGATCCACAAAAGCAATCCACAGATCCTTATTCTTTGCAAACTATTTCTCCTGTAGCTGTAAGACTATAGAAAGAGCATCAGTACTACCTTTCCAGATCATATCACTTCAGTTAATGAATGCATGACATGCCACGATTTCAATTCTAGATGAAGCACAAAAATTGTAGAAGTTGGTTAACTCATAAAAGGTTACGGTTGCGAAATCGCAACATTATTTTTAGTATTTTCGTATAGTAGTGACCATTAATTGGTTAAACAAATGATGTTTATCTGTCAGAAAATCTCCAGTGCTGTGAAGCAGTTAATTATAAAAGATAGATATAGGATAATGTTTTGAAACTAATATATTATTTTTTTCTTTAACCTTTCAGTTGTTTTTGAGGATTTCAATGTTTGAATCATGGATGTATTAGGTGAGAAAATGGGACTTGCAGATGAACCCAACTGTGGTTCAACACTGCTTCCTGCTAATCCTGATGACAAGACATGTTATTGGTAAAACAACTATTTGGCTATTTACATAAGTTATTTGTATCCTGGTGAAACATATTTTTTTGTTTTTAGTGGAAAAGATCGGGACCTGAGCGTTTGTGAGTTTCAATGTGGGATGTGCCTGCGTTATTATCACGAATCCTGTGTGTCAAGTTATAGTGGGTAGGTGGCATCTATGTAACTGTGTTAATTTTCTTCAGCCTAATTTTTGTAATTATAAATAAATAATCGCTCGGCTTCGGCTTCGAGCCTGCTAGGCATAGTACACTGGGATTGAATTTGTTTCCTGCCACCCATGCATATTTCTTATTTTAAACAAGCTGCCTGCTAAGCAAAATTGATACTGCTTGACAGTGAGGTTCAATAGTAAAAATTAAAAGTAATAGCCACTCAAGTTTTAACAGTTTAATTTTATTTTAAACTTTTAACTTAATTTATAATTTTTCTGAAAAATTTAGATAGCTTGCAACCTTTTCCTATTTGTTATAAATATGAGTTTCAGATTTAGCTAAAATGTTTATTTGTTTATGTTTTATTTGCAGAGATTATGTTCCATTCATGACTAATTATCAGTTCTTCTGCAAAAGATGTAGTAGCCAGGAGACGTTGGTAAAGAGACCGGCAAGCTTCGGACAGCTGTGCCTTACTGCTATTGCTAATCTCATGTTCAAGTGTCCAAGCAAGAAGTTGTTCTCTAAAGACACGGAGATCATTCCTTACATTGAAGCAAAATGGGAATTGATGACATCTGGTCCGAGGAGAGTTAAAAATACCTGGCATTCATCCATTGCAAAAACCATGGCATGTTTTCTATAATTTTATTTATAATGTTATATTCGAATGGGTATCTGCGAGCAAATGATTTTTGTTAAATGAAGTGTTTTTTGAACGGATTCCTTGATGTTATCAGTTAAAAGATCCAAGCATCTTTGTCACCAATGAAGACTTGCCAAGCGATCAAGTTTTCGGACTTGTCAATGAAGTAAGTCAACATTTTGACATTGGCTGTTCTTTACTGGATTTTTATTTTTTTTCTTTTAAAAAGGATCTAAGCAAAATTGGTCCTAACTGTGAAAGCTTACTGAGACTCTTGTGTAATAGGCCAATAGAAGCTAAACCGGCTAATCAGTCTGAAGGTATTTGTTATTATTTTTTATTTAAATTCTACTGTTATTGTTTCCTGCAGAAGAAATTAATTATTTTTAATAACTTTCCAGCTGCCCGAGGTAGAACAACGAAAAGGAAACCTCCTGGGGAGCATCATTATGTAGTCGGATCGAAGCAAAAGAAAAGGTTTAGGCCGATGGGGTTCATGTGTTTGTAAACAAAATGATTAGTTACCCTGCTATAACCTTTCATTGATTTGGTAATAATGCAAAAAAATTATTGGTTCATTCCAGTGAAATGACTTCTACAATGAGACTGGCTCCAAGCTGCTATCCGGTTGAGCACCCCTTCAACAAAGATGGCTATAGATACCACCTGGCAGAGCCAGATCCCCATGCTCCTAATTGGCAAGCTTTTGATGAAAGTCCAGAATGGGCAGGAAAGCCAATTCCAGGATATTTGTATCGTATAAACCTTGAAACAAGAGTTCTTCTCTCATTGAATGATAGGGGTATGAGGTGTACTACTTCTTTATAATTACTAGAAAGATTTAACAACAGTTTTAAAGTGCTAGGAATAACATTTAAATTAGTATTTAATTATTATTTTCTACTTTTTAGTTTTTTTTCAATTGTGATCTAGAACTTTAGAACATGTTTTAGGGGCATTAAGTTGTATGTTTATGTGAAAGTGATCACACCTTTACAGCCTTAACCACTTAATATTGCAATGAATTTCTGCACATTTTTTCTATATATCTTGCAAGTATAGCCAGTGTTGGGAAACAGTTTTTGATTGATTGATGCACCTCTTTGACTACTGTAAAACAATGATTAATTGACCTGTTTTGGCAGCACCTCAGCTGAAGGTTGGCGATGACAGATTCACTGTAACTGGAGAGAAAGGATACAGCATGATTAGGACAACTCATGGTTTGTCAAGTATCATATTATGCACTTCTTAATAGCAGTTTCAATGTTTTAACTGATGTTATTTATTCAGGCATAAGCTCTGGATGTTGGTACTTTGAAGTTACAATTGATGATATGCCGCAGGATTCTGCAACCAGAATTGGATGGTCCCAGTGTCTTGGTTGCTTGAATATTCTTCTTTCTCTTACCTTATTATATATTTCTGTTTAGGAGTAACTTCTTTCCTCCCAATTAACACTAAAGGAAACTTGCAAGCTCCCTGTGGATATGACAAGTTCAGTTATTCATGGAGGTCAAAGAAAGGGACCCTGTTCCATCAGAGTCATGGCAAACACTATTCCGATAACGGATACAAAGAAGGAGATGTGGTAGGATTCTTCATCAAACTACCACCAATCAACTGCTACTCAAAGCTTACTCCTCCTTATTACAAAGATAAGGTTTGATTAAAAATCTGATAAAGTCAATTTTGAAATGTGATACATTTTACAATAGAATTTCCTTATTATTTGTTTATAAGTCGGTGACAGGCTCAGTTGACCTGAGCTGCTAGAATAAAATGTTTATCCAAAGGAATTAATCTAAGTAGGATTTTCTTGCCTGAGATCCTAATTGTAAAAGTTGAAGACTCTACCACTGTACCACAGTGCTTCTAATCATTGTGTTTTAAGATCAAAACAGCAGTATGTAGGAAATACTGAAACAGGAAAAAGTTATTTTTTTCCTTAAGTTCCTTTGAAAATAAAAGAGTTTTTAAAAGTTTTTTTTTAAATTATGGTTTATAGCCCTCTACACCTAGTGTTTTAAGTCTGAGGTAGCAGTTGGAGATATTTCTGTATTTTCCTTTCTCCCTCTCCCTCATCCAGGCTTGGGTCTGGCTCACATTATGACAGAGCTATTTTTTTATTTAAGGGTCATTAGTTTATATATAAAAAACTATTTGTGTTTTAGTGCCTTCTCCTTCTCTTGTATGTATGCTCTCTGAAGCCCTTTGCACATGATGTGGAAGCTGCACCAAACCACAACTGTATTCTGAGTGAATGCAGTAGCAAATCTGGCATTTCAAAAGCAATTTATATACAGAAAAGCAAACTAAAAGAAAGGAGATGCGCCTATAAATATATCTAGTAGAGATTTGCTGATTATTATTTTTGGTGTTTTAGCGCATATAATAATTTGATAATTTTTACGTGGTGTAATACCAGTTTCTCGAAAAGATGCCTTTTTAAACTTTTTCTGAATTCTTTGGTGATGGTGGAGAAAGCTTGTTCCAAAGTCTGCGACTAGCAAAGGCAAACATGCGGTCGCCAGTCGTCTTCATTCGAGTCTTTCGTTGACAGAGTAAGGCCGAAGATGAGGATCTTAGTCTCCTCCTAGCAGGGAAGTCAGACACCTTGTTCATTGCGGAAGACAAATACTTAGGGGCCAAGTATCACATGTGTATAATGCCCTGATTTTAGTTTTAGCATAAAAATTATTTTGTATAACATGCACCCTTCCACAGCGTCACACAATATATTGAAATTAAGATATCAAATGATGTATGTTTGACAGAAAGTTTGTAATGCTCAACTGTAACAGTGTAGCATCATACTAATTATAATAATTTTCATTTAAAAATCATATCCTTAACATACTGTATGAATATTCATTATAATGTCTGTTTTATTTTTCTACTTCATTTAAGTATCAGTTGTAGTTTTGATAACTTTGTGACCCTTCTTTCCAATGCATGTAATTTCAAGTGGTCCCTTTTTGAGATAGGCCTTATAAGTTTTAACAACATTGAAAAAAATTTAAGAAAGCAAAAAATCGGACCAATCGGTGTGTGGTAATAATTTGATGACCGATTGAAGTACTCTGGTTGTGCACAGGACCAATAAAATGCTGTTTTGAGTGCTGCTATGGTAAGAACCTCCCCTCTACCCATGCAACAGTTTTACTTTCTAGGTTCTGTTGACAGGTTTGAGTATGTGTTGTACAAGTGGAAGTCAACTGATATACAAACCTAGGTAGCACTTTTATTCTTGTGTTTATACTTATTCAACTGGAAAGCCCTCTAGTTGATGCATGGACATTAATATTATTCATGCATGCATTTCAGAAAATTACATTTACAAACATATATTCTTTACAGCCTCTGGTTAAATTCAAAAGTCATTTGTATTATGAAGAAAAAGATTATGTTGCTGACTCAGAGAAGAAACTAAAAGTTGCAAAAGAAAGCCAAGTAAAAAAAAAGTTATTTTTATGAAATGTTGAATAGCCCGTGAGTCCATCTGTTTACATAATCCCGCTCTATTCAGATGATGATGTTCCTTAATGGGAAAAGTCAAGGGATTGCTTTTGAAGAGTTTTACGATGGTATTTATTATCCAACAATCTCTCTCTACAAGAATGCAACGGTATGTATGATTTTTCTTAACGAGCTCCATTATGCTACATGTTTCTTCTTATAGTTTTCAAAATCTTAATTTTTCAGGTTACAGCAAATTTTGGTCCAAAGTTTAAATATCCTCCCAAGGACATAGAATACAGACCTGTTAGTAAATTTAATGCATTTCAAATAACAATATCAATTCTTGAACCCAAATCAAGCACAAATAAAAAATCTTTATGTTTCAGGTTAGCTCTGTGACAGATGATGTTGTGGTGCAACATGCTTTGGGTGACATTTTATACCATGTGGAACACGAAGGACAACAACTCGAATTATAAGCGAGCGGCAACTTCGTCGCGGAAAACATTTCATTTTAAAGATATCCGTTCCATAAGACTAAGGACAGTTTCAGTCTCAATAAATGTTTTTTTTTGCAAACATTCAGCAAACACAGTAATGACTGTTAAGGACAACTAGATTATTGATAGATATACTCTGAACTTTAAGCTATCCACACCAATCATCATGCAGGTGCTTTTGATGAGAAGTAATTTTACAGATCATCTTTTGTTGATGACTGTTGAACAATTTTTTCATTGTTTGTTATTCAACAATTTCAATTTATTAATAGCATAAAAACATGAAACTAAACACAAGTTGAAACTTGCCAACCCATGTACTACATAAATGAGGTGCAAAAATGCTATTTGGATTAGTGTAGAAACTATTTAGGGGCCATCCATATTCCATATATTATGTGCGCAATAAACTACAGATTTTGACACCTTGTACATTTTCAGAACCCCTCCCTGTATGCGTACAAATGCAAGGTGGCTTTAGACCCCATGCAGTATAAAAATGCATAAAACCACCACAAAGTGGCCATTTTTCTGGCTGGGGGACACAGCAAAAAAAAGTCGGGTGTCGAAAACTTTCACATTTTTTCTAAAAGATAGTCTTTTTTTTTTTTAAATAGTTGGTGACCGGGGAAGGGGTAGACCAGTATCTTTTTTTAAGAAGAGGTAGTCATAGATAATTTAGCAATTGTTTGTTTAAATCACACATAAAATTATATGACGGACTAAATATAAAATATTTACAAGTGAACCATAAAAAACTTCTTTTTTTTTAATCCTTTATAATTTTGTAATTCAATAGCTAGTAATTGTTTGCAAATTATTTTTTAATGATAAGAAGTCTATAAAATAGAAAAACAGTCTTCTTAATACTTGATATGTGAAGTACGTAATGATTTTAAATATAAGAAACTTTCTAATCAATATGGAAATTTCGTTTTTTTTTAAATAAAATAAAAACTGATGGTTCATATTTCTACAGAAAATTTGTAATTTAAAAAAAAATAAAGTTTTAATTGATTTTAGTAGAATTGAAAATTCATTCCAATTTTGTCCAATAGATCTAAAAGCTTAATAGAATTTAAAGTCCGCAAGGACAAATAATTCCCCCTATTTCCAGCTTGATAGGATAACGGGAAGTTGGTTTTTTAAGTGTCAAAGGGTCCCAACATATGGCTCAAGCAAGCAAACATGGTGAAGTTAATATAGGATTTAACAAGTGAACTATAAAACAAGTACAGGTAAAAAACGAGATTTTCAACACACCCTTTTATTTCAAATACACTCAATTAAGAAATACAAAAGATATTCAGATTAAGTTTTTCTATTTCTACAAACTTTTATTTAGGTTACAATCTCTGTTTGTGTGTGGCTTTCTCTGTACACAAATCTTGCAAGTAAAATTTAACCAGTTTTTTGGCTAGCTAGGAAACTGAAACTTTCAGCATGGCTTTAGATTGGATGACAATATAAATATAATATGACAATATTCATTTAAAAAAAGAAGAAAAAAAGCTATATATATATATATATATATATATATATATATATATATATATACATTAGCAAATTTTTTACAAACTCTAATTTAGGTTACAATCTCTGTTTGTGTGTGGCTTTCTCAGTACACAAATCTTGCAAGTAAAATTTAACCAGCTTTTCAACTAGCTAGGAAGCTGAAACTTTCAGCATAGCTTTATATTGAATGACAATACATGATTCAATTAGGAAAAAAAAATTTTGAACATCTTTTGTATTTCTAAATCAAGTGTATTTGAAGTTAAAGTTTGTGTTAAAAAACAAGTTTTTTCCTTTACTTGTTTTTCAATTGAATCATGTATTGTCATCCAATATAAAGCTATGCTGAAAGTTTCAGCTTCCTTGCTAGTCATAAAGCTGGTTAAATTTTATTTGCAAGATTTGCGTACAGAGAATAGAAGTTGAATAAAAGTATGTAAAAACTTCGTTTTTTAAAAACCCTTAATTTTTTTAATTTGGCAGTTACTAATTGTTAGCAAATTATTTTTTAATTATAATAAGTCTAAAATAGAAAAACATTGACCAGCCTTCTAAATACTTGATATTTGAGGATTGAAACCAAATTTTCAAACCAAATTGGAATAAACAAACTTTTTATTAGACATTGTTTCATTAAAAAATTAAATAACGCTTTCTTTATATAAACTAAAAACTGGTGGTTTATTTATTTACAAAAATTTTTTAAAATTTCAAAGTTTTAATCAATTGTATTCTATAATTCATTGAAATTTTGTCCCATCAATCTGAAAGTTCAATAGAATGTAAAATCCACAAGTTCAAATAAACCCACAAAATTTCAATTTAATTGGATAACAGGAACTTGATTTTGTTAAGGGTCCAAACGTATGGCTCAAGCAGGCAACCAAAAACGGTGAAGTTAATATAAAGAATTTAGAAACAACAAATTTATTTGTACTACATGACAATCTGAAAGTATTAGAAATTATGATAGTGCCACCTATCAGGAAAACGAAATTTCTAGCATACATAAGCACATGTACATGTACATCCAGACATCGGAAATTATTTTATTATATAATGTATTTTAGTTTTTGTGTACATACACATTTGTTGGAATACCCCTCACTCCCCATAAGCATGCGTACATGCAAATCATTCACTTGGGACACACCCCCCATTGGTGCATACAAAATCTATGGATAACCCCTTATCCTATCTCAAAAATCAAAAACAACTTGTGAGAAACTATTTATTCTATCTCAAAAATCAAAAACAGCTAAGTAATTTTCGTATTGTTCGTTTATGTATTCAGCAACACTACCCAATATTCTAGCAAGTCTACATTTTTAGCCAAGTTAATGTGGCATCAATGGCTGAATAATTAAATGAATCGATCTCCTTGGCCGAGAGATGGTGGCACGGGCTTGTTTGGATCAATCCTTGTATCATATGCAGGATCGGGTTCGGGAAGGATGAGTTTCCTCTCCGGTTTAGGACGAGTACTGTGGTGAACCCTCACTTTAGAGAAATATCCCAGCTCTGGCCTCTCTTGTCCAAGATTTTCAAATATACATTTGTCAAAGTCCCCTTGCAATTTACGACAACTTTGAAAAATTATAAATAGATAATTAAAATTGCGTTTTTAGAAGTTTCATAATATTTAAAATCAAAGGCCTAGCCATTAGAAAATTTAACTATGTTGGCACAGTGCAAGAGATCGAGGTTCAAATCCGCTTGCCATACAGTGGCCTGGTTCTCAGAAATTTTTCTCTTATGGCTGTACCAGATCAGCACCACTGAGTTTTATGTCAGACATTCTAATAATATCCATACTGAATCGTATTGAACTGCAACACATACTGTCTGAACGACATGTTGAAGTCTGACTTATCGACACATTTCCAATATTGAGTAAACTCAACAGCGCAGTGCTTCTTGACTTTGCCGAAGAATTCCAACCCACACTTTGTCACATCTTTGCCTTCCTTGATGCATTTTCTTGGATCTTTCTCTTCTTTGTCACACAGCATAAATTCCTGATATGCAAAAGTGCTGAAAATCAGTGCTAATTAAAAAAGCATAATCACACATAAATAAATTCAAAACAAGCACATCTGAAAAATAATGTTTTTTCACGCTTACAAGTTTTACGGCTTTTCATTTAATGCAAATTTGTATATAATTATGTTTGATTTGTTGTTGTTTCAAAAAATAATTAGTTTTTTAAATTAAACAAATTTTTTTCAAAATTTAATAGAATACATTGTCATGGGGAGCGAGCCTATATTTCAAATTCCAGCTCAATTGGATAATGGGAAGTTTGCTAATTTACAGGGCAGAAGTTAGCAGCGCAGCTGGATCCCCAACTAGCTTGCAAAAAATATTTGTGCATTGGGGTTGCGCCATAGATCGTTAGAAAGGTATTTAGAAAAAAAATATAATGGTGTAAAAATAAATTTAATATTGCAAAAAACAAAAAAGTTATACGCGAAAAACCATCACTGTCGCTACGTAAATGTATGAAGAGGATTCTTCACTCGTGTTTGGGGACCTGTAGATTCTAATTTTTAACTGCATTGGGTTTGCAACTTAATACCATTAGAAAGAAAAATATATTAGCTAAACAAAGAAACTAATTTTTTGAAAATAGTCCAAGAATTAAAAAAGTTATGAAGCAAAATGTAGTTCAGGGTATGTTTTCCGTATCTAAATGTATGAAGAAAACCTTAGGTTCATTTAAATTAAATTTTTAATTTAATGCATCATTTTTTCAATATAAGTGTGGTTTTTTTAAAGTTTTTAATATTTTTATTTTCAACTTTTCGGTATAAAAGAATTCCTCATATGGGATTTGAACACCGATCTTACGACATACCGGCTTGCTGATATCTGATCATTTATGAATAAAAATTATTTGTTAATCCCAATAAATTACTTACAACATATTGGGCAAGAAACAGACATAAAAACTGCTGGGCCACAACCCTACATCACTTAATATTATGAGAAAAGATATTGACATAGTGAAATTAATTATTATGGCTGGTACAGGTAGTATGAAAAGAGACTGATGGCTCAAGTGGAAAATTAATTAAAATACATTTAAATAATATAAAAATTGAAAAATATTTATCTCTGGAAAGCTATAAAGCTAAAATTTTTAGTTGAATGATATTATTGAATAATGCATTTTCCCCATGAGGTTCTTTTTCTGCTTTTTTTTTAGAAGCAGTACCAGACCATTATAATTTATCTTCTTTTTCATCACCAGACCACCGACTGGAATAATGTACAACAATTCTTTTTGTGCATTTTCTTATGAGAATTGCAATTTTTAGGTTCATTTCAGAAAATATAATTATAATATTAAAGACATACCTTGCATTGCTTATCACAATATTTCCCAAAATGATGCGCACCGGCCCTCAGCGGAGCGGAGCTTAAGTTTAACTCTTGAGTTTCTAGCTCTTCATATGTTGGAAGATAATCAGAATTTGCGAACGGCATCTCTTCCAATTCAAGATGCGAGGCGCAAACGAAAACGACCTTCGGCAAAAAAATCACCGATCAAAGGTTCGACTAACGGCTAATTTAATCCACTCTGTTGTAAAAAATAAAACTGTAATTAATTGTTTGATATAAAACAGATTATTAATTTTAAAAATATTATTCACCTGGTTATGTAAAACCCTGCGGTTTTTTTATGGCTGGAGAATCAAGGATCGTGTCAACTTCATCCTCTTTGCCAGCCATACGTTTCAGCCATTTGCGTTTTCAAAATAATAATTATTTTATATTCAATGCAAAGTTTTTATTTAAAAATGTTTATGCTAGTAAAAATTGTAAAAACAAACAGATCGAAAAAAAGTTTTTAATTTTTTATCAAGTAAATAAAATCGTACTATATAAAATTGGGTCTTAGATCTAAAATATTTATTTAAATAATAATTTTATTAATTCTAATTCATATAAAAGTTGCTAAAACTTACAATCGGTTTCTATGGTAATTTATATTTACATGTGTTTCGAAGATGATATATAATCAAAGGAAAATATTATGATATATTGAATTTGCTGTTAAATTTTTCAAATTAAAAATGGATATTTCTGAAGAGCCGTTTTCTGAAGAGCTCAGAGTAACTATTTTATTACATACATTTTTAAACTATATAATAAGTAAATGTATATTAAAAATTTGTTTAGGAGTTGAAAGATGAGAATAGCAGATTACATAAATTGTTGGCAGAAAAAAACTTAGAATTGAAAAATGTTCTTAAAAAGCTGGACTTGGAGAAAAGTTTAGTACAAACTAATTTGGGAAGTGATGCAGCATCTACAAAAATAATTGAATTATCAAAAAAGTTAAGAGAGCAAACAGCAGAACTAGAAGGGGAAAAAACCAAAGTTAAACAATGGCAAAAGAAATGTCTGGATTTTGAAAGACAGGTTTGATAAACTGAATTCGTTGTCTAAAATGTGTTAAATTTTTATATTATAAATTATTTTTTCAACATAATTAGTAGTAATTACAAATATAAGTGTTGGACAACTGCACTTCGTTCACAAACAACAGGGGGTTCTTTAGTTGTTTTTTTAAACTCGTTGCTGTGACTGCACCATTAAGGTTTTAAGGCAGAGAGTTTTAAGTTTATCAATGTTGCATAAATGCATCATTTATACAGCATGGCATAAATACATTATTTGAACAGCATGCAGCCCCGCAACTACGGGGGGGCGAGGGGGGCAAAGCCCCCCCTATAAAATATTTCGCCCCCCCTGGAAAATTTTAAGATATGTAGATTTTTTAAATTTATAAACCTGTTAACCGTTACACAAGTAAATAGCTGGATAAAACAGCGTATTTCGCCCCCCCAATTCTAAGACATGTAATGTTTTGAACTTTATAAGCCTGTAAACCGTTATAAAAGTTCATAATTGGATAAGGCAGCGGATTTCGCTTCCCCACCCAAATTCAAGATATGTAACTATTTTTTCGAACCTGTTTACAAGTTCATAGCTCGATAATAAGGCAGCGGATTTCGCCCCCCCCCCTGAAAAATTCTAAGACATGTACTTTTTTGAACTTTATAAACCTGTTATGTAGCTGGATAAAACAGCGTATTTCCCCCCCCCCTCATTCTAAGATATGTACCTACTTTTTCGAACTTTATAAACCTGTAAACTGTTAAAAGTTCATAACTGGATAAGGCAGCGTATTTCGCCCTCCCCCTTACTGACAAATTCTAAGTTATGTACCTTTTTGAACTTTATAAGCCTGTAAACCGTTATTCTGGTACATAGCTGGCTAAAGCAGCGTATTCAGGAATAGTCACAAAATTGGGAATGTTGGGTATCTATCAACACACCTGCAATATAGTGTATTTTGTATCCAATGCGGTTAACTTATTAACGCATCACTGCAAACATCTCAGCAAAACCTTGGGATGCAACTTTTTCTTACGGCCCACTTATATTTAAAAAAAAATCTAAAACTGTTTAAAGCCTTTCTTTAATTTTTGCTCCAAAAAACTGATGACCGGGGGGTTAGTCGGAGCTGCTTTTTCAAAATATTTTCAAAGCCACTTTTTTATTTTTTCTGTATAAAAACTGATAGCTGATGACCGGGAGAGGGGGCTATCCGGAAGTAGTTTATCCATACATGTTAAACCACTTCAGGGGGCCCACTAGTTGGCCTATCCAACCTCAAAGACCTAAAATATCAGAATAGAAGCTTGAAGTGTACCTATATAAAATTACAGATTGTGTTTAAATTAAAAAACAAAACAGAAAATTAATTCTGTAATGCAAAGATTTACGATGAATATGGATTATTTTATTTATTGCACTTTTTGTCATTTTATTTTTATAAACTATTCCAGCAAATCCAAAATGAAGTCATAAAAATAATAAACTATATGGGTGTTGCTGATGCACCATGGTTTGACATATAATATTTACATTGTCTTTTCAACTCCCGATATAATGTTAGTGGTTTTTTGGCCATTTTCATTTCGCCCCCCTTTAGAGATAGCTCGCCCCCCCAGAGCATGACGTCTAGTTGCGGGGCTGACAGCATGGCATAAATACATTATTTATACAGCATGGCATAAATAAAATTTATACAACATGACATAAATACAATATTTAAACAACATGACATAAATACATTATTTACACAGCATGGCATAAATACAATATTTATACAGCATAGCATAAATACATTATTTATGCATCGAGGCATATACATACATTATTTCTACAACGTGGCATAAATACATTATTTATACATCGAGGCATACATAAATTATTTATATAGCATGGCATAGATACATTATTTATACATCGAGGCATACATAAATAATTTATATAGCATGGCATAGATACATTATTTATACATCGAGGCATACATAAATAATTTATATAGCATGGCATAGATACATTATTTATACAGCCTGACATAAATACATCTTTTTTTAAAGATAAATTTTGATAGAAACAAAAATGTGAATAATAAAGAAGATGATGAAAAAGAGGAAACTGAAAATAAGGTGAGCATTTGTTACAAAGTTTTTGTTCTAATAATTTATTTTACTTCTCAAAATGTAATTAATTATTATCAGGTAAGTGAACTGAGAGCCACTCAAGAAAAATTGAGGTTATCTGAAATTAAAGTTTGTGATTATAAGAATCAAATACAAACTTTGAAAACAGAAGCAAAGTTATTGCAAAAGGTATCGAACATTATTTCTAATTTATGTCTTGTTTCTTATTACCTATTTATTCATTATTAACGGCAACTTCCATCATATAATTCACCTGTGTCATCATTTTAATTTAGTTCCATACTCAAAACAGTAATGTCATTTCAGGGGACATGGGAGGTGCGAGTTTTTGTTTCTGACTTTGAAATGGACCTCCCATAAAGTTGAACTGGGCCCCCTTGAGGTTGAATTGGGGCCTTCTGACTTTGCTTTTTTAGCAGGAAAACTTTAGCATCATTAAAAATTGAAAAACGTTTGGGCTTTTTAAACATGTTGCCTCCAAGGTTTTGCTGAAATAACGTCTCTGATTCAAAATTTGTTTTCTGTCTTTTATTTTTGTGTTATTTTATTTTAATAGCTGTCACAGAAACCTGTATTTATATTTTTTCTCTTTCTACTTTATGCCATTTTCTACTTTCTAAAGCGGCTTTTTTTCTCTCCAAAATATTCTTTTAAAAAAATTTCAGCTTCAATGCATCCTGTTCAAATAATCATAGCTCAATTATTAATTAAAACTTAATTTTTAATAAAATAACAGATTATAGGTCAGGAGGTTGGTGAAAATGTACCGATTCAGTCTCTATTGAGTTCACCTGGATCATGGAAAGGAAGAAACCAGCAAATTGTTTCCCTTCAGAAAAAGGTTTGTGGTTTCTAGCATGTTGTTTTAAGTCAGGATTTTTTTCTATTTTTCCTTTCTTAATGTTTTGCTGCCATCAGATCTAACAAAGAAAGAATATTTTTCAGTTTAAAACTTTTGATTGGGATATGCTGGAAAAATGAAAAAAGAAATGTTTGCAATTCTAGATATTTTCTCATTTTGAATTATTCATATCAAAGATTTTTTGGATAATTTATTGTAATTTGTGTCAGAAATTTTTGTCCCCCAATATTTATTCATTTTTTTGTAAACCAGAAAGTATAGAAGAGCTTTATGCATCATTTGCCTACAAATTATTGCTTTTGAAGTGGAATTCATACAAATTTTTTTTATTTGAACTGAAGCTTATAATTACAGATAAGCGACTTAAAGAAACAGTTGAACGAAATCACGGAAAGTAAAAATCGATCGACATGCTCAAATTCAAATGAGGAATTGGAATCTTCATTCTTCAATTCATCGGTTATAAGCAACAATGAAACAATGAGGATCAAACAAATCGAGAGAAGCAAGAAAGAATCTTTAGAGGTTTATAAAACAAATGTTTATAAAAAAAAGTAGCAACTGCTTATAATGCAGCAGTTACAGCACAACAGCTGGTGATAATGCAACAGTTATAGTACCTAGGTTATAATACAGCTGTTAAAGAACAGCAGTTTTTAATGTAGAAGCTGTAGTACAACAGTTTAATGGTGCATCAGCTATGATTAGAGTTAATAGAAAAATTTTTTTGCTATTTTTTTTTAAATTTTCAATAGAAAGTGACAAATGATCTGAAGTTATTAAATGAAGAGATGGTTCTTATGAAAGAAAAGTATGAAGCAGTAAAGGCAAGGTTTGTTAAATTTTGAAAAAAATATTGCGCAATCAAGATTTTCTTGATAACTGACTGTGTATAATAATTAATTATTGACTTCATTTGTGAAAATCGAAGAAACCAAACTTTGTTGAATGACAACAAGACATCAAGACAAAAAATAAGACTTCTGCTTGATAAAGAAAAACATGACAACGAATTGATTGAAGCTTTAATGGTTTGTTGCAATTTGTCTTCTTTTAAAATTCTGTTTGAGTAATAAATACTCAATAATAGCTTAAATAATTTATTTTGTCATTATTATGTTTTTAATATATTTTACGGAACACATTATAAGATAATTATGTTTTTATTATATTTTAAAGAACACATTATATGTTTTAAAAAACACATTAGATGTTTATTATGTTTTTATTATCATTTTTCTGTATATTTCAATAAAAAAAAATCAACCTTTAATTTTGATGTTTTCATTTAATGTTTTACAAATAAATTACGATGAACAATTTTTTTATTATAATCCTATTTAATTTCTTTTTGTGAATTTTTAGAAGAAACAGAACCTATTGAAAGAGGCACTGATGGATGAAACGAAACACAAGAAAGGAAAAACTTCCACTGGTACAGAAGATAAAAATGAATTGAATCAACTCAAGATCATAGTTGCTGAGAAGAATTTGAAGATCAAGGAATTGGAAGAAAAACTGATCAAAATGTCATCATATGATGAAGTAATATTTCTCATTTTTTCTTTCTCTGCAGTCACATAAAAGACCGGTGCCAACGTAATAAATTAATTTATTTCGGCAGTTTAAAACGCAACAACAGCCTTTCAAACTTTCCACATCTCTCGATTCTCTTGACGATACAGAACAAGTGGCTCCTATCTGCCCACATGATCAAATTTCAGCATGTGGAGAACACACTGATCTGGCAAAGTATTATTACTCAACTGATTTATCAATAATTACTAAACTATTCTGCAGAAATGTAAACATGTTCTAAAATTTTGCTTTCATTTCTGTAGGGAAGCATTTAAGATGAAGACAATGTATCTTGAGACCACAGTCGAGAGAGACAGATTGGTTGAGCTAGTTCAAGTTTTAGAGAAAAGGTATGTAATGAAGATGTGATTCATAAATGTGAAACTATTATTAAAATTATTATACTGGACAGGATACAGCTCTTGACGACACAATCAACAACGGCCGAATGCGAACTACGGGCTCAACTGAAGAAAAATGCTCATCTAGAAAAACAGCTAGGAAGATTGAAACTTGATAAAAGTTAACACTTGTTTATTTTCTGACTATCAGCTCATTATTATTCATTTCTACCACTAATCATAAATGCTAATTTATCAATCAAATCAACTTATAAATGTTTCACTGCACAACATTATCATTACTCAATTCTGTTTCAGATCAAAGTTCTTCAAAAACTTTCATAAATGGTGCCGGCGATTCTGCTTATGACATGGAGGACTTGTTGCTTAAGTGAGTCTTGTTTTAACCATTTATAACCTACCTCATCCATGTACACAGTGACATCTTAAAGAATTATATGCCATCCCACAAACAGGTTAGAAATACAGAGGGATGAGAACAATGCTTTGAAGGCAGGTCTGCAGAGTACATTGAAATCAAAAGAAGAAGATTGCAAGTTCTACATGAACATGCTAGAAGATGCCAAGAAGATTTTTGTTGACGGCATAAAACTGCTCAAATCAAATTCAGTAGACGATCGACAGTTGCCCGGCTGACACGTTCCTGTGATGTAACCAACAGACGACCACTTTGTTTGTGCAAGCATGATTATAATCACTCAAAAAATGAAATGCTGCCCTAATTACTTGTTCTAAATAGCTTGCAGACATTATTTTGAAGGAGTACTTATCGCAAACACACGAGGTGGTAAAGAAAATCATTTATTTTCAACTATGCAAGCCATGATCTTAAAGTTATTTTGCAAACGACTTGAATAAAAATTAAAAGTTGAAAACACAATTTAGCTGATAAATCCCAAAAATTCTGCAACTCCATTCTTCAGACCTCGGAACGAGAAACGAAAAATAGAAAATCGAGAAAAATTTTAAATATTCGGGAGCAGGCCCAATCGACGATGTTGATTATTTCCGATCTTAAATTAAGTCCAGGACAATTCAGACAGCAGCAACGATAGTGAAAAAGAATCATATTAAATGAACCTCAAACACATCACTAACAACAAAATTAACAGGGCCAGAAAAATTTCAAGCCTCGCCTAAGTTGAAATGGTAGTTAAAAAGTTAAAATTGTTCAATCAATGCAGTCTTTTCCTAGAAGCAATAAACCTCACATACATATATATATATATATATATATATATATATATATATATATATATATATATATATATATATATATATATACATACATACATATATACATATGTATATATAGACACAAATAAATTCCGCATTATGACATAATTATAATTCTTGCAAACAATTGCACATAAATATACAATTTCAAACACTCAAAATTGGGGAGCGCCTTAGATACCCGTTCATCATAGCAATCTCAAAAACTGTGAAAAGAGTATTCAAAATACTGTTTCTACACTCTACAGATGCTGTTGAAACACAAATTCATATTTGTACAAGTCGATGATAAACGAGAAACGCAGACTTTTGCAAGCCTCCTCGAAGAACTCCGCTGATCTGTCGTGACGGAACATCCTCCTGACAGGCAACAAAGCAAAAGCAACACAGAAACGAGGCAGTTTTTCAATAAATAACAGCAACAATTAACTAGCTGAAATATTTGCTACAGTCAATGAAATGTCATGCACATGACAAACGATGCATATGAAAACGAACACGACTCTCGAGTCATCGACACAACAAACGTCGACGGGTGCAAGATTCCCACCTAGGAGACGTCTTCGTTGACGACGTAACTGTTCACCCTAATTTATTCAAAAGCCTAATTTGTCCATAAGGATGCAGGTGTAGTGGAACCTTTCAATTCTTGACATAAACAAGCCAGCAACAATGAAAAGACTGGGGAGGAGGACTGCCTATGAAGTCTTTAGTGCCCCACACACGTTTAAATATGTATTTCTGAACTGTTTCAGAACTAAAATGTCGTTCCTCTGTGCTTGTTTTACGTTTCAGCTCCCATTTTGTGTCGCGAGTCGTCTTTGTGGTGCTGACGTTGATGGCATGCATCTGTAAAGAGGTTGGCCGGTTTTGACTTCTTAGAAGATGACGCCTCTGCTTTCTGCGAATGAAAACCAAAATTAAACACAACAGATCTAAAAAAAAGTTATCTATCAAAACCAGAAGCAACATACTTGATGAATATTGTTTGTTGGTAGTACTTGACGTGGCTGAAACGCAGTGTTCAAGTTGGCTGAACAGCTGTTCGAGATGGCAGAATTTGAACCGACAATGTTTGAGCCGTCACCGGCAGACTCAGTTTGTTGTTTGAAGAATGCATGCTGAAGGGCATACAGGGGCGTTATTCTTGTCTTCGGATCGTAATCGAGCATGCGAATGACCAGATCTAAAAACTTGAGATAGTCTCGCGGAGTGTGGCCGGGTTCTCCTTTCCTCCTGCCGTCGGGCCCGTTCTTCTCGACGCCGAGGACGTCTTTTAGCAATCGCGTCCCCGGGGCCTGGTACTGGTTCAGAAGAATAACAAAACAAATAAATAAATAACATTAAACAAATAAATAAATAACATTAAACAAATAAACAAATTAAAAAAATTTTTTTATTTATCACTTGATAATTTAAATGATTAAATAAACACTGAAAAAAACATTAAAAAACTCAAAATCTTACAATTTTCTCGTTGATCATTTTGGGAATATATTCTCCCGACGTTGTTTTCTCGAAAAACTTTGAGGTTTTTGGCGCCATGTCGAGCATCTCTTTGGGAGGTACTCCCAGGACTTCTACAATTTTCATCATCTGGTCGTGCTGTTAAAAGTAAATAACAATTTCTCACCTGCAATAACTAACAACAGCCTCTAGTGACTAAGCAAAAAAAAATATATAAACTTACAATTCACTCATTTCATTACGAAACATACAATTCACTCACTTCATTACGAAACCTACAATTCACTCACTTCATTACAAAACGTACAATTCACTCACTTCATTACTACCGGCAAAGAGAGGTTCACCGACATGCATTTCCACGAGTATGCAGCCTAAACTCCACATGTCTATGGCAAGGTCATAAGCCAATCCGAGAAGTACTTCCGGGGAACGATAGAAACGACTCTGAATGTACTGATAAATCTGCAATGATCACATGTAACACATCTGTCATCACAAGTTATTCAGTTCTCAATTGCCATAAAGTTTTAATTTTCAATAATTAAAAATAAATATAAAACAATTTTTCTTAAATAATTAAAACTTTGGATTGATTTATTATAAATTATGAGTTGAAATAACAAAGCACATTTTAAATACAGAAAGTAGTCAGCTTGGAAGTCATGTATGTACAAAATAGGAAGCTTGTATACTTGTACATTTTAATAACAACTCCAAACACATTATTCATTAAGTAATTTTAAAATAGGCATGGATAACTGTTTTTGTGAGACATCTTGCTCCTGTGTGGCAGAATGTTAAACAATGTTGAATGAATAAAACAAAACTGGGATGTTTGATTGTTGTCTTCTGATCCTGAGTTAGGTGGTTTGTGGAAGTATATAAATTTTTATGGCTTCTTGTTGGATGTTTGAGCAGTAACAAAGTATTTCCAGAGTACATGATGTTGTTGTATAGATAAATAATTGCATCATTTTAGAATAAAATTCTTCTTTCATCATGAAACAAAACTAATTTGAAAACAAAATGTCCTTAAGCAGATGACACTCAAAAGTTTAGGGAGGCGAAATTAAAAATAAATGAGGTATGTCTGAGACATTTAAGATAGAAAACTTTAATGATACTTATTTTACTTGAATCCAAAGCTAAAAATATCCAGTAGACCTACATATGGTAGGAGATAGCCAGGTTTTAACTAAATGAGCTTGATGGTTAGCATTTATGGAGCAATTACTGTAAGATTCCTTATGCTTCTATTTGTTGATATTAATAAGGGCATTTACATGCCGATGAGTAACTAATTGAAAATGTTGAAGAACGAAAAAGGAAAGCTTTTTACATGTTTTATTAACTTTCACTTGTCTGTGTCCGGGATGTTCATGATGTCCATGGGATGTCAGTGGACGTTTAGATTTTAGAAACTCGGGAGATCATTATAAAATTAACCAACTTAAACAAAATTTAATGTTTAATTTAACAAATATAACTATGACAAATTCAAGAAAAAAATATTAAAAAATAAATTAAGGAAGCAATGATGACAATAATTTTTATTGCCATAGTAACTACAAACATCTTTTGTTTACTATTCACCCAGGTAATATGATATGATGTTGCTATGAAATTTTTCAGCTATCTTAAAAGCATGTTTTTAATTTTTTTAAATTAACTTTCACTTGTTCTACAGCAAAACAGCCATTTCAAAACTAAAAAGTGTTTCAAAACAATCATTCAATTTTTCTGAAAATTTATACTTTCATACTTCAACATTCAATTTTTAAATTCTTCTTAAATGTTCCTAATGAATGTTCGTCTCTCACCTTTTGTTTAGGTAGTGTCATAGTTGAGTATATATATATATACTAGGAATCGAACCCACGTGTCTACGTGTCTACGGCAACACCGCCTCGCCTAAATGCAACTAAATGCAAGCGCTCTTACCAACTGAGCCACCGACCATCACCAAAAAATGATGGCTAGAAGTCTCAGTCTTTCGGAGCTACTTAATATTAGACTACGACTATGATAGGCTCAGAACTCCTTACTTCGGCTCTCTCTCGACAGCTAGTCTGCTGCCAGATAGATAATTTTTATGAAATGAAACATTGTGTTGAAATGTTTCCAGAGCCTACAAATAGGATGACTAACTGTCACCACAAATATATATATATATATATATATATATATATATATATATATATATATATATATATATATATATATATATATATATATATATATATATAGAGAGAGAGAGAGAGAGAGAGAGAGAGAGAGAGAGAGAGAGAGAGAGAGAGAGAAAGTACTTATCCAATACAGCTGTTAAACTAGGGCTCTCCAACAAACTCATATAATTCCATCCTCAAAAACCCATTTCAAACAATATGACAACTCAGTTACCAGTTGCATAAATAAAATTTGGCTGATTTTCTAGCATCCCCCAAATAATATATTTGTATTTTGTGGAATATGAATATACATCTTCAAATTATATCATTCCATTTTCTATTTATGATTGAATGAATACCAGCTGCCTTCTTGCAAGTTTTAAACAGAGATATGAATGAATAATCATTAACTTTTACCACCATGGATCAGAATATGTAAGTTATGTATTCTATAACCTCATGATGATGAGAACACCTAAATATTTGTAATCAATAGATTGAACAGATCTAATTATCATAAGACATTTTAACGAATTAAAAAAATCTATAAAACATTTAATTTAACATTATTTTGAGGAAGAAAACAGAACTGCAGAGAAAAAAAATAACAATGATATAAAATCAAAACAAAAGAAATTTAACTCATGGATGATAAAATAAACAGATGCAATGACTTGTTGTAATTTACAAACAAACATACACCATTAAATAGGACAAACAGAATCTGAACTTTAAAATGTATTGTACAAGCAATTGAACATTCTCCTTATTCACTTTCACTCTTATTATTCAACACAACATACACACTGGTGACTCATATCAACATCAAAATCATTCATCAACAAACACCTACACAAGCTTATTAGGCTGAGTCTCTATTAGTAGGATCTGAATAACTGTTGCAGAATGAATCAACTGGGTATTGTTCCTCATAAAAATAAAGTATTCAGAATGCTAAAATAAACTTCAAAGCCTCTTCAAATGCGCTTTTGCGACTTTTATTTTGTAAAAAAGCGCTATATAAAAAACCTGTATAATAATAATAATCTGCTGGTAGACTAACCCCCCCCCCACAAAAAGTCTTTGACTAAGAAATAAATAGAAATAAATAGAAACAGTGAATGGACCACCTAGAACTAGAAAATTATATCACCAGCTATTGACGTTCAAGCAAAATTAAAATTATATAAATACAAAAGTAACTAGTAATCTTGCTTGAGTTTTATTTTAGGTTTTTCCTTGCTCCTTGACCATAAAATGAAAAATAATAAACCCATTCTTTTTTTAAAATATTCAAAACCATCTTCTCAATAAAAACAACCTCCACGCAAAAATTCATTCAAATTTCTCTGACAGTTCAGATGTGATGCAAGCACAGCAAACACACCCACATTTTATACATAAAAATTTCACAAGAACCGATGTTTGGTAATAAACGGTCTTTCTTCTATACCTGAACCCGCAGTATTGACATATTAAAACCCAGAAATGCTGAAAATTTTGTAGTACTGTCCACTAGAGATGTCCTATGTACCCAAACCAACCCCCCCCCCAAGTTTTTTACAACCCGCTCTTGTATATATACCCGAAAACCTGAAATTTGATACCGTGAAGCTGAAAAACTCTAAAAGTCAAATTAACGTCCTCCCTGCTAAGTAATAATCTCAAAAAGAAATTTGATCAACATAAAATAACTTTGCAAGTAACAAATGACAATTCAATAGTAAGACACCAACATACCCTGTTGCCAATCTTGCAAGAACTTCCAAAGTCCACGATCTTAATGGAAGATCTTTTTGGATTGCACAAAAGAATATTCTCTGGCTTGAGGTCACAGTGGATGATGTTAAGCCCGGGCAGGGAGAGAAAACGAAGGGCCATGCACAATTGCTGGGCAAACTTGCGGGTCAAATTAAGAGAGACACCCCTGAAGTTGGTGTTCCTCAGTAGGTCATACAGGTTGTAAGAGAGCAGTTCAAACACCAGGCAGAGGTGGTTTCGGAACATGAAGTGGCGTTTTAGTCTCACTGGATTTGAAAATCAACAAAAAAATAGTGTTGAATATATATATATATATATATATCAAAGATCAAAACTTAAAAAAAGAAAATCTAGAACCGTACACACCTATATAATTCTTAGTGTCCAATTCTTGACGGTTCATCAGTTCAAGCAGCTGGACTTCAATCTGGGCTTGGTTATAAAATGGCTTCTTATTTTTAATGATCTTTATGGCAACGTGTTCCTGCTCAGTCAAGTCGTAAGCCTTTACAACCTGCGAAAGAAGCAAAAGAATTTCTTGGTCTAGAACGAGAAAGAACGACTGGAAAAAATGATTAAAAATAATCTCATCCATCATAACAAAGTTACTTCTTCTTCTTGTGCTTCTCAGGCACATACAGTGTAATAATGTGTGCCGTTATCTTAAAAATCTTTCCTCAAGGTTGCTGTTATCTCACTTTCCAAGAAATAACTAGTCCGCACTAAACAATTTGCCAAGTTATAATAAAAAAGTCATTAAACTTGAGCGATGCTGTTTTAATAAATAATAAAAGCTAGTTATAAATTATTAAAATAGCTAATTCCAATTAATACAGCATAATTGAATACTTACATAATAATAATAAACTTAAAATGAACAAATTATTATTCAATTTGTTGATTCATAGAATTCAAACGCAGACCTGTCCGAAAGATCCCTTGCCGATGACTGAATCTATTTGATACCTGTCCATCCATCTTTCACCTTGAGTGACGATGTAGTCGTGATTCTCATCATCGAACCCGTCGTTTATTAACAACTTTTCTTTCTTCCGACTGGAAACGTCACCCGCCAGTGCAGCAGCTTTCTCTCGTGCACGTTTCTCTGCTCGGGCTTTCTTGCGATGGTAGTACACCTGGGTACACAATTTTTTTTAAAGTATAACTGCTTATTAATATATTTAAGTATGCAATAAATAAATTAAATTTTCATCCAATAAGAAAAGGCATACGCGAGATCTCCTCCCCCTTACCTCATTAATATGCTTGTACGTTTTAATGAGATCGACGCTCATTTTCCTAAGTGGAGTGGTCTTGGAATCTCTATAGATCTGGTGGCCTTGCATGCCGTTTTGTCCGGTACCAGTGTCCATCTGTGAGTGATGATTGTGATAGTCACAGGTAAGGTGCTGATTGTTAAAAAACGCCGGTTTGATAGAATGCTGATGTTTGTCTGACCCGAGCATGGAAATATCCGTCAGAACCATAATGTCATCATGTACACCAGCTATATTGTCACACTGTACAAATGTTAATCATGAAATGTGATGACAACATAATATGTAGACATCTTTCTAAAAGTTTCACAAAAACAAAAAGCAAGGAACAAAATATGAAGGTCTGATTTTATGTTGAGTATTATTATTTTGTCTTTCATAGACCATTCAAGTAAATTATCTTTTTAAATGCAGCTAATAAGTGAAAGAGGTTTCTGAATTACAATCATAATCACCATCATCATTTGGTTCCTAGAAGAAAGAAGCATAGAAATAACTTATAATTGAATGTTAACATAAGCAACTACAATAGTACAAATCTTTATTTTAAGTATTACAAAAACATGGTTTTTATTTTCAATGCTGTCTGAAACAAGCATTAAAACTTTTACAGCTATCAAGCAGCAATTATGATGAATGGGTATGTGGTTAGGTTAGGAAATCTTTTCAACACCAGGAAAAGATGAGCCACCCACTGGGGGGGGGTGAATTCTAAATTATCTATGACAGACAAGTTAATTATTTTGAGAAACAGACAAATCACAAACTCTCACAGATGACAACACTCAACAAGCAGGTATACAAAATTATAATATAAACTATTAAAAATGCATGCAAACCATGCAAGCATGCACAATTACACATATATGCAACAAGCCATACAAGTGGGCACTTTTGCAGATTGTGTCAGATGACATGTTATGGATTACTCCAGAGGAAAAGTGAAACAACAAGAAAGTCTAGACTTCCACCCATTCCAGCCATCAGGCAAGCAGCTTATATATATATACACGCGCCCGCGCACAACCTTAAGCATTTGAGAGGATACCAGCAGAGCAATATCTGCAGCAAGATAATTTGTGGAATGAACATGAAATGATGGTCTCCACATATTTCTTCCTTCTCATCTTTCCTCTTCTTCATCATCATCATCCCTAAAATATGCATCTCATACACAACATTCTTACAAGAGACTAAGTAGCCTGGAATTATCCACAAATATTTCCAAGCATGAGAAAGATAAAATATATCCACTTTTTTTGAAAAAGATCAACAATTATAATGCTATACATTATAATACTTAAAATATAAAATAAATTATGCAAGTGTAGTACCTTAAATGCGTAAACAAAAAAATAAAATATGAAACCAACAAAGCAAACTAAAGCACCCAGACTGATTCAAACAGCCAAACTATGTAACTGATCTTTCAAATATAAACAAAAGAATAGAAATCACAGATTGTGGCACAAATGCATGCTAGACTAGTATTAGGACCACTGCAAGTCTTACACACATAAATACACACACATACATACATACATACATACATACATACATACACACACACACACACACATACATATATATACATACATACATACATACATACATACATACATACATACATACATACATACATACATACATACATATATATATATATATATATATATATATATATATATATATATATATATATATATATATATATATATATATATATATATATATATATATATATATATATATATATATATATATATATATATATATATATATATATATATATATATATATATATATATATATACCTATACACACATAGGCTAGTAAGGTCTATGTATTTATATAGCCCAATAGAACCGGTTTGTTTGGGTGCATCACGTGACGAGCTATTAAAAGCAGCCAGTCCTAGCAACGCACACACTAGTGGCTGGCTGTAACAGTGCGCCTGTCAATCATCTAAAGGACGACGGAAAAGAAGGAAGTACCCCCCTCTTTTTATCTCTATCTCCTTTTCATCCCACCACAGACGTCATTATCACATGAGTAAGTGATCCGTCCTTGCATTTTTAGTTTTGGTGCGACTTAAGTTTTTCTCAAAAAGAGAATATGATGGTGGTAGTAGTAGTAGTAGTAGTAGTAGTAGTAGTAGTAGTAGTGGTAGTAGTAGTAGTAGCAGCAGCAGGTTACCAAAACTTCTATACATTATGAATTATCAGGTATGATCTGTGAAGCTTGTTGTGTGTGTTAAAAAAATTTAAATATTTATGGTAAAGAAAGAACTAGTCTGATGCATACAAATTGAACTGAGATAAACTAAGGCACTAAGCAATTACAAGTTTCAAGTTTCAAATAAAAATATTACTACTATTTCAGAAGAAAAAATAAAACAGCCAACAAATCACATCCAATTCCAATCCAGGAAACATTCTAACTTTTGGTAACATTCAGGCAAGTGAGAGAATACATAATGGCTTCTTGCACACAAACCAACTAATTATCATGCTCTCCTGCACCTAACAAAAAATAAATAAATAAATAATACATATCAGGTCAAACAGCCCAGAAGACTAGACTAAGTCCTTCAAACACTAGTAGACTATTGTACATTTTTCCACATTATTCAAACTTTCAAACTATAAACAATTACAGGTCACTTTCAGTGTACTATTTAAATTTAAAAATATGAGACTTTATTATATGTAAATCTTAACACGAATGATAGGGTAAATGCACAACCAAATTCATTCAAATAAAAAATGGTTTATAAAAAAGAGAACATAAATATAAAATTTAGTATGCTGCCTGCATGAGACAATACAATACACAAACCTACTACTAAAAGTCGAGATCTGATACAATATATAAGGTATTTTAACACAATACACAAAGATGTTTTAGTGTTATTAAATACAACTACTGTACAAGATCTAAGTCACAATGAATAAAAACTAAGTAGAAACAACTTTGTGCAGTTGTTTGTGGGCGACGTAAATCGTGTAATAGAAAGGTCTGTGCACAGACAGTACGCGACAAGCGGTAGCGTTATCAAACCCTCCCGTTGAGCGTCGCAACAAGAACAAAGCATTTTAAAAAACAAAGAAGTGACAGTAACGATGGTAACTTATGTTTAAACGACAATTTTCACCAAACTATGAATTTCAAACACCACGTTTACGCTACGTTACACGGTTTTAACCCCACAGAAACAACGGAACACAAATACGTCTACAACAACTCTTGTTTAAAGGTCTACCAACTCAAATCTCGATTAAAATGATTAAAAACTCACCTCTCGATAAACCGTACTCTATTTCTCAGTAATACCAAACGAATTTTCCGTTGAACCTTGCGAAATAAGTTAAAATTTGTCGATAAACAAGAGAAAACTAAAACATGCTCCGTCAAAAAGGGCGTGGCCTCCCTCATCTCTATTCGTAATATTATAATAAGGCCATCTCTATAGCAACCGTTTGACCAATCAAAATTAAGAGTTGCAAAGCAAAATTTCGAATTTTCGAATCACAAGTGGCAAAACGTAGCACAGAATGTTCTTTTCAATAACTTTAAGCACGCGAAATGAAATCATTAAAATTTTAAATAATAAAAAATATAATAATTGATTGTAAAAACAATTTTTTTTAACAATGAAATGCAAAGCGGCGTGATCACATGTGAGGTGTGAGGCACACTCGTTCAAAGAATCTTAAAACAGCTATTTAATCATAAAATGTAAAGCAGTTTATTATAGATTTTTGACACTTTTTTACAAGCCAGCATTAGGGTCTCCCTTAGATTGACTATACTCTTTGACATTCTCTAATAAAATCGGATTTGACCGCCGATTTCTACTAAGCATATGAACGTTTTATAATTTCTTAGTTATTCGCCAGGCAAGTTTAAATGACGTATTCAAAATATAACAAACTAGATATTATAGCCCGTCAGAAAAGATGGATTTTTAATATCTCATTATATATTATTTTACGCATTTTGCAATTGCGTAATAACTTTTATCACTCGCTGCGCGCACTAATTTTATCAACTGCTGACTACCGCGGCCGCCACGTTATGCGAAATTGCTAACAAGAGGGAACGAAAAAGCATTTACATTGCATACCTACATACATACATACATACATGTAGACATAGGAAATTATTTATGTAGATTAATTAATATTGGACAGGATTCGAGGACGCCCGGATGTAGCCGTCGTAGACAGGCGCGGTCCCAGGATTTTCTGGTGGGGGGGATGAAAAATTTATTGTTGACTTGTGAGGTACCCGGTGTTGCCCGGGATTTTTAGTGGTTTTTCTAATGTTTGTCTCTCACACTCCCTTTTACTTCCCCGCTTGCTTTCCCGCTACCGACTGCTTTCCTGATCCCGGTTTCTTTCCCGCTCCCGGCCGTTTTCTCGCTCTCGCTTGCTTTCCCGCTCCCGGTCAGTTTCTCGATCCCGGACGCTTTCCCGCTCTTGGTCGCTTTACCTTTCCCGTTCGCTTTTCCGCTCTCATTTGCTTTTTCGTTCCCTCTTGCTTTCCCGTTCCCGTTCCCGCTCATTTTCTAATTCCCGTTTCCGCTCGCTCTCCCGTTGTTGTTGTTCAGGGTTTGAAGTTTGGCTATAACTTTTGCATTCTCAATGCTCAGTGGGTGCCGATTTAAAGAATGACGTAATCTTAATGAAGTTGCTGCGGAGCACTTTTATGCCAGAAGTTCAAGATTTTTGCTTGACATCTTCAACAAAATAATTAGAGTTTGTGCATTTGAATTAGTAAAACAAATATTGATTTATGAAAAACAAATTAAGTACTTTACCACCTTTAGACTTCACAGTAAACAGTTAGTATTTTCCTTTTTAGATTAATATAGGTATACGGAAAAACTAGTGCTATAAACTAGAGGTGGGCACGGTAGTGGGGACAGCGGGAATACCGCGAATTTTGCGGTAATTCCGCGGAAATGGGGACGAAAGAGGCGAAATACCGCGGTTATAGGGATGACGTTGTGGGGTTACCGCGGGGATGGAAACAAACGTTGCGGGGATACCGCGGGGATGGGGACGAATTTTTGAGGTAAATGTGTAAAATCCAATTAAATGCTAAGTAAAAATCGCGCGAGTGGTACGAGTGGTTTAAGCACTCATATCAACTTTATTTATTCATGGACATAAAAATTAGAAATTGGGATAAAAAGTGCGGGAATGGGTGGGGATGAAAAACTGAAAGACTGCGGGGATGGTTGGGGATGATACTGGCGGGGATGGATGGGGATGACGCTCATGGGGATGGGGACGAAAAGTCGTCCCCGCGCACACCTCTACTCTAAGCTCGCACGAACTCAATTTTTCTTTAAAAAGTTTTTAAACGATTAACGCCAAAAAATAACGAAGAATAGAAAACCCGAAAACAACTGAAAACCAGGTATCCTATCAAAAGGGCGAAAATATAAGGGCGAAAACAAAAGAGCGAACACAAAAGATCGAAACTAAATAGGGCGAATAATAAAAAGAGCGCACGATAATAAGAGCGAAAATGAAAAGATCGAAACTGAAAAGGGCGAACAATAAAAAAGGCGAACGTTAAAAAAGCGAAAACCTGAAATTGCTTATTTGCTAAGCATGAAACACAATCATTTCACTCCCTTTTGGGATGTCATCACAACACATCTATTTTAATATTTCACTCTTTTTCTTTCAATATCTCTTTCTCGTGCACTTTTTTTTATCTCTCTTTTTTGTTTTCTCTTTTTTGTTCTTTTTTTATCTTTTTCTTTTTTTCTCTCTCTCTCTTTCTTTTTTTTTCTCTCTCTTTTTCTCTCTCATTCACTCAAAAAAAAACCAAAACAAAATTTTTTAATACTTTAATATATATTTTTAAAAAGTATAAGAAAAAAGTCTAGTTCAAAACAATATGACACAGTGTCAAGCTTGCAAATTGAAATTATGTGCAACTCCTCTTAAAAAGTCAAAGTGAGAATGGTTCCCCATTTAGATTCATTCATGCTAATTTACCGAATTCATTAAAAAAACATTATTGCCAGATGCCAATGTCACGGTCGAAAAACTTCCTACCTAATTATAGTACAAACTTGAATTTCTAGATGTGTATTTTTGGTGCAAAGTTGGTTATAGAAAAATTTGCTCATATAAAAACCTATTTAATTTTACAGCTTCTGTAAAAAAAAGTGATGAGCAACTTGCAGTAAAAACTATAAACAAAAAAAATAATATTATAAACTACATTGTCAACTTAAACTTTAATTGTACGATAATGGATTACAATATTTTCGGACATTTTATATAGCGCAAAAAAGTTGAAAAAATATATACAATTAAAATACACGTTTTATCGCTGTTCTGTTTTATCATGGAACGGAAAGAAAAAACTTTATTTGTTTGTGTGCGTGAATGAGAGAGAGAAAAAGAGTATGAATGTGAAATAGCGAATGGGAGGCTTAATTTGTGTGCGAGCGCGTGTGTTTGTGTGTGTGAGAAAAAAAAGAGAGAGAGAGAGAGAACGAGAGAGAGAGAGAGAGAGAGAGAGAGAGAGAAAGAGAGAGAGAGAGAGAGAGAGAGGAGTCATTTGTTTAGTCAAAGACTCGATCAAGCACTCGTAACACAGATGGGTTAATGGTGAGTCGGAACTATTCGTAGCTTGAGTGTGCGGTTTTTAAAATAATAAGTTAATGTAAATAAACCAAGTTATAGGTTCTTTGACATTGGCTGGCAAGTTTGGTAAGCTCCGCCTCCAAGCCAATTACGTAAATGAACCAAATAAGACTGAACGATTCTTTTTAGACTTAGTGAATCGACTCAGTTGGTTCACCTCAATGAATCGTTTATTTTGAACGATTCGTTCAAAATCGCCCATCTCTATTATAGATAACATTTCAAATAGATAATACAAACTTATTTTCGCCTTTTTGATGTTCGCTTTTTTTATTGTTCGCTCTTTTTAGTTTCGCCCTTTTCATTTTCGCCCTTATTATCGTGCGATCTTTTTATCATTCGCTCTTTTTAGTTTCGATCTTTTGTGTTCGCCCTTTTGTTTTCGCCCTTATGTTTTCGCCCTTTTGATAGTAAACCCTGAAAACCATATTAGAATTGCCTTAGCTGGATATCCTCAATTATAAGCTGCTAGTTGACAGGACATAATCGCCTTCGGTTGGTCAAGCATATCTTATTTAAGTATAGTAATGAGATTTTAATTGCGCATTGGTGATGCCCACAGATTTCTTCACATTTTTTATAACTATATAGGTTAGATAGAAAGTTGGTGTTTGGCGGGGTTTGTTTGGTGTACGTTTAACTTTATTTATTTATTGAAAAAAATTGAGCTCTGAGGCTGGTGGGGGAGATGCATCCCCAGCATCCCCAATGGTATTAGAACCGCACCTGGTCGTAGACCTAGAAGAGTTTCCATGGGTCAAATTTTCAGGGCCCGACCCATCCCGACCCGCTAGAAAAGTTGACCCGACCCACTACCACTCTCAATCTTGTGATCCGACCCGACCCACTTAGCTTGACCCAACCCAACCCGATCTACTTCGGCCTGACTAGACCCAACCCGGCCTTACCCAAATCTTTTCAAACACTCAGAAATTTGAAAGAAATTACTAAATGGTTAACTTTTCACTTTGACTCACTTCCTTGTATGTTCTAGACCTGAAGTTTGAAATATATTCGTTTTCTGGATACATTACCAATATTAATTTAAAAATTTAAATTCATTAAATATTAATTTAAAAATTTAAATTAAATAAATATTAATCTAAAAATTTAAATTAATTAAATATTAATTTAAAAATTTAAATTAATTAAATATTAATTTAAAAATTTAAATTAATTAAATATTAATTTAAAAATTTTAATTAATTAAATTTAAATTAAAAAATTTAAATCAATTAAATATTAATTTAAAAATTTAAATTAATATACACGATATAATTTGCTGGCTAAGGTTTCCTTACAATCGCTAGATGGTGGCTAAACAATCTCCGAAGTAGAAAATTATAAAGGATTTAAAAAACGAAGTTTTTACGGTTTTTTGTTTTACGCTTACTTGTTATATCAAAAAATTGATTTCTTTCATATTAATTTGAAAGTTTCTTATATTTTCAATCCTCACATACTTCACATATCAAGTATATAGATTTGTGGTAAATGGTTTTCTGTTTTATAGACTTTTTATCATAAAAAATAATTGGCAAACAATTACAAATTTTTAAAGGGTTTTTAAAAAACGAAGGTTTTCACGGTTCACTTGTTTTAATTGACTTTATGTTTTAGTTGTTAGTATTTCTGTGTCCAAGGGATTATTTGTGTGCGTGGAATGTTTGTCACTACCATTGACGCTTTTTCAAAGTGTGTTATTATTTTATTATGTTAAGACTGAACAATTTTTACATCCTAAAAATACATTAAAAAAACAACGTTTTTCTTGCGCCCTAAAAAGTATAAAACAAGTAAAGGAAAAAAACGAGTTTTTCAACACAAACTTTTTTTTAATTTAATCATGTATATTGTCATCCAATATAAAGCTATGCTGAAATTTTCAGCTTCTTATCTAGTCCAAAAGCTGGTTAAATTTTACTTTCAAAATTTACGTACAGAGAAAGACACACACACACATACACACACACACACACACAGAGATTGTAACCTATGTAAATAAAAGTTTGTAACAATATTCCTATGAGCCTAGCAGAATTTCTGAATAACTTGGTCACAATATGGTAACATATTTTATAACAGTTTCTAATTCATATACGACGAAAAACGTTGGGCGCATTATTATTTTTTATAAATGTTTTACAGAAGTCTTGGTGTTGTAATATACGCCCAACGTTTTCCGTTGTATATGAATTAGAAACTGTTATAAAGTATGTCACCATAATGTGACCAAGTTATTCAGAAATTCTGCCAGGCTCATAGGCGAGTCATAGGAATATTATTTTCTAGATTTTAAGGGTGCAAGAAAAACGTTGTTTTTAACAAATGTTTTTTTTATGGTGTAAACATTATTTGATATCTTTTATTTGTTGATGGTTGGAATTTTGTACGCATTTGAGTTTTTCGATTATTAAATGTATGGTGGCGATGTTTACAAATATTTTAAAACGGGGTTTCATTATTTCAGGATTATTTGCGCTAAAACAGTGCACTTGGTAATTTACTTTGGAATCGAACCCGGGTCCTCCGACTCTCAAAGCCGGAGTACCTAATCACCAGCCTTTATAAAAGACAGTGATAACAATTCCAACGTATATATTTATTTATTATTTTCTTTTATTGCCATATTTAATTTGTAGCTTGTCGGAAAATTGTATAAAATTTGATTGTACAATTTCGCGGACAAACAAACAAACAAGCAGACAAGAACGTGACCTAATAAAAAACGTTGTAAAAAAGATTTTTTCATGGTTTTCAGTTTAGATTATAGCTGCCTATAGAGGCCATTTTGTAATATAATAATTGTTTGTTTTTTCAGTTATCTATGCTTTTGCTGAATGTTTTTTTGTGTTTGTCAGTAAATTATGTCTATAGTCTTTTGGCTTATAATTAAGTGTGAATGTTGTAATTTGCTGTTGTCCTTTGTGTTTTTTAGAACATCTTTGCTTAGCAAATTTATTGGAGAGCGAGCGCCAATGAATTTAAGAAAAAGCGCTTTACAATTTCATTTGATTGATTGATACCAGTGCCGGGGCCATATGAGTGCCCCTTCAAAAAACATTAGTGAAGCAGTGGGAGCTTTTATTGATAGGTTACATGACTATACTCGTATATTGCTAGGCTGCCGTAACGCATTATCTTCAAAAATAGTTGATGACGTGAGAGGGTAGTGAGTTGTTTTATTTTATTTTCAAAAAATGGCTGGTTGAAAAGTGTGGATGGTCTTTTATTTAAAGAAGTGGATTAACAATTATCAATATAAATTTTCATCACAAAATAAGTCATAATAATTTGGGGCACCTGGTGACGTTTGGGGGATTTGGCCGCCACAGCTGTAATTAGACCTAAGGCTTCAGTAATAATACAGTGGCCCTCCAAAATCATTATTGGGGTCTGTTACTGATGCTTAATAACTATTGGCTGGCTGTTGTACCGCATTTTTTCTTAAAAAATAGTAGATAACGGGCGGGGTGGATTATCCCGAATTAGCCGTACCATTATCTCCAGAAATTTTTTTTCTAAAAGGGTTTGGTACTAGGGTTTGGGTTACGGTCTGTTGTTAGGGTTAAGGTTTGGTGTTAGGGTTAGGGTTAAGGTTTGGTTTAAGGTTTGGTGCTAGGGTTAGGGCTAGGGTTATGGCTAGAGTTAGAGTTAAAGTTAGGGTTAGGGCTTGGTGTTAGGGTTTGTTTAGAGTTTGTTGATAACGTTTTGGTTAGGGTTTCTTATTAGGGTTAGGGTTTGATGTTAGCGAAAAGGACCTCATTTTCGTAATCGACGCATCGATTTCTATATAAAGGCACATACATTTGAGTGATTTTCAGAAAAAATGTCAACCCTTTAAATCGATCTAGCTCCTTAACAGTGCGTCATAGAGCAAAATTGAGTGATCTCAAATATTCTCAAAACCTTGGTGTTAGGGTTAGGGTTAGGGTTAGGGTTAAGGTTATGGATATGGTTTGGTGTTAGGATTAAGGTTAGGGTTTGGTGTTAGGATTGGGGTTAGGCTCATAGGCGTAGAGTTCAGGGGGCGACGGGGCAAGCTGCTGATCCTTTAACTTTCCCTCTTCCGTTCTCCAGGCTTGGGACTGGCTTGCAAAAGCAAGGCGGAGTTATGGTTTGGTTTTATGGTTAAGGATTTGGGTTAGGGTTAGAATTATGCTTTGGTGTTATGTTAGAGTTAGGGTTTGTTGTTAGGGTTAGGGTTTATTGTTAGGGTTATAATTTTCAAAAATGTGAAAAATCAAAACCGTTACAAAATATTTTCTTGTGACATATCTTTATGCACTCTGTCTGTTACATCTTTAATCTTTGTTCAAATTCTGCGACTTTATTCTGTCAGACTTTCAGACTTCTATAGTTATTAAATTTTACATCTCCACACACTCATCAATTCTCCCGCTGGGCTGGTGATACTGACGATACATCATCATAATCATTTCTCACACATTCTTTAACAACTGTACAGGTCGAAAGTAAACTCCAGGATATAACTGACGACTGACGATATCACTTCTAGTTTATAAAATGCTTTTACGAATCTGATTCCTAATTTTATGTTCCGGGTATCTGCGCCCCCTGTGGTTTGAACAATCGCCCCGCGTCCTCACCAAGTTTATAACAGATCTTAAGTTTTAACGGGCTGCGTTTAATTTTAATTTCCCATCTTCCACAACTTTCATTTTCCACCATTATTTCTTTTTTAGTGTAGGAGTTTTAAAACAAAATTTCAACCGATCTTATTAAGTTTTTATGCAAAAATGAAATCCATCAAACTTTAAAATTCGTCCTTATCTTTGCGATCTAGAGATCGATTCGACCTTTAAATAAACTCAGTTTTTCTTCTTATACTTTGAGCCATTAAATTTCATCTTCTTCGTTTTCGTCCTCTATTTTGAAAATGCAATTTAAATTTTTTTCAGAAACATTTTTGTCTTTGTTTTGTTTTTACACTCTTTAAAATATGTATGTCTGTGACTTGTAAATCTTGTACTCAAATTTTCACTCACTTTACGTTTTCAGAACGAGCTGAAATTTTGCATACGTATTGATTTTCAATGATCTTCAATTATTCTGCATTTTTTAAAATATATCATCCAATAAGAATTCTTCAGCCACACTTGTCCAGTAAATTGCAGACAATAACCATAAAAATATCCAAAAAAAAAGTTGCATCAAGTGTGGTTTAATAACTTGTAATTTGTAATTTTATTAACTTATTACTGACTCCAAGTTCAAAACGTCAATCAAAGTTGCTATACACAATTTATTTTACACACACACTCGCAGCTGTGTCCATGTGCGTCTATTTATGCGTCAAAATACTTGGGATTAGAGCTGGTACGCAAGTCCGTTAAAGTGTAACTTGCAATACTGAAAGCTTGTTTTCTTCTGTTCTGAATTGCATTAATAGCCAACAAACTGAAAGTGACCTTTGCCAGTTTAGAAAGTTTATTGTTTATAGCCTGTGTTTTCCAAGATTGCATTGTGCTCAGTTCGTTGATGCCGACCTTCAGGTTGAAATACTTGTCTACTTCCTAACTAGTATTGGCTTCTCTGTCGACATCATACTCTTCAGCATTTTTTAATTTCTGGAATCTTTATCAGGCAAAATAATTTAAAGTTTCTTTGCTGGCGCAGCCGTCTGTTCAATGAGTTCAGTCGATGCATCAATTACTGCTATGACAGCATGAGGTCTTGACGAGTACGATGAACTTCAACTTTCTCTTGACAGCAGGCTGCGAAAAGATAAATAAGGCGGATACAAAATAATCGCAGTCTAGTAGTACCAAGTCAACTTTGATAGGCATATGTCTTTCACACCTTTTGCCAGCTCAGTACACAGCGAGGATATCTTAGTTTCATCTCCATTTCAATCTTTCTGTAACATTGTAAAGTATATGCAATACTAATAATGTCAAATGTAGGGTCTTCTTCTTCTCAACACTATTGTCTGGCTGCATTCTCGAAGCCGTTCAGTTGTTTGCATACAAACTATAAAGTTTTATGTTTAATAATGGCAAGATAATCTATTTTGTCGGCTATCGTCAACTTTATTGTAACTTCATAAAATATATGAAGCTGAACAGTACCGGCACAGTCATTTATAAACTACCTAATTATAGTAATTTACATTTACCTTCGAGATACACCTGAAAAAATTTACGGCTAAACCCGTACCCGTTGATGTTTTTTCCGTGCCCGACCCGTACCCATTCACATTATACCCTAGCCGACCCGTATCCGCAAAACCGGTGAGGTACGGGTATAACCTCGCAAGCCTAGTAGGTTCGTGTCACCGCTTTTCTGTCTTAAGAAACTTTAGTAAACATGAGCCGTGGTTTTTTACACACTTTTATTCAACTTCTATTCTTTGTTTGTTTGTGTGTGTGGCTTTCTCTATACACAAATCATGCAAGTAAAATTTAACCAGCTTTTTGACTAGCTATGAAGCTGAAACTTTCAGCATAGCTTTATATTGGATGATTCAATTAATTTTGACATAATTTTGACAATAAATTTAGTGGTAGGATTTACAAATAATAAATTTAGTGGTATTAAAAAAAAAACTGAAAATATCTTTTGTATTTCTAAATTGAGTGTATTTGAAATAAAAGTGTGTGTTGAAAAACTCGTTTTTTCTTTTACTTGTTTAGTCCAAACTTGAGCTATAAAATTTCTTGTCTCATTAACCATTCAAATTTGGTATACGTGGATTATTATTATGTGACTCAGGTATACCAATAGTATTATTATACTAAAGATATCCCGTCACAGACATATATATATATATATATATATATATATATATATATATATATATATATATATACATATATATATATATATATATATATATATATATATATATATATATATATATATATATATATATATATGTCTCAACTTCAGACTCGAACCCACGACTGTCGGATCGGCAACACCGCCTCGCATCATGCCAACTACCTTACCATCTGCGCCACTTCCATCGCCAAAAAACAGTGGTTGTTAAGCGCTTTTGTTGGGGTATGTTGAACACAACACTCGACTATGAATGGGTACGAATCAATGCTCGATAGTATTATAAGTTGTACGGCGTACAATCCGTCACAAGCTAATTTAATAACTATCGAAGATATATGTTTTTATGATATATATTATAAGGAAACATAGCGTTGATATGTTTTTACGAGCCACATATATCAGAAACTTGGATGGCGTACAATCCACCACGAAATAACGCAAATATACATGTCTCAACTTCAGACTCGAACCCACGACTGTCGGATCGGCAACACCACCTCGCATCATGCCAACTACCTTACCATCTGCGCCAGTTCCACCGCCAAAAAACAGTGGTTGTTAAGTATATATATATATATTAATACTGAGGATATTCACTTAGTATTGATGTTCGTCAACAGTTTTGTGTTTTTTTTTATTATACAGTGGCTGATCGGTTAGCGAACATAATCCGCTCCAAGACTGTGTTCGCTATCCGAATTGCTCGTTAACCGATTAATTCTTTCTGGAGACCCTTAAAAATGAAATTATAAACATATTATGTATACTTTCTTAGTAAGTTTGTTAAGAAAAATAATACATATTTATATAGTCTTGTATATTATTCAGGCCTTTTCATTTTTTCGTTACTTCTTTAGCTGCTTGAGTCTTCTTGATGATATTTTTGTGCATACTGGAGACCTATTCAAACCATACTGTCTCGCAACATCAGCCGCCTTCTGTCCACTTTCTACATTAGCTATAACCTCTTGTTTTGATTTTATGGCGAGGACAGTTCACACGCACAGTGACAGCAGATTTCCGCTTACCGGTAACCGCTCCGTGAAATTCGTTTAAGTTCGTTATCCGAATTTGTGTTCCTTGTCCGAACACAAAAATCTTTCATGGAAGTTTTCGTTATCCGATTTGTTCGTTATCCGATCACCCACTAGTAACATAAGATAAATAAATAATATATAACATAAGATAAATAAATAATATCTAATATAAGATAACACAACATTTCAATAAAAATTATTATTTGTAATGAACTTAACTTAAAATTACCGGACATCGAATAACATTGGCTGACTGAAGTACTGTATCAATCGATGTTAGGATGAATGAATGAAATAACGATTGTTCCATGCTGAAATAAGTTTTGCAGAGAAACAGATTATTTACATTGGTTAAAATAAAAATTTGCCTGGCCTCGTATTGACTGGGCCGCAAAAATTGCTTCGTGGACCGCACCTTTGACAGTCCTGGTCTGTACTGTAGTTTTGTAATGAAACTCAATTTTCTGTAGCACCGTTTGATTGTAAAACTGTTAAGACATTGGTTAGAAAGCATCAATTTCATTATAGACAGCAAGACAACATCATCGACTGATGAAAAACGTCGTTCTAATTTTTCCAGCATCCTGTCTAAAATTTGATAGACAATTTTTTGTTCTGATATGATCAATCAAAAATCTCCTCGTCTGGTGCTCCTCGACCAGAGTTGTCCATGGGCATGGTAGGGTAGGGTAGGGTAGGGTAGGGCAGGGTAGGGTAGGGTAGGGCAGCGTGGGGTAGGGTAGGGTAGGGTCGACTGGTACTCCAACAACACAATCACACAAACATTAAAGCAAATTTTAAAACACTTTGGTCTTCTTATGCCTTTAATTAAAACGAAGCTTCATTTTCAAATTCAGTATTGTGCTTCTTACATAACGTTTAAAATTTATAGTTTCGTTTATTAAGTTTTATGTATAACTTTAAAGTTTCTTTGTTTTTTAAATCTATATTTGCATTAATAAGACTACAAAAAATGTTTTATCAGATATGAGGGCAGGACAGGCTTTTCAGTTCAACGAGAAACTTTTCTTTGACCACAACTGACCAGGTGTGTTACACCAGTGGACCGATCCGGAGTTTTTACAATGCTGGTCAGGTCTTCAGCCCAAGAAAATGCTTCCAGATGTTCAAGTACCCCACCGACCTGTGACTAGATTTTTTCAATTCCTTCACCTCGGTGCCTTGCCTGGATAAAACCTGACAAACTAATCTTATTTCAAGGGCAGTCAACTTCTTCATCTTGGTGTTAGGACACAATTTTTTTAAATAATTTCTTAATTTCAAAATTTTTAAAAATAATTTCTTAATTTGTATGTTTAGCATTTTTGATGAGTCGGGTTTTTGACTAGTTTTTGAGCTGTGTGGGCCTAAAGCCCTGATTTAGTTAAAGTTAGAGTTTTGAGATCTAACCCACATCTAGCCGCTTAGCCGCAAGTACATTCTTGGATACAAATCCAAATGTTACAGAGAAAAATGACCTGACATAACTCGATCCTACCCGACTGTCAGACAACAAATCAAATTTAATCTAATCATGTTTCCCAATAATTTTCATGACTGGAAATGTTTAACGTCGTAATACAATCATACGTTTGTTCAGATTATATGGAATTCTGATCTTGTCTGGCAAACAACAATCGCGATGGAACCAAAAAATCTTGCATGACTCAATTTCTTACCTAACGCAGGTAATTCTCGGAGTTGAGGCTCAAAGACAAGCAAATATAAATTCTTAACAAGTGAAGCTTTTAAAAACAATTTTTCAAAGCAGTACTTTATTTAAATTTTTCAAATTTAAACTGTTGCTTTGGAAAGTTATCAAAACTTTTTTTGAGACTTTTAATTTGTCCAAGTCGAGAAATTTTTCTCTCTGTATTTATATTTCCATATAAAAACATTTAATTAAATTAAATGTAAGCAGCTTTGAACTTTGAAAATTTTATCCTGGATCATGTCATGGAAACTAAACAACAAAATTTAAAAAAAGATTGAAATTAAGTTAATATGCCTTGACAATACACTCGTAGTGAGCAATGTAAATATAGAAATGAAAAATTTAAAAAAACCCGTTAAAACAGCAAACTTAGAGTTAAGAAATTTTCAATTAAGTCGTACATTTTATGTCAATTATGACCTATGACCTATGACCAGTAACCAGATCTTACCTCTGACCGTCTTGATTAAGTGCATTTAATGACAAATTACTTGAATCCACAAATCCAAATGTCATCTTACTGAAATGAATCGAAATGGCTTAATGAAAAAATTGTATCGTCAGCAAATTCTTTTTATTTAATATTCATTCGTTAGAGCGGCGTCAACTATTTGTTTCAGAAAACTGTCTATCAGATTTACGGTTTGTAGAGAAATTTTTTATAAGTGTGTGTGTGTGTTGCCTGGAAAATACGAAAAAGTGTCTCATTGGAGAGTAGCGGTCATTTTAGAGATGATCAAACATATAAACAAATCGTTTCTTCTTTCTTGACATTCACGAACAGTCGAAATTATTTGTGCACGGCTGCCAGATTTAACTTTTCTTTTAAAAAACTCGACCCAAACAAACCCACCCAATCATCACAACAAATTTTAGATCTGACCCAGCCCACTGTTTATGTTTAAATTTTCCTTAACTCTTTCTTTTTGCTCTTTTTACTACACGCAGGTGTACAAAGGCCATCCCTTCTTCAATAAAAAAACAAAACAACCAAACCTCAAGTAATAAAAAAATACAAACAATGCAGAACAATATGAGATTTATTTGTCGAGAGCAAACTTCTAAGTGCTCACCGCCTCAATATATTTACGTGCTTCGATAAAAATTCACTTAACATGTACAACGAGGCTCTGTAAAATAATTTTCTTTCATCGAAGGTTTTAAACGGATTTATTCATCGCGGATGTGAAACTTAATCAAAAATATATTAAAAATTCCCAAGCGTACAAATTGTTGAAAATCGATATTTCTTAATAAAAAAAAAATTATTTCGCCATAAAAAACCATTTCAATTTTTCAAAGTATATTTATTAGAAATAAAAAAAAGTAATTCTAAAAAAAAATCTGACCCGATTTCTTTATTCTCCTCTTTCGCTTTCTTCAACGACGACAACATCAATTCAGAGTAATAAAAAACCGACTGAATCACACACAAAAAAAATGAAATAAAAAAAAACGTAAAGACGAGGAAACTCCAGAAAAACGTAAAGACGAGGAAACTCCAGAAAAATATTCGTCTGCAGAAGTTCAACAGGAAGTAATCAGTCATACAAAAATAAAAAAAATTCCAACTCATTAAAAACGCTTCCACGTTCCACACTTCAACAACTGCAAGGAAAATGCCGTCACGTGATCGTGTTGTTTACTTCTGGAGGCAGTTGGCCAGCAAGGTCAGTCCCAGAGCTGCACTGATCTCCTTCCAGTGGAGATGGTTGCTGTAAGAAGTTACGTTGGTTCAGTCGTTAACGTTTTCGTAGTCATTTTGTGTTAATTCGTTTAATTAAATTAGAGCTGCATTTTTGTTAATTGAGAAATATTGAGAAAAAATTTGGAGGAAATAAAGCGGATGTGGTAGTTTTGTTTTTTCGGGTATTTTTGTGTCAATAGATTTATCGCTGCTGGAGAGCGAGGAAAACGTTGAAAATATAAATTTCATTTTATTTATTTCCTCCAATAAAACAAAATGTTCAAATGCAAATACGCTGATGAACTGGAGAAATGACTTTTATTCAGTGGAGAGAAAAAGATGCTTTGGAGTCGTTAATCGAAAAGGATAGGTCTGTGTGTGTGATGAATCACCATGGAGACATGCAAGTTTACATTCTTTATTTGGAAGTGTTTGTCATATGTGTACGCATATACACACACCACACATACATTCTCGCACACACACACACACCCATACAAACAAACAGACAAACTCACACACATTGGATGTTTGTGTTTGTTTGTTTGTGTGTGTGTTCGAGAAGTTACCCGGGGCATCGCTGCGTGGCTTTTGATAAAGTAGAAGCCTTCATCAAAAATTTACTTGTTTACTGGCATGGAGAATGCACGAATTAATTTGTCTGTTTACCATCAGAATAGCTTTCACTATTGGCCATTTTTTAAGAAACTCATAGATAGGAGATCAAACAATGCAATATCAGCGTTGGTCGATATTTCTCAATAGAGGGTGGAGAACCTCAATAAAACGTTTGGGTCTTAAAACCTTCAACTGTTGAAGTGGGAGCATTAAAATAGGCAATTTCAAAACACGAGTTGAAAATTTTCATTTTTGTGAAAAAATCCTTTTAGACGATTATTTTGTCTTGCTATGTATAATTAAGGAGTGCACCAGGTGGCAGATAACTTCGTTATGCTGTTACCTTAAATTACCGCAGCTTTTAATTTTGAACTTTCTGTATCAATTAAAATGTTAAATGTAAAGTTAAGTGCATTAGGGCGCCATTTTTATCCAAAGCTGTCAAAGTAGTGTGAATGACAGCTGGTGCATGGGGAGAGGATCGCACCTGGGATCACCTGGAAATACCTGGTGCTTTAATCGCACGACTGTTCGAATTCAGAAAATTCTTCACCTTGATTTACCTTGATTTACATTGATTCCCACAGTTATGAAACTGCTGGTTCTCATTTGACCAAGAAGGAAATCAACTTAGCACGCCGCGACGACTTCAATTCATTTCTTTGAACAATTTTTGAACAATTTTTAGTTTTTAAAATTTTACTGCGCTTACAAGGAAATTATAATTCTACGTAGCAGAGCTTTTATTTTACCCTTAAAATATTCCGGATAGCCATACATAGCATATATATATATATTTATTTATATATTTATTTATTTATATATAAAGTACCTTGTGTTGCACATCAGAACAGGATCATCTTCAGAGGAAGGGTCAACTAATAATAAAAACAATTTTGCTTAGTTTTTCATTAAGCAGAATAATTAAATTACTATGTTTCTTTAAAAAAATATACCGACCTAAACACGGGTCTTTAGTCGGAGTGCTGCGTGAAGAACTGGACAGCTCTTCGTAGTCATGGGAACTCAAGGAGCCGGAAGTGTTGCGGTGCCTAAGGTCAAGGCTGTTGAGCGGAATGGCGACGTGGTCGTCAGCGATGACGTAACATCTGTCGTGATTTTTGCGGAGGAGCGAGGCAGGGAGGACGTTCAACTTTGGAATTGAAGTTTGATTAAGAGTGACAGTGTCATGGAGGTAACGTTGAATGATGCTCTGTTTAACTTTCGCCGAGACCGGACTCGGTTCCGGTTTCGGCTTTGCGGCAAGAAACATGCTTTCAGTTGACGGCGTAGAATCGTTTTGAAGCGGTTTGGTTTGCTGGGTGACATTCTGCACATCCCTGCTGCTGCTGCTTTCGACGGATGGAGGGAAATGGACTGCTGAGGTCAAATGTAAGAGTTGGTGCGTTTTATAGTGTTGTTGCTGCTGGTGGTTGTGGAAGAGATTCGTTTTTGAGTTTGAGCGGGATTCTAATTCGGTTGCGAACACATCACTGAGACTGTTGTCGGTGTTGTCGTTGTTCGTGTTGGAGTTGTTGTTGTTTTCGTTTTTTGAGCAACTCGGTTGACGAGCTAGAAATGAGAAACGGACGATTTAATGTTACAACAACAATATAACATCTTCGTCATCGTAAACTCGTGTGTCGAATGTGGAAACAAACTATGGAAGCATACAAACGAAGGCAGGTACTCTTTGCAATGGCGGAGTAATTGAATAAATCAGCGCTTAAGCAGGAATATTTGGCGCAAAAGAAAATAGTTTTTTTTCTAAACATTCAGTTTTTTTCGGCTAAGCCGAAAGGAAAAACCGGCGGCGCGTTACTCCAGCAACAAAACCGAATTCGTCGTGAATATCGACAACAAGCGCACATTCAATCCGGTTCCAACCTATAACTACTACCAATGATGAGAATGCCGGTCAAAATTTTTTGGAAGGACTGCCGTGGTCGAGGCCTGCCAGCTCCATCAAGCAGTCTGTCACCAGCTTCCTCCTTTCATCATCTTTCTTTCTTATTCTCTCTTTCTCTCTCTTTCTCTCTCTCTATCTCTCCACTTGTTCCTATTTTAAAGAATTTTGCGCGAAATTTTCCAGTTCCGGTTGGTTCTCTCGTGTAAAATTTCTGGCTGGACATTGACTTTGATAAATGATTGTTGCTGACAGAATGAGCAGCCGATTCATTGGCACTCTGTTCCCTGGTTGGCTGATGATTTCTGTGATGTCATGCCACCCGCGACTTCATCATTTTATCATCATTCTAGATGTTAGTTGGTGTACTTGTGTGTGTGTGAGCGTGTGTGTATGTGTGGGTTAGTGTGTGTGTGTGTGTGTATGTGTGGGTTAGTGGATAGGTCGCGTGCTATTATCAACCTTAATTATCCTAATTACTGGTCTTTTAGCAGTTTGGCCTGCCTGCGTCATTTTTCTGCGTCCAATTAAAATTTGTTTGAGCTTTTCTATGCGGTCGACTTGCAAGACAGAATTGGAATCGATGGCTTGCAGTGTGTGTGTGTGTGTGCGCGTGTGTGTGTGTGTGTGCGTGTGTGTGTGTGTGTGCGTGTGTGTATGGAAAGAATAAATACAAATGGAAAAACTGGAAAAGACAGAAAGAGGAAATAAGAACAAGAGAAAAAACTAGAAACAACCAGGAGATTGTAAAAGACGTGTACAAAAGAAGTAAAATAATAGGAGCAGATGGATTACAAATCGATATGACAATGTAGCAGCATGCATGTGTCTGATGTCTGATGTCTGATGTATGGCATTTGATCACGGCATTCATTCATGACAGCACAAAAGAAGATGTAATGCAAGGCGATAATGGAAATGTAGGAAATGTAGCATTTTCATTTCGCACAAGTAGAATTTTTCTCATAAAAAGTTCCAGTCCTTCATCTCCCAGTTCGAGAAACGGGTTTTTGAGGATCTTTTTTTGAGCCCGATGGAGACCAGGGAAACGATTGGCTTAAAGTTTCAATTCAAACACAAATATTGGATTGATTCCGCTGGAGGTCTAGTAGACTTATGACATGTGCCGCGTGTAAAAGATCAGGGCCACATACTGTTCTAAAAAGATCTCTAAAGACAACCCCATTCTATTATTTTTTAGACTCAACTAATTTCCTTAATTCTCTCTCTCCCCCTTTCCCCCTGACTCTCTATATCTGTCTTTCTTTCTCTCTCCATCTAGCTTTCTATTTTTCTTTCTCTCGGTGTTTCTGTTTCGCTAAAATCTCAGCGATTGATTCGTAGAGTGACTCCAGCTGAAGAACATTCTGAAAAGAATGAATATTAAAAATCACGAGATCATCAAAACAGCAAATTCGAGCAAATGCTTAAGAGACTCGTCATAAACTGGATTTGGTGGTCGTTTGTAGACTTTTATTCCAACTCCCACATCGAACGCGCGGGACTTTACAACGCCCAACGAGTGGGACGTAACTTTTTATGGCCCAACATTTCGTGTTTCCAAATCCCACCGAGGGCTTCTTAATTTCAAGTTGTGAAAGGAGATGGGAAGAGAAGAATGAAAGAAGATAGAGGGACGAATGGGAGCTTTAATTTTGCTTTGTTTAATATAATCAAACAAGATGCTTGATTTATGGGCATTTGGACTTTGAAAAATTGTCTCCAGTTCTCTCCCTGGCGACAATTTGGTCCTATCAGGGATGAATAATTAATTCCATCGCTCCGTCAAAGCACTTGACTGATTTGTAGCATTAACGGGAAGAGCAATTTGTTCGTGCGAGTACAACAAGAAGAACTACAGCATAGATTACCATCGCAACCAGTCACAGCGCAATGACACATCAAATCTGATTAGGAATAGAAAAAAACAATGAAGAAGCGATTGAACGAAAACGAACGAACGAACGAACGAACGAACGAACGAACGAACAAGCTGAACAAACTGTAGCGAACAAACAACGTCTTGCATTAAAAGCTTTTCGAATTGATCACTATAGGCCAGCAAGAGAATTGACACAAAATTAATATGGCACATCGATCAGATAGCGGCTGCATTGTTACTCTCCAATCAATCACGCTCCTGTTTATGCAATTTCATTTCTCATACTTGTGATTATCTTCAATGCATCTATCAAACAAAACTTCTTTCTATTTTCTCTCCCTCTCTTTTCCCTTCCCTATCTCCCTCTTTCTCTCTTATTCTCTCTCTCCACCCCTTCTCTCTCTTCCCTCTCTTTCCTTCGCTATTTCTTTTTTCTTTTTAAATTTCTTATCGTTGAACAAAAGTTTAATTGATTTTCGTTTCCTTGTCAATAATAATAGTAATAATAATAGTAATAATAGTAATAATAATAATAATGACGATGATGATGATGATGACGATGAAGATGAAGAAGATTATTATAATTATGATGAAAATGATGATGATGATGAAAATATTTTTGTCATATTTTTAAAGACCGAAACAGGAAAGTTTAATTTCATCTTTTTGGTCTGTTTTTTGTTTCAGCTTTTCTGTGAAAAATCGAGAGATAAAATAAAATGCTGCCTTAGAAAATAAATATCTCGTCCATACTGCATTTAAACATTCTAAAGAAGACATGCACACTAATGTGCACACTGGCTGTAGACACGTGTTCTCTTCATCCACATTATACCTTGAAATAACAGCTGATACAATGACGATTCTACCTGTTCTACCTGGATATTTGCGTACGCCTATGCGATTGTGTGGCCCATCGAAATTTGGGGTTGTTCTTTCTGGCCTCGATGTTTGCTGCTGAAAGCATTTTAGAAAATCAATTTTTTCAACCACTGAAAAGGTTCTGAGGAAATTGATTTTTCAGTTTTCTGAGCTTCATTATTGGGTAACCAATCAGTAAGTACACCTGTACAACATGGACAGGAACAGGTGCACATGTGATTTTGTGCGTCCAGGAGTGTACAACAGTTATCAAGTTATTAAGTAATTATTATTATCATTATTATTATTGTTATTATTATTATTATTTGCTTTAGTAGCTCGTTAATTAATGTTTTGATATTTTGGTAGAAATATTGCAAGATACAATTAATATAACTTATTCAAAACCCGGAACTGAAACATTGTACCTCCCCAAGTGCTAAAATTTTGAACAAATTAATAAATAATATAAAATAACTTAATAAATAATATAAAATAACTTAATAAAAAATATTCTCAGAACTTGAAAACTAATTTATGATTATTTACTGCATAGTTCTTGCTAATTTATTGCTAATTCGAAATGCTTCTGCGAACAAACATTTCCATGTATGGACATTTTTAAATTAACTCCTGCCTGCCTGCCTGCAGTCTGCCAAGTGATGATGATGATGATGGTTATATGAAAGAAAGAATATAAAAAATATCAACAAGTGAGCGAAGGAGGACGATGGGGACATTACCGGGATAACCTCCCCCTCTTCAAATCCGCCACTCAGGATGTTTATAACTCGGTTTATATTTATAATATATTTAAAAAGAAACTAAATCTACATAATTATGGAAAATTGTAAGAAATATTTATTCTACATCGGCACGGGTTTAATGATATTATTTAATTACATGTTACATTTATTTAATATTAAACTAATTAAAAAAAGTTAATAATCTTTCAGTTTCTTTTAATATCAATTAATTCCATAGCAACACGTTTGTACACAAAAATAAATTTTCCAAATAATAAGAAAAATATTTGCAATTTCAAAAATGAAAAAAATAAATTTTCTTCTCACCTCCCTCACTATCGCCATCATCACTGTCGCCATCTTGTGACGACGAGTCCCCATCGGAACTGATGCTCAATAGTTCTTGGTTGCCCACCACGTGACGATTGTAGAGTTTCATCCTACGAGACCACGTGATGTCAGGTGGTCCAGTCACTGTGTTCTTCAGGCGCCTCCTACGCAAGAGAGAGAGAGATCATCATCAGCACCTACGTATTCTTACACGCACGTAAGCGTATAACTTCACGTGCATATTACACACACATACAGGACAGGACAAACTGGAAAACCATTTTATATTGGGCCAATTGCGCTAATTGAGACGAGCAGCTTCGGCTGTTTGGGAGCAGAAAATTTTTAAGAACTCATTACGATGTAAACAGCAAGCTCATTCTTCAATGTCGTTGGAGATTTTTTGTTTTCTTCAACCGAATTTTCGACCACTCCAACTGAAACATACACTGGGAGAGAATTGTGTCGTCTAAGAGCTTCGTTTTGATAAATAAATACTTAATGGAGAGGCAAGCTGGATGAGTCGGGTCAAATTTACAATACTTTAAAAGATTTGCTAGACTGAGCTGAGTTGCAAAAATAAACCCACGTAAAATTTTATTTCATTGTCACAAGCACACAATAATTAAGGAATGAAAAGTCAAGCTGACACTGGCTAACAGCAAGTAAAAGATGTGACATACCTTGCATTAGCGAACCAGTTTGAGACCTGAGTTAGGGTCATATTGGACAGCACAGACAGTTCCAACTTTTCTGACCTGCTGGGGTAGGGGGTGTCCCTGTGGCCGTACAACCACTGTTTCAAAGGACGGCACATGTCACGTGACTTCTGACGTTTTACTCGATCACTACTGGAGGTCCTCCTGTAAATAAAAGTTAAATTTCAGTTATTTATGGACTATGTAATTAATCGATGAAAAATTAACAGATTCCATTGAATGTTAAAGGTTTGTTCTGGCTGTTCAATGATATTAATAAAAATAATTTCAAAAACAAATAATTGTAATTATTCTCATTAAGCCCAAATGAAAATGAAAGCTCTGTGACAGAACAATTGGAGAGAGTGGAAGAACAGTGGAAAAAGCGAAAAAAAAGAGCACATCTATTTAGTCTGACAGACAAAATAATTTGTTTGTTAGTAATGACAACATGCCTACAACTGGACAGAGGTCAAGGACGAACATTCATTAGTGTCACGCGGCAAAACCGAAAAAAAGTTTTTTTCAAAACGAGAAATGTTCGAGTTGATGAAAACTTGACAATAATAGTTAAACAGGGAGGTTTTGTTGAATGAAACTTCCTTCCACGCATACGTCCGGGAACTCATCTATCCGTCAGTCCGCTTATCCGTCTTTTCCTATTTCCGTTCGTCAATCAGTCAATCAATCCATTCAATGACAAACTTGTTTCACCCATTTCATCCATCCATCCGTCCGTTCATACGTCCGTTCATCCGTCCTCCATCCATCCATTGTAAAGAAACGAAAATAAAACGTCCATCTTGAAGCGAGAAAGAGATTTGATTACAACGTGACCAGCAGACGACGAACAGTTGAACATTACAACATTACAACAGCACAACAGCACAACATTACAACATTACAACATTACAACAGCACAACAGCACAACAGTACAACATTACAACAGCACAACATTACAACATTACAACATTACAACAGCACAATAGCACAACAGTACAACAGTACAACATTACAACAGCACAACAGTACAACATTACAACAGTACAACAGTACAACATTACAACAGCACAACAGTACAACAGCACAACAGTACAACAGTACAACAGTACAAAAGTACAACAGTAAAATAGTACTGCTTGATCATTTTTAAGTGAGTTTATTGAGCAAAAAAATTATAAAATTAAAATGATTTTTCAAATCAACAAAATGTAGATCAGAAACAGAAGAGGTCCTAGTATGGATCCTTGAGGAACACCACAAGATATATTTTGTAAAGAAGAAGATGAGCCATTAAAACAACAGTTGTTGAGCAAGTAATTTTGTATCCAATCTAAATTGTAATATTTCTTACAAGCCTTTCATTCACGTACACTCCATACAAAGCAGGCATGGACAAAGAGGGGCATTTACCCCCCCCCCCCTGGAAAAGCAAAATAAGGATAGTAATAATTATTCTAAATGTGAAATTATAAAAAAGTCTATGAAAATCCCGATAATAGTCTTGTTAGCCTAAATGCATGAATACAAATATTATGTTTAAAATGGTTTAGAAAATGATCCAGAACATCGGGATTGATCCACTACTGATCAAATCGTTACTATATTCTATGTGATATTTATTTCAACATGTATTTGTTTATAGGTTATAAGTTTTATTTTATTTATTCTAAGCTGTCGTATGAGTGGCACTCCAAAAAAATTAGTGTTGAAATTTACTGATACTGTTGTCGTAGTTCGATTCAGAATTTTTTTTATGAAAACTACTCAACTTCTTTGATAAGAATGACTGATGACCTGAGGAAAATACATGGTAATTGTTGATATTCATAAATATTTTCTCAAAAGCTTTAAAGTACTCAATTTTCTTTCAAAAACACCGATTCTATATTTGCACAGTTAATTCAAACCGTTTTATTTATTGCTAGCAACCACTTGCACAATTGAACGATCATTCAAAGCACAATGAAAAGGAAAAACATAGTAGTGGTCAATTATGGAAGAAGACATTTATTTGGGTTTTGTACTAGATACTAATGTCTACAGAAACAAATTTTCAAAAAATAAAAAATATAAATGGTTTAGCAAAGTTGTGAACAAATTAAAGAAGAATTAGATTTTTTAAAGAACAAACCAAACAATAAGTTATGACATTTACTCATAAAAGTTAAACAGCTATGATATGTTAATTAAAATTTAAAGTCTAAGACAAAGAATAATTTATTTAACAATAATTGATATGATATATGCAATAATAAATTATTAGTTTTGGCAGATAGACTGTTTGACTCTGTTGGTGATCGCGGCTGGATCAAGGTTTTTTGAGGCCCTAGACCAAAAATATTTTGTCGCTCCCCATTACACATTGACAGTGTCTATATAGTTGCTGTGAGTAGTCTACAATAAACCATCCACAATGCAAGTGATCCTACCATCTTACCAAAATAAACCCCTAAAAGTAATTGTCCGTATATTTTTTTAATTGTAATTGTACGTTCTTACAGCGGAAGCTGTACCAATTTTTTACTTAGGAAAATGAGTCTCGAGACAAGACATTGTCTCAAGACTCCGATTTCTGCTTCAGCTACAAATCCATTTTAGTTCTCCTAAATCCTTAATAATCCGTAAAAATCTAAATTGTAAAACATTTTGAGCTTCTGAATTTTTCCATGGGGACAGCTCTAAATAAGAATCTCTTACATAGGAAGAAAGATGCAAAATGAAGGATAGGTTTAGCGGAATCTGAATCAGATGCCCTTGGACATTATAAACTTTTTTTGAGTATTTCATCATTAGAGGAAAACACAGTGTTTTGCTAATGAGGAATGCATCACCAGCATTTTCCAATTTTTTGAACTCACCCAAATGCAAAATGAGTTCTGAAAGAAATTGTAAAAAAGTTCAATACTAAAATATTTGTTTATTTGTAACATTACTTTAAAAATTTCTAGCAAGTAGCCAGATTTTTTTAAATTTATTAATAGAGCGGGACCCTAAAACCATTAGGCCAACTTCGCCATGGCGTAGTTGGCCTGTGCCTTAATCTGACCTTATTGGTGATTTGTACTTTTAAGACTAAAAGATTTTTGTAATTTTCAGCGTGTTTGAAATTTTTATCACGTTGATAAAGCTAACTGGAAATTGCACTTTATTTAAAAAATTTGAAGCAGGAACTTCCAAAAATTTTCTGGAATTCAGTGAACCCCCTAGATCCCTCTCACTTTTAGAGAAAAAAGAGAGGAGAGGTAAAAATGAAAAATAGAAAGGTTGAAAAGAAAAGTAACAAGAGTAAAGTTTTGACCCCCACTGCAAAATTTCTGCGTGCGCCCATGAATGCCATAAAATACATTATGTACTTCACGTACAACGCCATCAACTACATAATGTACTTTTATTGATGCCAGAGTATATGAGCCGAGCGGGAACCACAAATGGCAGGTCTGCGATTCAGTTATGTTTGTGATTTTCCGCTTACTTCGCTTAACCTTACAAGCCCTCGCTGTGTGATCCGCTCCATCGTTTTTAGAAAACCCACTACATGTCCCGCTCTTGTTTCACGTCTTCCAGAAAACCCGCTCAAAGCTGAACTGTTTTTTCATCACCTTTTCAAAACGAGTCATTGCTAGTCGCTCAACAAAGCATCGAAAGCAAAATATTAGATGTTATTGGAAAAATAGCCTTTCTGCACAGAAAACTTACTCTTCAAGACTTAAACTTTAGTCACTGTGCATGTGAATAGTTTATTATGAATGATAAGTTGTCATGTAAGCATGTTCCACTAAACTCAATAAAATGGAAAATAATTATGACCAAAGTTGAGGTTTTCAGTACACCTTCTTGACATGCTGCGCACATCTTTCGGTGTACAAATGGTTGCACGTATGCAGGGATCGGTCGAACATGGCCGATTTTCATGTTGCTGTTTCTAAAAATCAGGTCAAAAGTCTGTAAATAATCTTGCTATTTCTAAATTAATTGAGGTCATTTATTAATACATTAAGTGATGAACTGTATTTGTCATAACTGTCAGTGATATGATGATAATAATATATTATTATAATGCAACGACCAGACAACGCGGCAGATAAATTATGGTTATCATTGATGACATGAACCAAGATAAATACAATCATCACTAGGTTTTGGTCGGTGTCAGCGTTTGTGCTTTTCTAAACATCTAGCCACATAATTATAGTTATAGAATAATCAAATAACACCTACACTGTCTCCTCGAATTTGTCCAATAACCAACAGGTAAGCTTCCACACGCATACTCACAAACAAACATGTATATTGTTTTCACAATAACCAACAGGTAAGCTTTCACACGCATGCATGCATACACACATACATCTATCTGGAAACCACGAAACATGCTTACTTAGTACTAAAACATCCAAGGACGTAAATTCAGCATTTTCCAGGCGGGGGGCAAAGTTTTCCTGCCATTATATAGCTTACTAACAGGGTTACCCGGTGTTGCCGGGTTCTTTTGCTTAGTTTTCTCCCTTTTGTGGCAATGAAACGTCAAATAATTAGCAGATTTTTTTTAATTTTTCAAAATTTTTTTATCAATAAAGTCTACCTGCATGCCAAATGTTGTTTATATTGCTCCTGGGGCATGGATGCGATAAGCGAATGCTCTCTCTCACACACACATTATTTTTTATATCTATATAAATACGTAGGTACAAGCAAAGAGGGTTGGAGAGATGCATACTCCACCAGAGTATCAATTGAAATTTTCTGGGTATAATACCTGGTTTTTGGAAAATGACTGTTGTTTTTTTGGTAGGAGAAAGAGGAAGTTTTTGATAAAAAAAATACTTACCCCTCACCGGTCATCAGCTTTTTTAAAGAAAATGTGAACATTTTCTGAAGTGCATCCCCACCAGGAATTTCTGGATCCGCCACTGGGTATAAGGGAGATGAATGATTTAATCATATTGCAGGGGCAAGTACAGGATTAACAAAAAAGGATGTCCAGAATAGGGTGTGTAGAATTTTGTTTCATTTTTGTGTAATAAATAATAATAACTTTGATGTTGACAGCTGTGAGGGAATCAAAGTTTGTATCAATACCACTAATAGGATAAAATTCCACGAGTTATTGCAGTCTGCAGTTATTAGTAAATCTAGCGTCGAGCTGATATAAAATTGTCTTCACACGCAAAAAGGAATCCAATACGCATTCAATCATCACGAGGTTAAGTAAAGTTAAAATTAACAAATTATATAGTAAACTCTTGGTAAAAAATTAAATTTTGGAAATCAGCGGCGGAATTGTGTACATATGCCTGAAAGATTCCAATGCGCATTGCATCATCACTAGGTTAAAAAGGGTTAAAATTTAAAAAAATATATAGTAAACTCTAAGTAAAAAAAATTCAAATTTTGAAAACCAAGTGGGGGGGATGCTTCCCTGCCCCAAATATACGTCCCTGAAAACATCCTTAACATTTTATCTCAACTAAAATTGATAATTGTTGGCGGTGAGAAAAAAGAAAATTTATATTTTTAATAATTTAATAAATTAAATTCAAGTTGACAGTTCTAGGCAACGTAAAAAACAAATAATGAAAGTTTTATTCCACGGCCATGATTAAAAATTGTAGATGTCGAAAGCCGCGTTGCTAGACCGTCTGTGTGTATATATGTGTATGTGCATAGGCGTAGAGTTCGGGGGGGGGGGGGGGGGGTGCGACGGTGCGAGCTTCCCCCAGGATCAAATTTTGCCCACCCCCCGGGTCAAATCTTGCCCCCCGGGCAAAGTGTCTGCACCCCGGAAAATTAGAAATATTGCATTTTTAATAATTTATGGGTTTATACATCTGTATTAGTGAGTGAGCGAGTGAGTGAGGGGAAAATTATGCAAGTAGGTTGACCAAAGACAGACAGCCCAATTATCCAAGATTAGTTTTCCACTCTAAATTAATTAAATAAATATATTTTATTAAGATTTAATGCATAACAATTATATATTTTATAAATTTAACTTTAAAAAAATGTTCATTACTGCAGCGGAAATAGAAAATGATGAATATGCGCTATTTTTAGCTAGGCTAACTTATGATGGGATTTGTTTGATCTGATCGATGAGCTATTTTTGATAGAGAATTTGAGATGATAGGAAATAATAAACTATTGGAGAATTGAATAACACGGAATATTTTTAAGGTAGGCAAGCAACCACTAAGACCGCACCCGGTCAATCGCATTGCAACTGGAACCGCTCATGTGGTTTGATTAATGCAAACGCAAAACGGAGCTGACAAAACTCAACAATTTATGGACTATCGATGTGACGATCATTAATAAACAATTCAATACATCCAATTTTAACAACGTGCAAATCTTTTCACCAGCAAAACAACCAGTACAAATAAACAAGATTATCATCATCATCATCATCATCATCACCATCGCAATCACCATCGCAAACGTCATCGTCGTCATCGTCATCGTCATCGTCATCGTTATTGTCATCATCATCATCTCAACCCACCATCATTGTCATCATCATCATCATCATAACCGTTGTATTTGTTGTTGTCTGAGTGACTTTTTATTTGTACACAATGATAAAAAAGCCATCTGTCGGACAATTTATTAAGATTAACTAAATTATTTATTTAGACAAAAACAGATCGCACGTGACCGATAATTTATTTTTATTTCTGCCAATTAAAAAACGGGAAATTGAAGGCCTGTTGAAAGAATGAATTATAATATTCATAAAGCATCGTCGAAGCGGCCAAACAAAGGTGAAAACGGTTTACGACCAATTTGTTTTCAGGTAGAATTTGATAAAGTGCTTACATGTAAAAATAAAAGTATAATACTGATGATGATTGTGGTGGTGGTGGTGACGATTATGATGATGGTGATGATGATGATGACAGTCAGTTTTATCTATATATATATAAAAGAACATGTCCTGACTGACTGACTGACTGACTGACTGACTGACTGACTGACTGACTGACTGACTGACTGACTGACTGACTGACTGACTGACTGACTGACTGACTGACTGACTGACTGACTGACTGACTGACTGACTGACTGACTGACTGACTGACTGACTGACTGACTGACTGACTGACTGACTGACTGACTGACTGACTGACTGACTGACTGACTGACTGACTGACTGACTGACTGACTGACTGACTGACTGACTGACTGACTGACTGACTGACTGACTGACTGACTGACTGACTGACTGACTGACTGACTGACTGACTGACTGACTGACTGACTGACTGACTGACTGACTGACTGACTGACTGACTGACTGACTGACTGACTGACTGACTGACTGACTGACTGACTGACTGACTGACTGACTGACTGACTGACTGACTGACTGACTGACTGACTGACTGACTGACTGACTGACTGACTGACTGACTGACTGACTGACTGACTGACTGACTGACTGACTGACTGACTGACTGACTGACTGACTGACTGACTGACTGACTGACTGACTGACTGACTGACTGACTGACTGACTGACTGACTGACTGACTGACTGACTGACTGACTGACTGACTGACTGACTGACTGACTGACTGACTGACTGACTGACTGACTGACTGACTGACTGACTGACTGACTGACTGACTGACTGACTGACTGACTGACTGACTGACTGACTGACTGACTGACTGACTGACTGACTGACTGACTGACTGACTGACTGACTGACTGACTGACTGACTGACTGACTGACTGACTGACTGACTGACTGACTGACTGACTGACTGACTGACTGACTGACTGACTGACTGACTGACTGACTGACTGACTGACTGACTGACTGATAATCAACGCCGAGCTCAAACGCCTCATCCTAGGAACGTGAAATTTGGAACTTATATTACATGTATTGCGTAAGCATCCACTAAGAAAGGATTTTTGAAAACTTTGCTCCTGAGGGGAAGAAACTGAAAAACAAACTTTTTTCTAAAACAATGTATATCTCGAAAACCAAAAATGAAGAGATTTTGAAATTTGGTATATGGATTCTTCTTGAAAAATAAAAAGATACGTGTTTCACCATTTTTTGAAAATTCGGTTTCCTGGACCTCAAATGTGGGTTGGAAAATTAAGTTATTTGGTTTTTAAAGTAGCTGCTACTCAAAAACTGTGAATGCTACAGGAGTAAAAATTAGTATTTAGTTTCTACTCCAAAAATAATGAAATACGTGTTTTAGCATTTTTTGAAAATTTGGTTTCCAGGACTTCAAATGTGGGGTGGACAATAGGGTTATTTGGTTTTTAAAGTAACTGCTACTCAAAAACTGTAAATGCTACAAAAGTAAAAATTAGTAATTAATTTCTACTCTAAAAATAAGGATATATGTGTTTCACCATTTTTTGAAATTTTGGTTTTCAGGACCTCAAATGTGGGGTGGAAAAAAGGTTTCTTTGGTTTTTAAAGTAATTGCTACTCAAAAACTGTGAATGCTACAGATGTCAAAATTAGTATTTAGTATTTACTCAAAAAATAAAAGTGTTTCAACATTTTTTTAAAAATTTGGTTTCCAGGACCTCAAATGTGGGGTGGAAATAAGGGTTATTTGATTTCAAAATAACTGCTACTCAAAAACTGTAAGTGCTACAAATGCAAAAACTAGTATTTTGAAGTTTGTGGCCGGTTAAAAGTAGCTAAGTCCAGTTTATCACCGGCCGGGCCAAGCCGTTATTTTAGAGTCTTCACACGGGCCAGGCCAAACCTTAAATCAAAGTGGGACGGGCCGAGGTTTTTCACCAAGTATATAGATATTTTAGTGATTTTAGGGTCTTCAGTTGGGCCGGGCCAAATCTGAAGTCATGGTGGGACGGGCCGAAGTTTTTCATCAAGTATATAGAACTTCTAGGCCTGTAAGAATGGGCCGGGCCTAATTCAGACGGGCCGTGCCGGGCCAGGAGTTTGGGTTTTTAAAACGGGCTGGGCTAAGTTGTTGACGGGCCGAGCCGAGACCTAAAAAATTGATCTCTACTATGGATTCACGGTTCAAACTCTCTAATTTCATGCGAGCGAAGCCGCTACGGGCACTGCTAGTATATATATATTAGCGTGGTGCCCGGCGTTGCCCGGGCTTTATAGAGGTTTTTCTATCGTTTTTCTCTCGCGCTCCCGTTTCCTTTCCCGCTTGCTCTCACGCTCCCTGTCGCTTTCCCACTTTTCGACCACCTTGAGAGCTCTACAACTTTCAGGAAAGCTTTATTCTGGATGACAATACATGAATTTAATGTTTCCGATATGAATTAGGCCTTAAATCAATTGAAATTAATCAAATCAAATTAATCAGACAGTTCAAGATACTCTTTTATATATATATATATATATATATATATATATATATATATATATATTCATGATAACTCCGCTTTTTAAATAGATTTATTAAAAACGAGGGCTGACCGATCGGTTTCGCAGAAAAGCATCTTCGGAGCCCTTTAAATTACGAAGTTAAAATGTATTTACTATAATGCGAAAATAGAATGAAACTATAAAACGACGAGAATAAACATTAATGAAAACTGAAATAGAAAAACAACGTATGGAAAGTGGAAAGCAAGATATAAAAGGTAGTTATCATGAATTCAAGAGATTTTGAAAGCTTGGCGAAAAAACGTATCAACGCAAAGTGGTCTATCATTTTTAACAGAGCATGCCTAAAAGAAAATATATCTATATATATAAAAATGAATGTTTGTATTTATTATATATATAGATATATTTTCATTTTTGTTTAAACTCAAGATTATAATAAAAGGATTTAATTTACAGCAAGGAAAGGTACTATACATTTACTCAAGTAAATTAAAAACGAATTTTTAAAACCAATGCTTTTATATGTAATTAAAACACAAATTTTGCAATCAATTTTTTATTATATTACTCTTTTATTTTATGTTAAAGTCGAAATATCTTAATTATACCAAATATCGAAATTAATTAAAATTATCTAAATTTATTGACTTATTGTAAAACTAATAATTGAATATTGCATTGTCTTCTATTTTAAGCATGTATGCAAAATTTGAAAAAATCTATCATCAGGAAGTGACTCAAAAATTGATTGCAAGATTTGAAACAGACAGAGAAACAAACAGACAGACAGAGAAACAGAGACGACGAGTTAATAAAAGCATTGGTAATAATAATAAAAATATCATCAAAAAGCATCGAATTTAAATATCTCAACTATTTTCATGAAAATTTCGTACACGCTTGAGAATCGCGGTCAGTGAGTGTGGTTCGTGTTAACTTGGTAAAATAGTCTGCCAGTCGGTTAGCGTTTTGTGGTCAAGAAAACCCTCAAGAAAACCCTCAAGAAAACCCCCAAGAAAACCCTCAAGAAAACCCTCAAGAAACCCCTCGATAAAATCCTCAAGAAAATTAACTCAATAAATTGACTTATTGTGAAACTAATAATTGAATATTGCATTGTCTTCTATCTTGAGCATGTATGCAAAATTTGAAAAAAATCTATCATCAGGAAGTGACTCAAAAAGGAAGTGACTCAAAAATTGATTGCAAGATTTGAAACAGACAGAGAAACAGACAGAGAAACAGACAGAGAAACAGACAGAGAAACAGACAGAGAAACAGAGCCGACGAGTTAATAAAAGCATTGGTAAAAAATGAATGTTTGTATTTATGTATGTTAATGTCCTTTCTGCATTGCTACACCATTCATCCGATCGTAATGAAATTTTCACACAACCTTGAGAGTCAAGGGGAAAGTCAAATAAAAAAAAAATTTGAAATCCGTCACAAAATGAGCGGAGCGGAGCGGGTGAGCGAGCGGGAACTATATATATATGTATGTGCGTATGTATGTGTGTATGTATGTATGTGTATGTGCATGTATGTGTGTCTGTGTGTGTGTTTATGTATGTACTAGCGGAGATACCCGGCGTTGCCCGGGTTTTTTAGAGGTTTTTCTAATGTTTGTCTCTTTCTCTCCCGTTTCCTTTCCCACCTGCTTTCCCACTCCCGTTCGCTTTCCCGTTTTCGGTCGTTTTCCCGCTCCCGGTCGCTTTCCCGCTCCCGGTCGCTTTCCCGCTCCCGGTCGCTTTCCCGCTCCCGGTCGCTTTCCCGCTCCCGGTCGCTTTATCACTCCCGGTCGCTTTCCCGCTCACGTTTGCTCTCCCATTCCCGCTCAGGCTTGCTTTTCCGTTCCCGCTCGCTGTCCGTTCCGGGTCGCTTTCCCGTTTCTATAATAGACAAACTAACCCACAAACATTCATATATATATATATATATATAGTCTTAGCAAATCTATTTTACGTTTTATAGGCTAACAGAAGTTATGAAAGAATGGAAAAGAAAAAATGAGCGTGAACGGGAGAGCAACCGTGACCGGGAATGGGAGAGCAAGCATGACCGGGAACGGGAGAGCAAGCGTGAGCGGGAACGGGAAAGCGACCGGGAACGGGAAAGCGACCGGGAACGGGAAAGCGACCGGGAACGGAAAAGCCACCGGGAACGGGAAAGCGACCGGGAACGGGAAAGCGACCGGGAACGGGAAAGCGACCGGGAACGCGGAAAGCGACCGGGAACGCGGAAAGCGACTGGAATCGGGAGAGCAAGCTTGGAAGGAAACGCGAGCAAGAGAGAAAATCGATAACAAAACTTCTGAGCGGGAAAGCGACCGGGAGCTGGAAAACGACCGAGAGCGGAAAAGCGACCGGGAACGCGACGAAAACGGGAAAGTGGAGAAGGAAACGGGAGCGAGAGGGACAAACATTAGAAAAACCTCTAAAAACCCCGGGCAACGCCGGGTAACCCCGCTAGTATATATATATATATAAATGAATGTTTGTATGTATGTATGTCCTTTATGCATTGCTACACCATTCATCTGATCGTAATGACATTTTCACACAACCTTGAGAGTCAAGGGGAATCAAATATACAGTTAACAAATTTGAAATCCGTCACAAAATGAGCGGAGCGGAGGGGATGAGCGAGAGGGAACTATATATATATATATATAAATATATATATATATATATATATATATATATATATATATATATATATACATATATACATATACACAAACATATACATACATAAATGAGCGGGAACGGAAACGGAAAGCCAACTGAGAGCGAAAGATCAAGCGGGAAATGGAAAGCGACCGAGAACTTTTAGTGATTTTAGAATGTTCAGACGGGCCGGGCTAAACCTGAAGTCAAGGTGGGACGGGCCGAAGTTTTTCATCAAGTATATAGAACTTCTAGGCTTGTAAAAACGGGCCGGGCCCATATTAGACGGGCCGGGCCAGGAATTTCGGTTTTTGAAACGGGCTGGGCCAAGTTGTCCATCCATCCATCCATCCATCCATCCATCCATCCATCCATCCATCCATCCATCCATCCATCCATCCATCCATCCATCCATCCATCCATCCATCCATCCATCCATCCATCCATCCATCCATCCATCCATATATATATATATATATATATATATATATATATATATATATATATATATATATATATATATATATATATATCTATATATATATATATATATATATATATATATATATATATATATATATATATATATATATATATATATATATATATATATATATATATATATATATATATCTATGTATGTCCTTTATGCATTGCTACACCATTCATCTGATCGTAATGACATCATATATATATATATATATATATATATATATATATATATATATATATATATATATATATATATATATATATATATATATATATATATATATATATATATATATATATATATATATATATATATATATATATATATAATTATTATAACTATAGTAACTATCACAATATTAAAGGTTTAATTTTTTATTATTATTTTTTGCAAAAATTCTTGTTTCTTTTCCTCTTCAAAATCAGCACTAAATTTAAATTTAAGATAAAAAACTCGGATAAACCAAAAACGTGGTTTAGAAGTTCCTGAGAAGAAAATTTGAAAGGAAAAGAAGTGTAAGTGATGAAGTTGTTGTGAATAAAAGTTATTTAAAAATGTAACATGTTGTCATTATTTTTTATGGTTTCTCAACATTTTTATGCAAATGGAATATGCCAATTTTTTTCCTTTACAAGTCGTATAATTTAAAGTTGAATAAATGGTGAAATAATGTCATTTCACGTATTTTTTCAGAATGTCACGTTTAAACAATAAAATTTAACGGAATGTTCTATATAAGCAGTAAATTCTTTAAAAAATATTATGTTTACACAGTAATATTTTTTACAGAAAGTTATGTCGGCACATTAAAATGTTTACACTGTAAAAATTTTACAGAGTGCCATGCTTAGTATAATTCCTACAAAATGTCATGCTTACATAACAGTATCTTTACAGAATGTCATCTTTACAGTCCGACACAGAATTTACAGAATGAAAAGAATTATTTTTGACTAAAACAGCATGCATGCAAAATACAAAGCCTTTTGACGAAAAAATGTCTGAACTTGAAAGAAAGGAAAATTTTCAACAAAGTTAGAAATAATTTTCATTTTCATTTAACTTTTATTTTTTCGCGAAGATTGAACGAGGACTGCAAATAAGTCTATTTCCATTGCACGCTAGATTTGTCACTGAAATGAAAATAGAAATTCTCTTTTGAGTTGAAAAATTCCAACGCAAAAATGCAGAAATGGAACAGAAGGCAAATGTGTGCAAAATTTGAAAGAAAAAAGTTTAGTCATTTATTGGCTAGATGAAGTTCATCGTCCACGTCCATATATTCATCCGTCCCTATATTCATCCATTCATTCATCCATCCATATATTCATCCATTCATTCATCCATCCATATATTCATCCATTGATTCATCCATCCATATATTCATCCATTTATTCATCCGTCCATCCATATATTCATTCATTTATTTATCCGTCCATATATTCATCTATTCATTCCTCCGTCCATATATTCATCCCTTCATTCACACGTCCATATATTCATCCATTCATTCATCCGTCCATCTGTCCATCAGTCCGTCCGTCCATCCATCAATCCGTCCATCCATCCAGAAAATTGATGATAATAATAATAATACCTAATATATATCGTTAATCAATGAGCCAACTGACGAAGTTAAATTTAATAAAAGATGGAAATTAAAAGATTCCTCACGTTTGTGAATATTTTAAAACGAAATAAAAAAATTTTTGATTTCAACCGATAAATTTTGAAAGTGAAAAAGAAATAAATGAAAATATATGAAAATACATGATTCATGGCCAGGCAAGGCAAACTTGGAAATGTTTTTGAAGATTAGGACGAGACCAGATATATCTTTCTGTCGGAGAAATTAATTCTTTCTTTATCTTTTTTAAAATAATTGCACATTTATTCGTGTCTTATTATTGGAGCAAAATCTGCTGCGTTTTTTATCTTCTGCCTAATTTTAATCATTTTTGTGAAACAATAAAACTAATTCAATAATCTGACAGTTTATTTATCTGACTGTTTTATTTTCAGTTTGTGTCACTGTCTGTTTTACTGTCTGTTTTACTGTCTGTCTGTGTCACTGTCTGTTTTAATGTCTGTCTGTAATGCCGATGTCTTGTTGCTGTTAAACTTGACTTGAAATAATGTTTTCGAATGAAGCATAAAATATAAAATTAAATGTTTCAGATGCGATGGAAATTAGTTTAAAAGAAAACTTTCTTCTGTTTTGTATTGAAATAATTTGATGTCTATGCTGGAGTGGACGATGAGAGTTTGCGCGCGGAAATTATTAGGCCCACCATGGTTAGTGCGAAGGAGGTAAATATCAGTGTTGTTTCTGTTAGGGTTTTTCAGTTAGAGTATCAGTTAAAGTTAGCCAATTTAATATTTTTTAGTTAGTATTACAGTTAAAGTTAATTTTTTTCATTTTTTCCAGTTAATATTAGAGTTAATAATTTTTTCAGTTACTATTACAGTTAGTATAACAGTTATTAATATAACCCAGTACTGATATTACTAAGCAAACGCTGTCTCAGTTTCACTTCTTGTGCATCTGAATTCCATTTTTTTTTTGGTTAATAAAAGCAGGCAAAGTAGTCTGTGCGCTATTCTGGTTAACCGTGTTTCCTATATCATTTTCCATTAGTTTGCGCTTGGCCTTTAGCTTTTTGTGATTTGTCTCCAAAACCTCAAGTTCTTTTGACACTTCCTTATGTCTATGACTTAGATGATTTACTTTTCAACAGAGCTACGCAAGTTTCGACCACGTGAGCTTCCGAATCTTTTTCTCCCACACGTTGCACCGGCTTTTATCAGTAGAGGGTTCGTAACTTAAATAACGTCAAACTCCATTTTCTTGTTTTCGGCCAGAATTTATTTTTAACATTGTTCATACGTCGTTAAATGCAAATAAAGCGATGAAAAAGCAACTCATAGTAGAGATAAAAGACACGAGTGGGTCCGGTTACCAAATATAAACAAAGAAATAAAATTTTGGCGCATTTCAGTATTGGATTTTCCGAAAATATTTTTTTCAGTTTGTATTACAGTTACTACTTTTTTTTACTATTAGTATTACAATTAAAGTTAACATTATTTTTCAGTTAAAGTTTCAGTTAGTACTTAACTTAAATCTCTTTTTTCAGTTATTAGACCAAATTCAGTTAAAGTTACACTTAACTGAAACAACACTGGTAAATATTTGCAGGTGAATTATGACGTTCACAATAGTTCCGTGGTGGAGTTTTATTAACATGTCTAAGGATGAAGAAGGGAGAGATAGGGAAAAGGAAAGAGAGAGAGAGAGAGAGAGAGGAGAGAGAGAGAGGAGAGAGAGAGAGAATAGACTTGTGAGAAAATGAAAAAGACAGAAATAATTGTATAGAAATTTCAGTGCTGTTCCAGGTGTGGTCATGTGAGGCACAATTTAGTTGACGGCGAGCATAATTTATCGATGACAACTTTCAATGCACAACCGGGTGGCACTTTTGCGATGAAAATGACAAACAATAATGAAATTATTATTATTTCTATTATTGTCATCATCACCATCACATCACCATCATCATCACCATCATCACCATCACCATCACATCACCATCATCACCATCACCATCATCACCATCATCATCATCATCACCATCACATCACCATCATCACCACCATCACCATCACATCACCATCATCACATCACCACCACCACCACCATCATCATCATCATCATCATCATCATCATCATCATCATCATCATCATCATCATCATCATCATCATCATCATCATCATCATCATCATCATAATTGTTATTGTTATTTATATTATCAGTAGTAGTAGTAGTAATAATATTATTACACTCTTATGTTATTATATTTCACAATCATCATCATCATCATCGTGCAAGCTTTTCCAGATTTATGTCTTTATTGGAGAAATTTTTTTCCCCAAGCAGGTGAAAATAATTAATGACTGCGAGGATGCAAGTTGCATTTGCGCAGCTTAATGAAGTTCCACGATGAAATTCGCCCGACTTGTGTAATTTTTGTTTTCATTTCACAATCGAAAGTTTATAAGAAAGTCGTTTGCGTGTTTGGAAATAATAATAATAATAATAATAATAATAATAATAATAATAATAATAATAATGATAATGATAATGATAATGATAATGATAATGATAATGATAATGATAATGATAATGATAATGATAATGATAATGATAATGATAATGATAACGATAACGATAACGATAACGATAACGATAACGATAACGATAACGATAACGATAACGATAACGATAACGATAACGATAACGATAACGATAACGATAACGATAACGATAACGATAACGATAACGATAACGATAACGATAACGATAACGATAACGATAAAAATCTATTTTACGTTTTATAGGCTAAAAGAAGTTATGAAAGAATGGAAAAGAGAAAATGAGCGTGAACGGGAACGGGAACGGGAACGGGAGAGCAACCGTGACCGGGAATGGGAGAGCAAGCGTGACCGGGAACGGGAAAGCGACCGGGAACGGGAAAGCGACCGGGAACGGGAAAGCGACCGGGAACGGGAAAGCGACCGGGAACGGGATGGCGACCGGGAACGGGAAAGCGACCGGGAACGCGGAAAGCGACTGGAATCGGGAGAGCAAGCTTGGAAGGAAACGCGAGCAAGAAAGAAAATCGATAAAAAAAACTTCTGAGCGGGAAAGCGACCGGGAGCTGGAAAACGACTGAGAGCGGAAAAGCGACCGGGAACGCGACGAAAACGGGAAAGTGGATAAGGAAACGGGAGCGAGAGAGACAAACATTAGAAAAACCTCTAAAAACTCCGGGCAACGCCGGGTAACCCCGCTAGTAATAATAATAATAATAACATTACCAAAGATTATGTAAATTGTGTGTTGCTGTTTCAAATTATTTAAAAAAAATATCGGAAGATAAAAAAAATGTTTTAGAAGAATTTTTCCTATTATTTATCCACTCGATTCTATTCGGGACATTCACTTTTTTTTCTCGACTTCCTGGTTGGCAACCTCCATCCGGTTGGTGCGTGTGGTTGTTTGCATCACAGACGTCTGAACACGGACATTTTTCTAGAAATAACTTTTTTTAAAGAAAGTCAGCTCATCTGGAAAACTCGGGAACGTAGAATCAACGACACTCGTCAATTCTCTCAACAACAAAATAAAGAAATTCTACACGCACCTGAGTCCCAATATTCTTATAATCATCATCATCATCATCAGACATCATCATCATCATCATCATCATCATCATCATTATTATCGTTATCGTTATCGTTATCGTTATCGTAATCGTAATCGTAATCGTCGTCGTCGTCATCGTCATCGTCATCGTCATCGTCATCCTCATCATCATCATCATCATCACCACCACCACTAACAAAAATTTTGCACTTCCAAACGAACTTCTGTTAGAAATTCAATGCCACTCCAACGTTATTTGTAGGGAAGGATTCATTGTTTCTGTTTAATTAGTTTTGCCGGACAATAAAGGACACGTCTACATACGAAGATTGTTTCAGCTTCCCACAAATATCGGTCAACCTTCATGAAACTCGGATAGAAATTCAACACTGGAAGTTTTCTCCATATTACAAGAGCACGCTTGCTTACTTGAATGGAGTTAAAGAACAAATATGGAGCTATCCAAGTGATTTATTCCCACCATGAACCATCGCTTCAAATCTTACAGTCGATTTATTCGAAGAAACAAAATTCATTCAAAACGAACATTCGGTTTCAATTTATTGAAAAAAATAAAAGCGGTTCATACCAAGAGATGGATAAATATATATAAATAACAGAATTGAACACAATCTAGATTTTGTACATTTTTTTATATTTTGGATTCTTAGAACATAGATAAAACGTTTTACTTTAAATTAAAAATTAATAATAATTTTTTTTAAATTCCGATATGTAATAAAATGCATTGTCATAAAAAGCAAATCTATATTCCAAATTTCAGCTTGAATGGATGACGGGAAGTTTGTCAATTTTCACTTTCGATATTTGTCGTCGAGAAAGCAAGACTATCGGCTTTATTTGATTTAAGGGAATTAACAAGTGAACCATAAAGAGCTTCGTTTTTTCAAATTCTTTTATAATTTTGTAATTCAGCGACTAAAAATGTTTTGCAAAATATTTTCTGATGATAGTAAGTCTATAATAATAAAATATGAAAACATTGACCACAATCTTCTAATTACCTAATATGTGAAGTATGTGAGGATTGAAAATATAAGAAACTTTCGAATCAGTATGAAATTAACAAATTTTTTATTATAAATTTTCAAATTTAAAATTAAATATTGTTTCCTTTAAATAAACTAAAAATTGATGGTTCATTTCTCTACATAAAATTTGTTTTTTTTTAATTTTAAAGGATTAATTGATTTTATTCTATAATTCACTCACATTTTGTCAATCAATCTGTAACTTTGAAAGAATGTAACATTCAAAAAGACAAATAAACCCACCAAAGTTTCAACTCGATCGGATAACGGAAGGTAGTTGGTTTTTTTAGGTGCATAGGGCTTTTTTTAGATCACCGGTACTGTTGTACATGAAATCTTGTACAGCAATTAGTATGTCACATAACCCTTTGAACATAGAAAAAGGTATAAATTCTTGTAGATCAATGAAGGATGAACTTTTTGTAGATCAACAGGAGGATACTCTTTTTGTAGATCAGTGGGGCACGAATATGGTGAAAATGTGAAATGAAATCATCTTTGTTACATGAGAATCCTTTCATTGAATTACAATTCCTCGATGCGTAATAACGGCAGATAAAACAAGTTTCATTGAAGAAACTCAACTGTTAAATGGAAATAAAATACTAATAATTGCTATTGGTAGTTGTGCCATTAGCTCTTTAAAGGTGGAACACATGAAAACTACTTCTGTCGAATTTGAGCTTAAAAGTGTTTAGAGTTTTTTAAGCTACAACCCAGTTTTTTTTCAATTTAATAATTAAAGTAAAAATAAGCGTAATAAATAAGACGAGTATTGTAAAGTATTGTAAACCGTCAAAGCAGGTTTTCAAACATGGCCGTCTGCAACTGCGATTTCGTCATTATTACTTAATTTGATTGACATAATAATAATAATAATAATGATAATGATAATGATAATGATAATGATAATGATAATGATAATGATAATGATAATGATAATGATAATGATAATGATAATGATAATGATAATGATAATGATAATGATAATGATAATGATAATGATAATGATAATGATAATGATAATGATAATGATAATGATAATGATAATGATAATGATAATGATAATGATAATGATAATGATAATGATAATGATAATGATAATGATAATGATAATGATAATGATAATGATAATGATAATGATAATGATAATGATAATGATAATGATAATGATAATGATAATGATAATGATAATGATAATGATAATGATAATGATAATGATAATGATAATGATAATGATAATGATAATGATAATGATAATGATAATGATAATGATAATGATAATGATAATGATAATGATAATGATAATGATAATGATAATGATAATGATAATGATAATGATAATGATAATGATAATGATAATGATAATGATAATGATAATGATAATGATAATGATAATGATAATGATAATGATAATGATAATGATAATGATAATGATAATGATAATGATAATGATAATGATAATGATAATGATAATGATAATGATAATGATAATGATAATGATAATGATAATGATAATGATAATGATAATGATAATGATAATGATAATGATAATGATAATGATAATGATAATTATAATAATAATAATAATAATAATAATAATAATAATAATAATAATAATAATAATAATAATAATAATAACAATAATAATAATAATAATAATAATAATAATAATAATAATAATAATAATAATAATAATAATAATAATAATAATGATAATAATAATATGATAACGCCATCTAATGCGGCGTCAATAATTTCACCATTCATCGACATCGTTGTCATCGTCATCATCATCATCATCGCTGACATTTCTCTGAACTATATGGAGAGACATCAACTTTAAACTGTAATTCGATAAAACAAAAACTTTATTTTTGCCCTACTGTGGAAAATAACTTCACCCCTTTATTTCAACGGGGCGTGAACCCCACCCTTCATCTCACGACATGAACCCCCCTCCCTTCTAGTTCAGTGAGACTCGAACCTTTCCTAAACTTTAAAGAGCCATGAACCCCTAGCACGTACATCAATAGAACATTGTCTGTGCTGTGGTGTTACAAAAAGACACTGGGGACAGTAAATAAGACCTTCAACAATTCGGTTACAAATTAAAGTCTCGCTTTTGTGTGCGTGTGTCTTTGTGTGCGTGCGTGTGAGGTGTTGTCCAACTTGCTGAAAGACATTTCAAATTTTTATTTTAAAATTTTTTGAACAAAAAGATTTTGGTTTGAAACAAGAAACAAGAAAAAACTCAAACTGTCAATTATAATTCTTGCTTTTCATTTTTAACTCAAAATAAAAATTAAGAAAGCAAATGTGTTGCTACAAAGGTACTGGTGCAAATTTATTGGTGCAAATGTATTGGTGTGAAAGTATTGGCGTAAGAAATACAGTATCAGGATATCAGGAAAACAAGTGCAGTGCACATCTTTGGACAGGTGATATGATGGTTTTAATATTGTTATTATTATTTATTAAAACTTATGTTGAAAATTATGACAATGATGATGATGATGGTGGTGGTGGTAATGGTGGTGGTGATGATGATGACGATGACGACGACGACGATGATGATGATTACAAAGATCGATGTTGATAGTGATGGTTATGACGACCACGATAATAATGATGATGATAACGATGATAATGATGATAACGATGATAACGATGATAATGGTGATGATGAATTTGGTGGTGGTGGTTGAAGATGATCATAATTCTAACTATTTTGACCACTCAATGAGGGGGGTTGTGACAAAAATATTCTTTTAACGAAATATGATAATTGTTGCTGACGAAAATTTCAATCTTTAAATTTCTACATTCATATGAAGCATTTGAATGATGACAAATTGATTTTTATGTTTTTATGCAGAAGTTTAGGAACAAAATTGCAAAGAATTTTTCAACAGAAATTTTTAAGAAAAAAACACGCATGTCAGATAAGTTTCTATGATTTGCTCGAATTTGTTAAACACGACTCATCATCATCATCACCACTACCACCACCACCACCATCATCATCATCATCATCATCACCACTACCACCACCACCACCATCATCATCATCACCGCCATCGCCACCACCACCACCATAATCATCATCATCATTATAATTATCATAATCATCACCATCACTATAATATTTTAGCATAATCATATCACTATAGTTTTTCTTCATCACTTTAATTTTTCATTATCATCATCGTAATCATCATCACCATTACTACCACTACCATCACCACCAATACCACTCTCATCACCACCACTACCATCACCACTACCATCATCACAACCACTACAACCACCACCATCATCATCATTGCCACCACTATCATAATCATCACCATCACAGCCCCCGCACTGACAGAGATAATTTTTTATCCACTTCAGATGCCAAACTGGGTCTTTTTTTGAAACCTTCCTTCCTTAGGTTCACGTTTCCTGGAAAAGTCACGTGCACATGAATCTTTGAATCTCATTGGATACTTTCTTTTTCCATTTTTCTCCATGTTTGCTAATCAGCAATCGTCTAAATATATTCCTTTACAGTCCATTTACACATTTTCCTCCCATGATTTTCCCCACCCCCTCCTTTATGCTCTCCCGCTCCATCTTTCTTCTGTATTTCTTCTTTTACTTTTTCAATTTCTCCTTCAACATCAACAATAATGTGCAAAAGCAGGAACAAATCGTTGGTGCTACACAGCTGATAGGAACAAACAGACTGCTGATTGGGAACATATAAGTGCATATCACTGACTGAAAAGAGACATACATCCATACATACAACTGACTGGAAAGATACATACATGCAGGCATATCACTGACTGGAAAGATACATGCATGCATACTGGAGATCTGCACGGGAAGGTCGTACAGGATGGACCTGGTCTTCATTTTAGGATTATATAAACGGGGGGGGGCGGGTCGAAGTCAGTACGGGTCGCCCGGATCGAGCCAAGTTTAGTGGTTTTAGGCTCGTAGAAACCGGCTGGGCCTGGAATTTTGTGTCAATGAAATGGACCGGACCAGACCGAGTTGCCAATCAACTGGGCTGCACCGCAAAAATCGGGCAGTGCAGGATCCTTATAATTATAATTACTGGAAATAGTTATTATTTTATTAAATTAGTTTCACTGCAATTATTAATTTTATATGCTGTATTTAAAAATAATTAATACTCTGATTAAGCCATCTAATCGAGAACAAATGAGAGAATTGCTTGTCAAAATTATTTTTTTGGAGTGCAGGTGTTAAACAAGAAACCAAATTGATGATTGGTGGTTGTTATGATGATGATGATGATGATGACGATGATGATGATGATGATGACGATGATGATGATGATGATCATGATGATCATGACGATGACGATGATGATGATGATGATGATGATGATGATGATGATGATGATGATGATGATGATGATGATGATGATGATGATGATGATGATGATGATGATGACGATGACGACGACGACGACGACGACGATGATGATGATGATGATGACTGTGATAAGGTGGTTATGATAATGATAATGGCAGCCAAGGTAATAAAGATTCTAAAAACAGAATTAATAATGAACTACTTTTAACAAACTATTTTTTCAGCCTATATTGAAGTTGTTAATATAAAAATTATGTTTACCAATTGTACAAATGTTATTTTAATAAATAAATATAAACAATTTATTTCTAAAAATGTTACTTTGCACAGTCATTGTCGAGTTTTACGCAATGGATCAGTATCGTAATAGTTACATTATAAATAATAATAAAAATAATTATTCATAATCATTGTTATTGTTGTTAATTCATTAATGACCTCGTCATCGTAATGTATTAAGATGCTCATCATTTTAATTTTGATGAATCATATGCTTCTTCATTTGGATCTTCTAGCTAGAAAGAAAATCTATGAGGATAATGATCACATTGTATAATTAATAATTATTGCGGTCTGGCATAAAAACTGACTGGAAATATACAAATACATACACCATGTACAAAAAAGGATGAATAATTTAAATAATAAATAAATGAGTGTTGTTAGTTAATTTAAACTGAAATAATAATAATAATAATAATAATAATAATAATAATAATAATAATAATAATAATAATAATAATAATAATAATAATAATAATAATAATAATAATAATAATACGAAACTAATACTGCCACAACTTTACGATTAAACATCACACGCAATTACTGCACACCTGCACACCTGTCTAATTTTAATTAATTAACACCAAATAATAAATAATGTCAGTGACGTCCGATTCTCATCACCATGGAAACGTTTATTATTTAACATTGCTGAGTGTTTGTATATTACCATACCTATATGTGTGTGCGTGTGTGTGTGTGTGTGTGTGAAGATACAGACGCATCTAAAAATAAAATAAATTAAAAATCATCATCAGCTGTTAACAAACTTGTTCATATCAACTTTAAGCTACCTCCACTAAATGGGCGCTTTTGTAAATTCATTCGATGCATTTAAATCGTTAAATCCGACACCTATTAGGCGTTGTTTGATGCATCCCGGATTGATGGACCACGCATTGTTTTATTCTTCTTTTAAACTTCATATGTTGAGTTAGGTTCAAGATGGCGTATATATGTTCAGACGTAGTCTTGGATAAAGATTGGTTTCACGCACTTTTAAGGCAGTATCTTAACTTAACTTAAAGTTAAGATACGGAGAATTGAGTGGTGCTCACTTTTATTTAACTCCTGCTCCCATACCCTGTGTTAACAGAAGAACATTTTTCTAACAAAATATTAAAAGCAAGATTGAATGATTTAAAGGAAAATGGGATTTTAGAGCATTCTCCGGTAAACGCTCTAATTGAGCAGCCTCGACAGTTCGGGAGCAGCGATCGATACTATTTTACATCAGCCATCTCTCATCTTAGCCTTCTTTTCCCTTTTCAACCCAGTCAATCTGGTCAATAAACCGTGAATCAGCCTAGATGGATTTTAAAAAATCTAACAACGGGCCAAAATCCTTAACACCATATACAATCTCTACATCTGTTTATCAAACTCTGTGTAGCTATTGCACAGTAGTAGGCCAAGCCACGTGTCCACAAAAGCCTAGCGGCCTTTCACGGATAAAACCAATATTGCCCTACCTCCGGAATGGCCCCATGCCAACAAAAATCCACACAGTATTTAACTTTCCACAACCACCAAATATTCCAACAACCTACCAGTACGCTTCTCCAACAACCAGTAAAGCTTCTACAACGAGCACAAGACCATTTACAATAAATAATAAGAACTCAAAAATACTTATATAATCTTCCAGCTTCACTCACTCACTCACTCTGGCTGGGTCTGGAACGCTGACACCTGGTTTGACAAAATCAACGCTCACTAAGCCCATCCTTAAGCAATCATAAGAAACATTGTAACCAAACATGCAAACGCACATACACATAATTAACCAAACTGTTCAGCCATGCATTCGACATTTTCAAACACTGAAATATTTTATGAATAGACAAGTTTTTATAAGTGAGTATGTGTAATTTTATGTGTGCGGAAGCTTCTTGTTATTATTGGGTAGTTTCGAGCGTGGTTGTTACTAAATTTTGGTTTTATAATCTAATTAAATTTTAAACCGTTTAAAATTTTTTAGTAATAAGTAAGCTCAATGAGTTTTTTGCTTTTAAGAAAGACATATGGGCCCATCATTTGCATCAGAATGCATCCAATACACTTAATCAAGCCCATCCTCATAATGTGAAGATAAATATGTGTTCATGGAGATTATCTTTTAGTTATTGTAAACACAAAAGACATATATGTGTGTATATAACTGTGTGTATGTGTGTGAAAGCTCGCTTTTTAATTTTATTGGGTAGATTCAAAGAGGGTGTTATTTGATTATTTTATAATTATGTTATGTAGCCTAGATTTTAAAACCTAATAAAAACGTTGTAAAAACAGGCGCTTATGACTGTTTTTAATGGTTCCGTTTCCAACCGGGTGGAGGAAACAGAACGTTTGGAAAAATATATGTCTTTTGTACATAGTTAGTTCAGCCAATTATCATCCAATGGTGGAAAAATAAGGACTCAAAGTCTAACTCTTTGATTGTCGCATCAAGCGAGGAAATTACTTCGGATTAAGGGTTAATGGCAAATAAGCATTCAGTTGGCATCAGACTGTGGAAGAATTAAAATAAATAAAGATGATAATTTATTAATAACTATAATAAAAGATTTATTTATATAGGTTTTGTTATAATAGGCTTTTGCACTCTAGCGAATTTGTTTCACAACGGACCATTGTCGTAGCGGGCAGGAAGCTCAGCAATAGCGGCATGGAAACCATGGATACACCACAAAACAGGACAGCTGCACAGCACCGGGCCACCCTAATAAAGAAACGTCACATTTAAAAAATGTTTAAATTTTTAAAGACATTTTGTGTCTGCAGGAAAAAGAAAAGTGTGTCACGTGTTTAATCATTGTCACTTTTGTCTCTTTAATATAAAAAATTTTCAATTTTAGAAAAAACATTTTTAATTTTTTTTAAGTTTTTACTTTCTTCGTCTACAACATTTTCTGCCACATTTTTAATTGAAGAGCATTTTCATCTACTGTATAACTCAACACATTGCTCGTGTCTGTAAAAATGGTACCCGAGAAAGGAAGTGGACAATTTTAATCAATTATGAAAAAAAGAATGAAAAAAAACTCACAAGATGGAAAAAGAGGTATGAAAGTTGGGAGGTGAAAGGGACTGTATCCATGCCGAACAAATTGAAGATAGCTCACCTAAAACACCTACACAACTTTGTTGATTTGCATTTGTGAATTGTACACTTATATATCGGTGTGTACCGATGATGATGATGATGATACCTTTAATAAAATTCCAGTTTCTTTTCTTTTCAGAATGCAAAATTTGTTTTAAAACGTTGTTCTTTGTTATATAACAGGATGTACTAGCAAATCTTATATTTTTTTGACAAATGTGCCTGGCTATAATTCAAATATTTGCAGACACTGGTATATGGAAAATTGGGGGATAGGTTTGTAAAACATATTAGCGGGGAGGATGAGCCCTGGGGACTGTTTTGACAAACGAGACGGCGGAGATAGGGTGGTGATGGTTCGCACAATGGCGCATAAATAAGTATGTTAACGCTGCGGCAGTTCAGATGTCATAAAATTACGCCGTTTTATAATAACAATACTACTACTTTTACTGCTACTGCAACTGCAACTGCTACTGCTACTGCTACTGCTACCGCTACCACTACCACTACCACTACCACTACCACTACCACTACCACTACCACTACCACTACCACTACCACTACCACTACCACTACCACTACCACTACCACTACCACTACCACTACCACTACCACTACCACTACCACTACCACTACCACTACCACTACCACTACCACTACCACTACCACTACCACTACCACTACCACTACCACTACCACTACCACTACCACTACCACTACCACTACCACTACCACTACCACTACCACTACCACTACCACTACCACTACCACTACCACTACCACTACCACTACCACTACCACTACCACTACTACTACTACTACTACTACTACTACCACCACTACCACCACAAAAAACACCTGCTATGACAAAGGAACGGGAACTGGAGAATGAGCGGGAACAGGAGAGCAAGCGGGAACGGAAAAGCGGCCGGGAACGGGAGAGCGAGCGGGAAAAGAAAAACAAGCGGGAAAGCGACAGGAAACGGGAAAGTGACCGGGAACGGGAGAGCAAGCGGGAACGGGAAAGCAACCGGGAACTAGAAATCAAGCGGGGAAGGAAACAGGAGCGAAAGAGAAAAACGATAGAAAAACCTCTAAAAACCCCGAGCAAGGCCGGGTAGCACGCTGATTTTATCTAATTTTGTTGTTTTAAAACATAGACAATTATTATTTTTAATTACAAAAAAGTTTTTTTTTCAAAAAATTGAAACTTTATTAGATTGAATGACGGGAAATTAGTTTCAAGGTTTGCAAGCAAGCAAGCAATCAAGACCGGCGGAGAAGTTAAAATAAGGGATTTAAAATGAAAAACGTCAATTAATAATTAAATAAATGCATTTAAGCCATCACGTTGCCTATTTTACACAACAAAACAAAAAACCCGGGCAACGCTGAGTGGCCCAGCTAGTAATCAGAATGTAACATGATTTTCAACATTATTGGTTTTGGTTAATTTTTGTCATAAAGGGTTTTGTCTAGCGGACCCATATCGTTCGTAGCAGCCCTTTAACATGGCACGTATTTCTCATAGCGACCAATTTGAGGTCATAGCGGAACTTTGTCACAACGGGCCTTCGTCCGAGTGGGAAGTCACCAGCATTAGCACCTCAGTTCCACATTTCAATTCCACATGTCTCCAGAACTGATCGTCACTGCCTGGAAATTTTCCAATGAATTGTTTAAAGAGAAATGAAGAGCCATTTGTAAAAGGAGTGCGGAAGGAAGGCACTGTGTTTTAGTTCTTCGAGATGGTTCCAATTAATTTGCTTTTGTACTCAATTCTTAAGACGCCTGATGGATGTTTTGTTGAGTGACAAATGTTTTTATGTGTCGTTGTTAATGTTGATGTTGTTGATGTTGATGATGATGTTGTTGATGTTGTTATTGCTGTTTTTAAGATTATATAGATAATGTGGCCGTTCCTCGCTGTAGAATTTATTAAACAAGATAAATCTCCTCATTAGACTCTTCTCGGTGTACATTATATTAATAGGATACATATAATTGCAGTAAACGATTGTGAATTGATGATGATAGCGGTGCTAAGAGTAGTTGTGGTGGTAGCAGAGATGTTGAAAGTGATGATGAGAATACTTCGGAAGAATAACACAATATTTTCTCAACAAAACACTCAAAAGTGAAACATTTTTTTTAGCAAAGAAATTCTTGTCATCAATAAATTCTTTATCTACAGCTTACGATTTGTCACTACTAACGAGTTCGCTTGCGTGAGCTCCAAGTTCCAAAGAGAAGACCATTAATTTCCCAACTTCTTTTTCTCTTCCACCTCTCTCTTTCTTTTTCTCTCTATCTCTCTCTCTTTCTTTCTCTTTCTATCTATCTTTCTCTTTCTTTCTCTTTGTCTCTCTCTGTTTCTCTGTCTTTCTTTCTTACTCTGTCTCTCGTTGTCTCTCTCTCTCTTTTTCTTTCTCTCTCTCTCTCTTTCTTTTTTTCTTTCTTTCTTTTTCTTTCTTTTTCTCTCTTTTTCTCTCTTTTTCTCTCTCTCCTCTATCTCTCAACTCCTCTATCTCTCAACTCCTCTATCTCTCAACTCCTATATTCTAAGACACCTCATTGAATTAAACCAAAAAAATATTTTTTTAAATCCATAAACTTATTTCAAACATGGCCCCCGTGGATTTCTAAATTTAATGTTTTGAGATACAGAGAAAAAATATAACAAAATTAAAACGAGAAATTCCATTGAGAAGCAGAAACAAGTTTCAATTTGAAGAAAAAGTTTTTTTTTAACTGAGGTACGACTACCTTATAACCGACCAAGCTTAGAATAAAAATAACCCTTTTTTGAGAAATTTTAAAGCTTTTAGCATCCTGTTCCCTTTTTCCAGAGGGGGGGTTTGTGGGTCTAAGATTAAAAGTTTGCAAAACATTAAAAGCTAACAAATTACAAAATATAAGAAATTTCTGAAAGTTGATAGTAAATTGTTTTTATAACAAATAATGGGTTCAAATTAGTTAATTTTTATAATAATATATTTGTTTCTAGAAACTTTCGAAAAGAAGAGCTCGGTATGATTTCTCAGAAATTCTTTTCATGGTCTATTTTGTCCAGATATTCTTTATTTAAGAGAATCTAAAAATATTTTACTTTCTGTACTAGTTTTAACAATTTTACGTCACCCTCTCAATAATTTTATTCTCCTTGACAAATATTTCTAGTTAAAACCCTGGAAAAAATGGGAGAGAGAGAAAGAGAGGGAGAGGGAAAAAGAGAGCACCAGAAGACAAGTTGTTAAAGAGTTACATTGAGGAGAAAGCAGAGATTCTTGGGAATGGCATTGATTAAATGCCGCTGGTTCGCTTATACTTTGCAAAAATAATTTGCATAAGTTATTAATTTATGCGAATCTTTAAATAGTATAAGAAAACTGCAAACGTTTACTATAAAACATTTATGTCATAAATTACAGCAGATATATTATAGAGCAATGGTAGGTATGTAGTAGGAGTGGGCCGACTTTTGATTTGGAAATCGGAATCGGCCGGATTCCTATTTCAACCGATTAATCGGAATCGGGCACGAACAGCCTACCGATTCGAATAGTGTTAAAAAAAAATTTGTTTATCGACTTTACTTAATCCAATGTATAAACTAACAATGCCTAATAAAGAAGCTCAAAAGTTTGCCAAAAATTGTCTGATTGAAGAGATGCTACGTGAAATCAAAAACATCAGAGTTGTAGCATCTCCATCAACACCACCAAAAGTTCCAAAGGCCATCGCTGTGGTCATCATTGGATTTGTACTACGATGCATTGCACGGAGCAAAAACACTGGATCCCACTTCTGTTGATGGAATAGAATAATAAAATGTCAGAAACAAATAAATGCTTATTTGGCCGAACTTCGTCAGCCAAGAGGTAACCCACCATCGATCCATAAATTTATTAAAAAGCTAAACACCTGGTCTTTTCTACAACCCCCCATCTAGCGTCGACAGCGAGCGAACGTTTAGCACAGCAGGAAACATCTGAGATGATCTACGTTCAAAATTGACGGCGAGAAAACAGAGATGCATTTATATCTTCAAAAAATCTTGGAGTCATAAATTTCGACTATTAACTTATCTAAACTTGGCTAGTATTCAATTTTTTTAACTCTATGTTATGCACTGTTCATTAATTATATGGTATTTTTACCACTTAAACAATAAACAATGTGTGCAGTAAAATAATACGTGATATCTTTGTCGATTTCCGCGATTGTCCTATTAGATCTAGAGGAAAAACAGTTTCTATTAAATCATTGACAATTGCCCCAATTTCCGTTAATCGAATCGGAATTGGAATCGGCGGATAATCGTTACCGATCATCCAAGATCGGTAATCGGTAAACAATCAAAATCGGCCCATCCCTAGTATGTAGGTATGTATGTATGATATAATGTTTATAATGGTAATCTATAATATTTCAGGATTTGAAGACCTTTAAATTATTGCAAATTTTCTTCTTTTAAAACGATTTTTTTTAATTTTTATATATAAAATTGTATTTGATTTGTTTTTGTTTTAAACTATAAATAATTATTATTTTTAATTACAATTTTTTATAATTTTTAAATTTTATTCAAATGCATTGTCATGAAGAGAGAACCTATATTTAAAATTTCATCTCGATTGGATAACGAAAAGTTAGTTAATTTTTACTTTAAAGAGTGGCAAACATTCAAGCAAGCAAGCAAAACCGACGGTGAAGTTAATATAAGAGATTTAAAAATGACTGTTATGTTAAGTCCGCCTCGCTTTTGCGAGCCAGTCCCAAGCCTGGATAAAGGAGGAGGGAACAGTTAAAAGGATCAAATAGGGATTCACGACAGGAAGTACCTGGTGTAAAAGACTATAAACTATTACAAAATAAAGACTGTTTGTTTGGTTGTCTGTCTGCTTGTCTTATATACAAATCCTAGCAGAAGGAGAAAAAGATAGGGTAATTTTTGTTTTTTTTTTATGGCCAAAAAACCTCCCATGCCAAAAATGTCTATGTAAAAACATCAAAGGTTATTGCTTAACAAAATTCAAATTTAGTTTGCGTAACAAAGTTTGACGAAAGTTTCAAACAGCTCTTAACAAATCTATTTTTGTTTTATGAGCAAAAAAAAGTTGTTAGAGAGAGGAAGAAAGAAAGGGAGCATGAGCGGGAAAACATGCAGAAAAACGAGCTGGAGGGAGCGAGTGGGAGCGGGAGAGCGAGCGGGAAAAGGAATCGAGCGGGAGAGTGAGCGGGGAAAAGAGAGAAAGCGGGTGAGCAAGAAAGAGCCGGAGTGCAAGCGGAGAAGGAAACGGAAGCGAGAGAAGAGAGGAAAAAAGAAAAAAGAAATGGCAAAAGAAAAAAGCGAGAGAAAGTTTTTTCTATCGTTTTTCTCTAAAAACCCTGGTAACTCCGCTAGTATAACATATTATAATACGTATTAATCATTAAGATGATTGAAGAAAGCCAGGCTTTGAATGCTAATAGGAAGAAGGATGAAAAAATTGCACAAATTGAGAAAAAATGAGTTGAGAGGGGAAAATAGATAAGAAAAAACTAAAATTGAAAAGAGAAGAGAGATGGGATGAGAAAAAAATGGAGTAGAAAATAGAAAGTGAAAAAGACGAATAACAAGAGAAATGTGAAACAAGACAACCGTAAAAAGTTCGTTTTTAAAAATCTCTTAAAATTTTGTAATTCGACAGCTAAAATTGTTTTGAAAAATATTTTCTGATGATAATAAGTCTATAAAATATGAAAATATTGACCACAATCTTCTAAATACTTAATATGTAAAGTATGTGAGGATTGAAAATTTATGAAACTTTCGAATCAATATAGAATAAACACATTTTTTATTAAAAATTTTAAAATTTTAAAATTGAATGTCGCCTTTTTTAAATGAACTAAAAATTAAAAGTTTGTTTTTCTACATAAAATTTTTAATTTTTTTGAAATTTTAATTAATTTTATTCTATAATTCACTCACATATTTTTCAATTTAAAATCTGCAGCAACAAATAAACTCACCAAATTGAAACTTGATTTGATAACGGAAGTTGTTTTTTTTAGTAGTATATGGTCCCAAGCAAGCAGGCAGGGTTAAGTTAATATAAAAGATTTAAAAGGGGTATGGAATAAGTGAAAAGAAGTGTACAAACAAGAAATCAGAATTAAGATGGCAGGAGAGAATAAAATGGCAAAAGAAAGATAAGATGAGAAAGAGAGAGACTTAATGAGAGAAAGAGAGATACGATGGGAGATAAGAAGAAAGAGACCAAGTAGTAGAGATAAAGATAGATAGAATGGAAGAGACGAGAAGGAGAAGAGGGTGGAGAAAGTTGAGTTGACAAATCAATGGAGAAGAAGAGGGAGAAGAGAGATTAAAAATATCGATCATCATACAGTTAGAAAAGGAAACAATATTTCTTTTTCAAATCTCTTCATGTCTTCCCGTCATCAGTCAACACAATCGTCGCCTTCTTAATTAAAACTTTAATCTAGCACATCATTACCATCAGCGTTGTCATCTTCATCATCATCATCATCGTCGATATCGTCATCGTCATCGTCATCGTCATCGTCATCATCATCATCATCATCATCATCATCATCATCATCATCATCATCACCATCATTATCGTCATCATCAAAATCATATCCCTTTCCGTCCTTATCTCAATTCTTTCTATCACATTTTATCGTTTATTCTCACTTTGTCTCACGAGGACAGTTGGAAGAGAGCCACGGAAGAATATATGACAGACTCCTCAAGTCCTTAAGGAGCGAATTTCCAGGAAATAATTAAAAAAATAATATTCTTTCTAATCTAACAAAATAAAAAAAAGAGGAAAAGAAAAAAATTGTTCTCTAGAGATGAATCTCTAATATTCCTTCATTTCCAACTTTTTAACTTCTCCCTCTCCAACATTTCTCCGCACTTCCCCAGGATATCCCATGAAGAAGGATTCGTCATTTCATCACCGCGAGCAATTTCCCCGATTGAAAACGCGAACAAGAACTGGTCGAGCGAGCAAATTATAATCAATAAAATAAAGAATATTTAATATTTATTCTCACTTCCCTATGAATTATTTTCTCTCATTTTCTTGCTCGAATAAATTCTCCAACCTTCTACGCTGAAAACAAATTTTCCAATTCAAGTTTGACCGGAAGGAAAAAGAAAAAGAAAGAAGAAGAAGAAGAGGAAGAAGAAGAAAATATGCTGGTGGTGAGCATCTGCAGGGATGTGCTGAGCAATTAAAATTGAACCGAGTCGATTTTATGTATCATCGACTGCACACAACTTCACGACTTCCGCCTGAAAAAAGATACCCCTCTCTCTTCTTTCCCCTCTCTCTCTCCCTCTCCCCTTTCATCCTCTCCCCTTCTCCGAAAGGACATTAAATAAGTTAACTCATTCAACAGACGTGACTACAGAGTGATTATTTAATTGAGAGAAAGATAATTAGATTAAAGGGCACCGCCATGTCCAGCAGGGATCTTCTTGCGTCTGCAACATTAGGAACTCTCTCGTGGATCATTTGAATCACCCAATCTTAATCAATTTTATACACAACGACTGTATCAGTGTTTGTCCGTTTGAATGTGATTGTGCATTACTGTATGAGTCTTGAGCACATTTAAGTCGCTTCTTATATGTCTGTCACTATACTATGTCAGTACACACAAATTCACACACAAACGTATAGGTTTATATTTTTTAGGGATGTGACTGACGGGTACTACTTTTTGACTTTTTCGGGTTTGTGTTCGAGTTCTTGAATTTCGAATTTTCGGGTTTGGGTTTTCACTTTTCCAAAAAGCGGACATAGGTTCGGGTTTTTAATTTTCAAAGTTTCGAGTTCGGGTTCAGGTTTCAAAATTAACAACTTTCGTGCTTGGGTTAGGTTTGGGTCGAGTTTGGGTCGAGTTTGGGTCGAGTTTGGGTAGTACCGTTTTCATAATTTTGGAATGCGCGTGAGAGTATTCTCAGCGCTAATATATATTTTATGATTGGCTAAACGGATTTAGTGAAATTATTGGGAATTTCTGCATTACAATAATAAACAACATAAGAACAACAGTAAAAGAAATATGTTGTTCAATCTTGTTTATAATTTTATTTTATTTTCCTTCAATTCGGTTTAAAAGTGGATCGTTTTCTGAAATTGGTCTAGCATTACATATGAGCATCGCGTTCTTATCATAACTCATTCTGTAGCTATAACATAAATAACATAAATATACGGTTCTAAAGTGCTCTCAAATTTTTCATTTAAAATTTAAAATAATAGATAAAATTATATTTAAAAGATGTTTTTTCAATAATTAACCCGGGTACTAAGGATACCCATGCAGGTCTCTATATACCACTAGACCAATACTTCTCACAACATTAGGCGTTATTTGTGTTATACATTTTTTTTAAAGTTTGATATTATATATATATATATATATTTATGTGCAAAATAATATTCCGTACACGGAGATCCGCTACAGTGGTAGACAAAATTAGCTAATTTTTCTGACCTAGGTGATTATAACTAAACACTATTTTTCTTCCCATTAACCAGCGTTCTATCTAAGCAACTGTTCAGAGGCGCTACTCATATATTGATTGAATCACACTGCAGAAAGAATGTTGTTCATGAAACAAAATGCCTAAAATTAATTTTTAATACTATATTTCTTTAAATGTGCCAAGTTTTAAAAATTCCGGGATTATGTTTAAATTTTTTAAAGCTAGGTGTTCGGGTCTTTAATATTTGTATATATATATATATATATATATATATATATATATATATATATATATATATATATATGTATATATATGTATATATAAATATATATATATATATATATATATATATATATATATATATATATATATATATATATATATATATATATATATATATAAATAGTTATGTCCACACGAGGCCCTCAGTGGACAAGTAATGAAAGCACGAAATGAGGCAAGATTTGCCAACTTCTCGCAGGCGAGCATTGATTGGTATAAGAAGAAGACGATAGTGATAATAATAATGGTGATGATGATTATGATGATGGTGGTGGTGGTGATGATGATGATGATAATGATGATGATAATGATGGTGGTGGTGGTGATGATGATGACAGTGATGATGATGTAAACGCAATGGTAATGGTTGTAGTGAAACCAGCATGGCTGGATTGGAATATATGATATGAAATAAGCAGACTGAAAAGGATTGAGAAGAAATATGGGAAGGAGCAAGAAAATTGTTAGCGGTCTGCAAAAAGATGAAGAGAAGGATGACGACGATGGAGCGCAAGAGAAACGGATGTTGATGTGTCCACAAAGCACACAGTTCTAAACTCTTTTACTTTTTTTCGGAGATGAATATAGAGCTCAGCCCTGCACGCCGGTAATCCATCAAAAACTTCTGCAACATTTCCCACTTTCGGTTTCACAATCTCTGAAATCTAGCAGACATTTCAGTTGCAAGTTAGTTTCTTTTTTCTAATAAAAATCCCAGGTGCCACAATCCATCTAGGAACCTCCTCTCTCTCTCTCGCAATAATAATCAGCAAAACTTCAAATGAAATTTTTTAATCCGTCAGACTGAGCTTTGATGAGAGAA
>OZ022241.1:10519855-10572355 GCA_963978895.1 Erpobdella octoculata | reverse complement strand
TGCCTACAGTAAGGACACGTGATTATTTATAGGAGTTTTGAATGATTGACAAAGAAATAAAACGGAGAAATGTTTACTTAAATGTTGCAAAAACAAAAATGTAGAACAATTTCAAAGAAAGATCAACAATACTGTGTCAAAAATGTAATTGAATGAAAGAAATGTTTCACTCCAAACAGCTAAATATGGAATAAACTCACATGTTTGATGAACACAATGTAGATTGTATTAATTTTCGGTGCACTACTGTGGAATATGAATGTCGAGTGAATTAAATGGTGAATAAATTGATTGTTGAATGAATTGAATGTTGAATAAATTGAATGTTGAATAAATTGAATATTGAATAAATTGAATGTTGAATAAATTGAAAGTTGAATAAATTGAATGTTGAATACCAGAATACAGTTAATGGTGTACTGTAGAATGTGTACTACGATTTGATGGCAATGTAGAGATGTTGATGCATTTGTGACGTCACACGACAAGTCAAATTAAGAAATTACAAACTTGTCACGTGTCACAGCTTTCAACCAAAAAAATAAACGCAAGAAAACATTTATTCGAAAAAATAAAAAAAAGCAAATAAATCAACATATCTAGAAAATAGTTTTTTTTTCAAAACAATATTTTTGAAGAATCTTTTCAAGTTTGTGTTTAGAAATTTCTGCTCACATGAGGCAGCACACAGGCGCATACACATAAACACATGCACACACAAACAAACACATATAAGCACACACATGCACATGAAAAACTCAAGTACAGTTTAATAGAACTTAAACAAAATGGCGGCCGAAAGAATTTGAATTTCTCCAACAACAACATCAACAACAACGAGAAACCCCGGTTGTTGATGATGACTCATGCTTATGGAAAGCGAACTGCCATTGGTTGAGAGACCTTTCCAATCAATGAAATCTCGGCTCAATCAAGTCCACTTTTCATTGTTTAACGATGCAGTGAAAACGAAACTCATATTACAAGGTCACCATTGCAAGATCACCATTGCAAGGTCACCATTGCAAGTTCACCATTAGAAGGTCACCATTACAAGGTCACCATTACAAGGTCACCATTGCAAGGTCACAATTGCAAGGTCACCATTACAAGGTCACAATTGCAAGGTCAACAATACAAGGTCACCATTACAAGGTCACAATTGCAAGGTCACCATTGCAAGGTCACCATTGCAAGGTCACCATTGCAAGGTCAACATTAAAAGGTCACCATTGCAAGGTCACCATTGCAAGGTCAACATTAAAAGGTCACCATTGCAAGGTCACCGTGGGGATTTCCGGCAGGAAAATTCCAAACCAGTTTTTGTATGAAACTTGGTGGCGATGTGATGTGATGTGATGTGATGTGATGTGATGTGATGTGATGTGATGTGATGTGATGTGATGCGATGTGATGTGATGCAATGTGAGGATGGGTTTTCGTTTTCGGCGATGAGGAGTGGAATTCGAAAAAATATTTTTCAAAAAGATATTTTCACCAAAGAAAAATATTTTTCGATTGATGATTTCTAGTGAATCAGATTTGGAAAAATTGCTAAAAAATGAAATTTTTGAAAAATTATTTGATGAAACAGGAAGAACATTGATGGGCGAAATGACAGGAAGTAACGAATTGAAATTGAAAAGATTCCAAAGACGATAAAAACAAACGTCTCCTTTCTCGTCCGTGCGCATTCTCTGCGTCAAACCACGTGACTGAAATATCTCAGATGAAAACAAAAAAATATTTAAAAAAAATTGCACGGAAGTGTAAAAGCGATGTTGTAAAAATAAAAAGTTTTGTTCTATATTCGGAAGAAAATGTGGAGTTTTTTTATTAAAAGGTTTTCATTGCGGTGTGGAGCTTGTAGGAGTTGTAGAACCCGATGCAACATTTGCTGACCTCTTTCAATGGTGAGACGTGATTTAGTGAATGACGTTGTGAACCCAACATGACCAATATGGCGGATGTCATGTGATCAATATGGCGGATGTCATGTGATCAATATGGCGGACGTCACGTGATCAATATGTGAAGGCCACGTGACCGCGCCACTGTAAGTGTCCTGTAATCAATATGGCGGATGTCATGTGATCAGCAGCCAATAGTTTTATGAAACTCAACAGCGTCAACAACACAAGAATGCAACAACACAAGAATGCAGCAACACAAGAATGCAGCAACACAAAAATGCAACAACACAAGAATGCAACAACACAAGAATGCAACAACAAAAGAATGCAACAACACAAAAATGCAACAACACAAGAATGCAACAACACGAAAATGCAACAACACAAAATGCAACAACAGAAGAATGCAACAACAAAAGAATGCAACTACACAAAAATGCAACAACACAAGAATGCAGCAACACAAGAATGCAACAACACAAAAATGCAACAACACGAAAATGCAACAACACATTTCCAGCTTTCGTTTCCAAGACAACGAAGGCAAACACGTGCAAGCTTTCCAGCAAACAAAAAGATTTTGCGAATGTTTATTTCTTGCCGTGCCATAAATTGTGTGCTCACGTACACAATGCTCACACACAATGCACATACCTTACTTATAGACGCCAATGCCCATTCACACATACCTTACACATGAGCGGATACAACTTTTATATAGGTTAACTGTACTCATAAAGTACACACTACTACTACATTTTTACACATACGATACATATTTGCACAATGCTAATATATGAAACATACTTTATATAGGCATCCTAATCTGTATAGTTATCCAATGTACATATACAGGTACAACACATAGAAAAAATATTTAAAAAAATATATATATTATATTTGCAGCATTTTTGATAATAGTTTATACCAGGTCCTTTAAGACTGACATAGCAGCATGCAGGAAATGTACCGAAGTACTTCCTGTCGTGGATCATTTTTTGATATTTTTTAATTATTCCCTCCTCCTTCATCCAAGCTTAGGATTTGCTCGCAAAAACGGGTTCGGAGTTGCCTATAAACATAAATGTAAAGTATATAAATGCATGTATATATTAATATATATATATATATATATATATATATATATATATATATATATATATATATAATATGATCACGCTTAAAAACTACATACACAGACAAACATAACACGTACTCGACAACCACACACGCACAAATAACAAACAAACTTTTCTTCAATTTCCACCTTTTTGAACGTTTTTAAAAATACGTCGAGATCAGGTGTTCTTCTTCGCAGACATCAGCAATCCAGGTAATGTTCAATAAACAACCAATCAAGAGTTTCGAATTTCTGTCAAGTGTGAACAGACCAATAAGTGTTGTCTGCTAAACAGGAAGTGCTTCGTTGTTTCTTTCGTTCGATCTGCGCGCATGCGCAACGTCGATATATTTTTTTTATAATTTTTTACAGATTAAAGTAAAATACAATTCAGATTTTCTATTCACGATTTTCAACTCGAAACTTTCGCTTCAAATGACATTTCATTTAATCGTGCAGTTTTTGAGAAGCGACGAAAGCAAAAACAAGGCGGACCGTCCAAATCGAATGTTCTATAAACACGCCGGGTATTTATACCGGGTATTCAATTTAGGTATTCCTCAGAGGGGAGGGGGTCTGACCGGGAGAACTCATTGAATAGATGGAACGTTAAAGGAAATTATGTTATTTTTCTGGGGAAATGAAATGGCAATAAATATTGTCGCTCTCTTCTCAAGGACCACGTGAGATTGAGTGCTCTGTCGAGTTTACGAAAACAACTGGTACTTCATCATCATCATCACCATCACCACTACCATCATCATCATCATCATCATCAACGTCGTCGTCGTCGTCGTCGTCACCGTCACCGTCACCGTCACCGTCACCGTCACCGTCATCGTCATCGTCATCGTCATCGTCATCGTCATCGTCATCATCATCATCATCATCATCATCATCATCATCATCATCATCATCATGCTACATTCGCTACTAGTTTGACAAACGATGTTCGTGGCAAGTGGAGAGTTAGCGGGTTTTTGATTGCAACTTTTATTTATCCGCATCGTGAGATAAAATTGTGAATGATGAAAGCCACCTCAAGTGCTGGTTGGATAAATTCTGGTTGAGGATCGAACGAGGAGTGCCATTGATCAGAAGATGCTGAGAAGGTTTATAGAGGGAAGATGAATAGATTGACTTGAGAGGGCTTACGTAAAATAAATTAGAACAGTAAAGAGAAGACAAGAGAAAATGAGAAAGGAAGAGAACGAGAGAGAGAGAGAGAGAGAGAGAGAGAGAGAGAGAGAGAGAGAGAGAGAAAGAGAGAGAGAGAGAAAGAGAGAGAGAGAGAGAGAGAGAGAGAGAGAGAGAGAGAGAGAGAGAGAGGATAAAAAAATGGAGAAACTGTATTAATCGTCTGACGTCATCAACATGAATGTAAAAATAAAAGTTCGGTTTGTAGCAATTGTGATGTTTCATCACCATTTTGCCTCGACAGAAGAAGAAATAGAAGAAATAAAAAACACGTCTTTGATGCGTGGAAGATGGAAGATAAACAAAAATGAAAAAGTTTAAGGTGGAAGAGAGACGAAAAGAAGATAGAGGAAGAAGAAAGTGAAAGGAATGAAAATAAAGTTATCATTCTGTTTGAATTAAAAACTAATTTTGTGAAACAGAGGGCTTACAAGACAGTAAAAAATTCATCCCCAGTGAAAGTGACCTTGATGACAGAGGCAGGCAAACCTCCAACACCCCCCCTCCCCCGCCTTTCTATTCCAATTCTCTCCGTCAACATACTAATCCAACTATTTAACAATTTGTGCGCATTCCATTAACAAATGTGGAGATGGAATGGGGGTTGTGACCCAATCTCTGCAGGCTTCCAAGCTTCCAGCATTATCCAGAACGTTCCGCGGAGCCAAAGGAGAATTTATTTTCTCTTGATCGACTTGAAAGTTAGCAGAAGAAAAATGGTTGAAAGGTTTCTAATTCAATTACGCTGGCTTCAGATGTTTTTTTATATCTCTAGGAAATGCTTAAATGAAGATACGTTTGTAGCCAGTGGAACGTAAGATTTCTAGCGAAATGAGGTCGTACACATGTAGTTGTTGTACTATAACGGCAGACCTACGGCGTTTTCAAGTGCCAAATGGTCCCAGATGAAAAGCTGCTCTGTCCATTTACAGTCGGAGAAAGTTCAGAGCTTCGTGGTGCAAGAGGTGGGTGGTGGTTTTCCATTCTCTTTGTGGAGGCTAACAAGGCTTTATTGCTTCTTCATTGCAGGGTACTGTCGGAACCAGGTGCATGCCTATGAATGCCCGCTGCTGCTCCAGTCATTTGACATTCAATGTGGTCATGATGATAATGAAAACGATCTCGATGATGAAGATGATGATGATGAAGATGATGGTGATGATGATGACGACGACGATGATGATGATGATGATGGTGGTGGTGGTGGTGACCAGGATGATGATGACGACAACGACGACAATGATGGTGATGATGATGATGGTGTTGACGGTGATATTGATGGTTATCGTTGTGGGCGGTATTTTTCAATAATGAGTTTATATTAAAAAATAGAAAACCCCTCGATTTAGAGAAATTATTAAATCTTTCACATTTTATAAATCTATGGCTGCAAGGGAGGTCTATTAAACTTGCATGATATTTCTTATTTTCTGAACTCGTTGAAACTTTTCCACATTTCTCTACTTTATTTACTTCCTCAACTTGATAAGAAAATTTAAATTTCAAAAATAATTTTAAAAATAAATTTTTACCTATTTTTTGCGAACAGGAAAAAGTATATTTTTGTAGTCGTAGAATAAGATCGGTCTAAATGATGATGACGCTTTAACATTCTCTTCAATAAAAACCACACCAATGGGAAACAACCATCTTTGCACATACATAAAGCAACCTCATAAGTCGTATTCAACAAAACACATACCGAGCTAGCCACACTCAACAAAACACACTACCAAGCAAGCCTCCCTCAACTTTCCACTTTACAACATTCCTCAAAAGATGCTCATATTTTCAACATCTTTCAAAACTTCTTCAAAAATCTTTTGGAATTTTTTTTCTTTCCAGAAAATACTTGCGCGCCATTATCACATGTGCAGTGTGCACCTTTTTCTCTGTGCGTGCCTTTTTTAAATGTGCGCCATTTTTTATTAAATTATTTTTTTTTCACTTTTCAACTGTTAGGAGAGATAAATTGGAAAGTTTAAAAATCATTAAAAAATTATTCGTGGAATTATTTCTGGTGAAAAAATGTAAAAATATTGTCGCAAAATTAATATAAATAAATAAATAAATATATATATATAGAAAATTAGAGAATTTGAACCGTGCATCCATAGTAGAGTATTGCACGGGCTGATTTTGTACGACCCGGCCCGTTTTTACAGACCTAAAATCACTATATATTTGGCAAAAATTCTCGGCTCGGCCTGGCTTAACTTCAGGTCCGGCCCGGTTCGTCTAAAGACCCGAAATCCACAGCCTGGCCCAAACCGTGCGTAATTTTAATCCATAGAGCCATACACGTTATTTTGAAAGCCGGTTTGGCTCATTTTGTAGCAGATAATTCCATGCCTGGCTTGTTTATTTAGGCACAAAATTTCAGGCCCGAACTGGCCCGTTTCATAAGCCCTAAAGTCAAGCCCTGGCTCAGTCCGTGCTGAACTGGACTCAGCCAGTTTTAACGGGTACCAAACTCAAAGCTCGGAAATTAATTTTTCGAAAGATAATGAAACGTATCTTATTATTTAAAAAAACCTTAATGTTTTGAAATTTCCAGTTATTGAGTTTTTAAGCAATCAATCTTTTATTCCATCCTACATTTCTAGATTTGTATATCTCAGAAACCAAACATGTGAAAGTTTCGAAATTTGGTATCTATATTCTTCTTAAAAATAAAAAGATACGTGTTTCACTATTTTTTGAAAATTTGGTTTCCGGCATCTGAAACGTGTGTGGGGTAGAAAATATGGTTAAATGTTTTTTTTTTTAGAATACCTGCCACTCAAAAACTGAAAATGCTACAAATGTGAAACTTAGTGTTTAAATTCTACTTGAAAAATAAAGATACGCGTGTTTCACTAAATTTTGATAATTTTGCTTCGGGACCTCAAAGGTAGAGTGGAAAAAAGATTATTTCCTTACAAACGCAGAAACTAAAAATGTCAAAAAGTTGAACTTCAGTATCTAAATTTTTCGTAGAAAAATAAAAAGATACGTTTTTCCACCATTTTTTGTAATTTTGTTTTCCGGGACGTGGGTGGAAAATAGAGTTATTTGTTTTTTATAATAACTGCCATTCAGAAACTGAAAATACTATAAATTTAAAAATTAATCTTTAAATTCTACATGGAAAATAAAGTTACCTGAGTTTCAACAATTGTTGATAATTTGGCTTCCGGGACCTCAAAGGTGGGGTAGAAAAAAGCATTATTTGCTTGAAAACTCAAAAACTGAAAATATGAAAACATCAAAGCAATTTTCTTAAAAAAATAATAAGATACGTGTTTCATTAATTTTTGAAAACAAATTTTTCCTAGCTTTGAGGATTTGCGTCATTTAAAACTGACTGCTTTCACTTAGACATGACCAGGGACGGGCCTCGACTTCTGTGCCTATAAAACGGGCCAGTTTGGGCCTGGATATTTTGCTTTAAAAACGGGCCGGACTTTGAATTTTTTGCTTAAGAAATGAGCCGAATCAGGTCTAGAAAAATCGTGCAGGGATCTATGAAGCATGATTCAAATCCTCTAATTTTATGTGAGCGAAGCTGCGAAGTGTACAGCTAATTATCTACTTATATATGGTCGTATCTTATCGCATGACATCCTAATTTTGCTCTCCTCCTTTCATTCCTTCATACTCATTTAAATTCTTTTCTCAACCATTTTCATTCAATCTCATTCACCTTGCTTCCTTTTTCCTACTCTTATGCACTCATTTCCTCATTTTCTTTGCCAGACCACGTCACAGCAAGCAAGCACTCATTGGCCTTTAAAAAAGACATTCACGTGTGTGTTTTCTGCTGTTGTCAAGTTATTACGAATGTGAAAAACACTTTGCCATGATGATGATGATGACCATGACGATGAAGCGGTGATATTTATTAAGAGGTTGTATGAAGATTCTAACGAAGAATGGCTTAAGTTTGTAATTAAGTTGTAGGACTTCCATTATTTTTCAGGGTATGTGACCACTTCCTTAAGTCTACAGATGATAAAACCGATGATCTGCTAAGGGTGTTTGGTGGTTTTGGGTTGTTATTCATTAAAATATCTTGATATGAATTGACAGTTGATAATTATTTGCAATTTTCTGAAATTTAAATCAGCAGACATGTCTCCGCACGCATATATCATCCTCGTTAAAGATCTTCTAACTCAGTTATTAAAGGTTTACTCCTAGGTTGGCAGGCAGATAATGTTGATGCATCAATTAGTCGGCAGTGGTGGCGAGTTAATTTTTGGTTTTGTTAATTTTTTTCTAAGGTTCGAATTCAATCTGAGTTATCTACTGGTAAGTGAAACAACCATAAAATCAAGGTTTGCAGTGAGAAAATTTAGAAAAAGAGAGAGGGGTTGAACCGGTGCAATGACAATTGCGCACTCATCTCTGAGCTCACAAATAATGGCTTGCATTGATTTTCCCCAATTAATTGCACGAATGTATTGGATCATAATGTTTGATGGGATGCTTAATATTTGTGGGTCTGTATTCGTGGGTATCCAAGCAAATTGATTGAATCAGAGACGTAACACGTTCCAGCTTCTTGATAATTATTCCCAAGAAAGTTTTTGACTGAAAATTTTTATTGGAAGTGATTGGAAGTGACCATTGATTTTCCGTTGGCGATTCTTGGCCGTTCAGTTGAATTGTAAGTGCAATGACGAACTCACACTGTCACTTTGCCATCATTTTTTGGTGACCTAGTGATAAATAATAGCGCTTGGATTTAGACGAAGAGGTATTGTCGTAGATAAACAGGTTACCCGGCGTTGTCCGGGTTTTTCATTGTTTATTACGTTTGATGACGTTTTTCTTCGTTTTATGACGATAAACGTAAAATAATGAATCGATAATAATAATTATTATCACATTTTTGAGAACAAATGAAAACAAATATTGTTGACCAGATCACGAACATCAAACAAACGAGAGAAACAAATCGCACTAAAATGATGGAAGATTACCAGCTGTTCAGTTCCGTTCGTAGACGACATTTGACACAACCGATCGCAAGAAAGACTTACTTAAACTAACAACTCAAAAAAAATTTTGAAATTTTTTATAAAACAAATATATCAGTTCTTCTAATTCTGCATTTCACGTTTTCTTTTTATTGCAACTGAAATGGATTCGCAGGTGCAGACGAATACCAATAAATATTATACTCTGCCGGAAGGCAAATTAGGATTTATGTATTTTGATTCTTTGTTAGACGTTGTTTGGAGAACAGTTTTAACGTTGCCGTGGTAACCGATGTTTGTCGGTGTCCGACGAACAGCCTGTTTCAATTAAAATAAAAAAAATGATTTCCTGAAAAAGACTGCTCCAGCTGTTTATAAAAGCAGAACAGCTTCATGCTTGGTTGGCTCTCTCAGCTGCGTTGTAATTGCCGCTTTTCAAGTCAGGTGTGGAAAATAAATACAGGGATGTGCGAGACGTCATAATTATCATTGTCATAATTATCATCGTCGTCGTCGTCGTCGTCGTCATCGTCATCGTTATCGGTATCGTTAGCGTTATCGTTATCCTTATCGTTATCGTTATCGTCACCGTCATCGTCATCGTCATCGTCATCATCATAATCACCATCGTCATCGTCATCGTCATCGTCATCATCATAATCACCATCGTCATCGTCGTCATAGTCGTAGTCGTCGTCGTCATCATCTTTTTAATAAACACGAGTTGAAGTAATAAATTAATTTAACAGCAAAGCGCCATTGTAGTTTTTATAATAAAAATTAATGCACATCGACACTCACTCGCTGAGAATCAATTTGGAGCATTCCGTATAGAATTAATATAGAAAAAATAATGAGTGGCCAATGTTCACAATCTTTGGTCAGCGTCACCAGGTCAGCATTAAATCAAGGCAAAGTGGCAAAGGTAGCTTTCTGTGGTAATAAGCAACAAATCATGGACCGGTTGGTGCTTGCAAATTCGTTTCATGATAACGAGAAAAATGCGGCTGAACGTTGTTGTTGTGCTTTTGATTCTTTTCCGTCCTTGATGTTTGTATGTTCAGTTGTTTGTCGTCCTTGATGTTTGTATGTTCAGTTGTTTGCCGTCCTTGATGTTTGTATGTTTAGTTGTTTGCCGTCCTTGATGTTTGTATGTTCAGTTGCTTGCCATCCTTGATGTTTGTCTGTTCAGTTGTTTGCCGTCCTTGATGTTTGTATGTTCAGTTGTTTGTCCTCCTTGATGTTTGTATGTTCAGTTGTTTGTCATTATCACTCAGAAGTGGCAGTCAGTCATAAATCTTCAAGTACCAGATGTTGTTGTTTCTGCACATAAATTTTTTCTGCATTGAATGGGTGCCTGTCGCCCGGAAATTTGAAATAGAAAAATGTGAGCTTCCTCGTGTTGGTTTTAATCCTTTAATGATTTAACGCAATTTATAAGTTCTTACTAAGCACAACAAAGCTCAAACAACTGCAAACTTCATCGACAAAATAAACAGAAACTTATCGCAGAGCGTCAACCTAATCTTCGGATATCCGGTCAGCTGAGCAGCATAAGATTCGTACGAAGGACATTTCTTGCACATTCATTCATCGAAGACTGTAACAATATATCTCCTTTTTAATGAAACAAGTCTATGTTATGAGTATTATACTGCTTATAGTGCTTACGTATTTACGTATGACGGTATGATTGCATGCAGTTTCGTTAAACTCAATTTTCAATGCCAAGTCAGCTCTCCAAGTCATTCTTTTGTTTAAAAAAACAAAAAACTTTCGTTTGTTCTCTATGAATATTATAATATGAATATATTATATGAATATTATAATATGAATATAATATATTCATATTATAATATGAATATATTATATGAATATTATAATATGAATATAATATATGAATATTATAATATGAATATATTATATGAATATTATAATATGAATATAATATATGAATATTATAATATGAATATATTATATGAATATTATAATATGAATATAATATATGAATATTATAATATGAATATATTATATGAATATTATAATATGAATATAATATATGAATATTATAATATGAATATAGTATATGAATATTATAATATGAATATATTATATGAATATTATAATATGAATATAGTATATGAATATTATAATATGAATATAGTATATGAATATTATAATATGAATATAGTATATGAATATTATAATATGAATATATTATATGAATATTATAATATGAATATAATATATGAATATTATAATATGAATATATTATATGAATATTATAATATGATTATATTATATGAATATTATAATATGAATATATTATATGAATATTATAATATGATTATATTATATGAATATTATAATATGAATATATTATATGAATATTATAATATGAATATATTATATGGATATTATAATAACTGACCCTCGAGTGGCTATCATGATTAACATAATTTAAACAACCAGTAAACAATTTTTACCATGTGAAACAAGAACGCACCCAGCCTTGCATGACTGTTTACAAGTTTTGTTGTTGTCAAACCAGAATTATGGAGGTCCTGACGACTTGCAATATTTCTAAAAAAATGTCTTCTACACCACCAACAGTCAAGTGGCAGAAAATAATCTAGAAAAAAACCGCACAGACACCCCCAAGCGTGCGAAGGTTAACTCTGTCAAAGGACACACTGATCTGTTCTTCCTGATATTTTATTGCCTGAAAAAACAACTTAACAGCACTATAGATCAACCCACGTATAATAGGAACAGTAATAATCACTCAGTCACCGTATCATATCTTGTAGTAAGCATGTCATGAACAACGTGGCAAGAAAATATCATTCTGTCAAACGTCGTGTCATTTTCGAATACAAGTCAGTCCAACGATCAGCGTGAAAACGGAATAATAAATATCACGATCGTAAAATGTGCACGGCTAACAAATGTGAAGATTGTATTTATCAATGCTTTTATGCTGATTCATCTTTTGATGCCTTGATCAGATTTCGCCTGAAACCACATAATAACTTTCGAAAAGAATCAACACCTTGAACAGATTTGATTTACGCATGTACGAAATGAGCAAACAGCCCCCCCCCCTCCCTCAGTCCCCGAGACCCGGAAAAAATGTTTGTACCCATATCGTCGATTGACCGCAACATCACGATCCCAACTGTCTCATTTTTCAAAGTGCTTCTTCAGTTTGTGAGAAATTTCTGAATCGTTCCATTTCTTTTTGTTACTGTTCAGTCATTCGGGGGAGCCCTACAAACCAGCAATCCTGAATTCTTAATTATCACGGAGATCAGCAGGCAAATAATCTTAAAATTTATCACGTCAACACAGACATCGAATTAATCTTCAGCTTATAGTTGATCTTCAAATCAAAAAGAACACAATTGAATGTTCCTCTCAGGAAGACTTAGATGGTGTGACACACAACCACAGTCCCTAGCCATAAGAACATAATAAGTACGAATATGCCACCAAAATCTCCAAGTCCTGTCAATTCAGCAAACAAACACACAGATATTTTCGCAAAGCCTCACCACTGGAACACAAAAATCAGCCTCAACTGAATCTCGATTACGGTCATATGTCGTATGGTGGTGGTGGTGGTGGTGGTGGTGATGATGATGATGATGATGATGATGATGATGATGATGATGATGATGATGATGATGATGATGATGATGATGATGATGATGATGATGATGATGATGATGATGATGATGATGATGATGATGATGATGATGATGATGATGATGATGATGATGATGATGATGATGATGATGATGATGATGATGATGATGATGATGATGATGATGATGATGATGATGATGATGATGATGATGATGATGATGATGATGATGATGATGATGATGTTGATGATGATGATGATGATGATGACGATGACGATGACGATGACGATGACGATGACGATGACGATGACGATGACGACGATGACGACGATGACGACGATGACGACGACGACGATGACGATGACGATGATGACGACGACGACGACGACGATGACGATGACGATGACGCTGACGATGATGATGATGATATATTGGTCCCACATTTTCAATGAAGCTGATCTAATACAAGCTCTGATCTCTGAACAGGATTTCTGTCCATCACTAACCACGCCTCAAATCCTCAAAAACCCCTTCTACTCAATAACAGTGACTTTCAAGTTTATTTTGATTTAAAGCCACTCGAAACTTCATCCGATTCGTTCATTTGAGGCGACAAATTTTAAAAACGTTCCAGTAAGAACGGAGAGAGAGATAATGATGTGCAGGGGATGGAAGACTTGAAGAGAGAGGGGAGGAGGAGAACAATTGCTCAGTCAGTCCTTCATATACGTCCCTGATTGCGATGCTGGTGGAGTTCCAATTGAGTGAGCACGAGGAAATTCTTTGACTTTTTTGCCGTTTTTTGCTTTATCTCGTCTCTCTTGTCTGATCAAAGTTGCTACTTGGAGCATTCCCAACGACCTCTTTGTAAAATGCAGTCGTCATTTCATGTGGGAGGTTACATCAAATGTCACACGCATGGAAAGCATATCAAGAAATCGAGGCATACAAACAAGAAAACACAGAGAGATACATTGAGAAAAACCAAGAGAGATAGGGAAAGACAGAGAGCGAGATAAACAAACGGAGAGAGAGAGGGAGAGAGAGAAAGAGAGAGAGGAAGTACCAGGAGGGAGCAAATTCATTTCATCTTGAAGTTAAACGCGAGAAGGTTGGCAAAGCATTCGTCTCACTCGGGAACCAATTAAAAATGTTTTGGAAGTTTTTTTGTGCACAGAACTTGTCCCAGAGAATAATATGTCTAATTAGAAGAAGCTTCCACATGTTTATTGCAGCATGTTCGTGAAAATTTAGAACTGAATATCCCAGAAGAATGTCTCGCTTTGAAATTAGACATTTGTACGATGTTTTTGCTTTCAAGTAGAAGATTCACTGCGAGAATTGAAGTTTTTTTTTCAAATAAAAGATCAGAAAAAATTTGTAGAAAAAAATCCAAACATTTGGATCTTCTAATCGCTGATGTAAACAAGAAATGCAAGTTTTATTTAAAGTAAATGGAGTTAGTTTTAAAGTAACTTTTAAGAACTGTTATACTTGCACATATGCATTGTAAATATATTAATTGTATATATATATTAATACATATTCTATTCGTAATGCATTTGTATAATTATCCAAGTATTTATCATATGTTACAGTTTTTTAACAAGTATCACTAAGAAGACACATGTCACAATGTGGAAGTATCAGTAAGAAGACACATGTCACAATGTGGAAGTATCAGTATGAAGACACATGTCACAATGTGGAAGGCCCCGAGAAACAAAAAAAAATTTGCATTCAGTAAAGAAACCAGCATAAAAATATGTGGAGTGGTTGTGGAATGGTTGTGGAGTTGTACGTGGTTGCAGGCATGTTGGGAATAAAGAAAGTGTAATTTACGTTCTCTTAATCTCATAAAAACGTCTTCCGTAAATTACTGCCTGCATTTTCCCTCTTCGCCTTTTCATACCCGCCCACCCTTGTCTCCCCCTCTAACCATTCTACCCCCCTACTCTACCTCGTCCACCCCCACCCCCCACGACAATAACGCGTCAACTTTACATCAAAACGTCTTTCATATACATATCTTTTCTTACACAATGCACAGTACACAGTTTTTTAAAAATCCACATACAAATTTTTATTCCTAGTTAAAAGAAAAATATAGTGATATACATTGACAGGTCGACAAATATAGAGAGAGAAAGAGAGAGACAGAGACAGAGGGAGGGAGAGAGACAGAGGGAGAGAGAGAACCTGCATAAGTTTAGGTAGTAGACTTGTGTATCTTCTCTTTCATGAGAACCGATTTGATTGAAAACAAAGTTTAGAATGAATTAAATGAAAAAACAATTTATATTAAATAAAATCCAAAGTTGAAACTTAAAACCCTAGTGAAAAATTACTTGTTTTCGAAAATATGTCTGACTAAAAGAAAATGAGTATATCTTTGAGTATATTTTTTTAATTTGATAAAGTACAACAAACACCTATAAATATTATTGAAGAAAAGTAATAACTAAATGTGAATAATTAAAAATAGAAAAAAAAACAAAAATTAACTAAATAGTAAATGTGTGGAAACTGGAAGAAAGTCTGAAGGATGGATGTTGCGGTATGTTTATAGCATTAGGAAGGAAATCTCTAGTGGTGGAATCGATCATTCGAAGAGATCTTGGTGAGAATGAAGTCCTGGTGATTATGCTGGATGGAGACCTGCGTAGATGAAAGCTCCACGCTGCCAAACACGAGAAAAAAAACTTCACTTTCTCATGTAATTAAGATCGCTTTGCTCTGAGATGTTGACATTTGTTTGGAGTTTTTAAGTAAGGATCGAGCACAGCATGCGATAGACGAACACAACAAGACGTAAGTAAAAACAATATGAGACAAATGCAATATGAGAAAAATGCAATGTAAGACAAATACAACATGAGACAAATACAATAACAACATAAGACAAATACAGTGTAAGAAAAATGTGATGTAAGACAAATACAATATGAGTCAAATACAATTACAATATGAGACAAATACAATTACAATATGAGACAAATACAATTACAATATGAGACAAATACGATAAAAATATGAGACAAATACGATAAAAATATAAAACCAATACAATTAAAATAAGAGACAAATAATACTACAATATGCGACAAATACAATTAACAAATTAGACAAATACTAATTCAGCCGTAATTGCGTTTCTCCCAATTGGATGAAATTTTGTAATTTGGCAGTTTTTAATTTTCTGAAAATTCTTGTTTTAATGATTATAAGTGGGTCTTTAAAATAAAATACAAACTGTGACCACAGCCTTCTAAATACTTTATATACGAAGTACATAAGGATGGAAAAAATATGAAAATTCCGAATCGTTATGAAGAAAAAAAAGTTCTTATTATAAGTCTTTAATTTGAAAAACTAAATTTTTGTTTTTTTAATGAACTTAAAACTTAATGTTTAATTTCCTCAATGGAAATTTAAAATTTTTTTAAATTGTAATTAATTTTAGAACGGGAGAATAAGTGGGAACGGGAGAGCAAGCGGGAACGGAAAAGCGACCGGGAGCGGGAGAGCGAGCGGGAGCGAGAAAGCAAGCGGGGAAGGAAACGGGAGCAAGAGAGAAAAACGATTAAAAACCTCTAAAACCCAGTTCAATGCCGGGTTAGCCCTGTAGTATGAGACAAATACAATATGACACAAATAAAATATGACACAAATAAAATATGAGACAAATGCAGCAACAGACAAACCAATCGACAAACACAAGAAAAAACAAACAAGCAAACACAACATGACACAGGCGTGTAAGAAAAACATAAGTTGAGAATGAAAAAGAAAGGAAGAGAGGAAAAGAAAGAAAGAATAATCTTAAATAATCAGTGATCTTTCTCTTTCCATGATCACTTTCATTTATGCTACGAACCAACATTAATGTTCTAATAAATGTTCTATCAACATCATCGTCGTCGCCATCATCGACGTCGCAATCATCATAATCATTACCAGCATCGCGTCGTCATCTTCATCGTCTCCGTCATCATCATCCGCACCACCACCACCATCATCATCATCATTATCCTTTTCCTCATCATCATCATAATCGTCGTCGTCGTCATCGTCATCGTTGTCGTCGTCGTCATCATCATCATCATCATCGTCATCATCATCATCATCATCATCACCATAATCATAATCATAATCATCTTTATCATCATTGTCGTCACCATTAGCATGCATAATAACAGATATCTGAAATTATCTTCCAACGGACGTGCAATATACAAAAGTATACAAGTTAAGGGCTGCTTGCATTACAGAATGACGACCATAAAAAATTCAGTCATTGAACGTATTGAAACGAAATATAAATAAAGTTAAATTATGCGCATCATCATCATCATTATCAGCATCATCATCATTATAGTAATACTAATAACAATATATTATTTTTTATTATTAATTGAGTGACAATAAATAAACTTATCACAATAAATAAAGAGCTCATTGTGTTTACAATTATTTTCAATCAATGTCAGTTAAAGTTCATTTCTCCAGGAAATATCTTTTTAACATTTATTATATTTATTTATGGCTTGCCTTGAAATACATTTTCTGCTTAAAATGTATTACTGTAACAAGTCTATTCTAAATGAATGCATAAACTCACAGAGAAAGTTTTTAAAATGAATAATTTCAAATCCCCGATCCGCAAAAAAAATTTTAAGTTTAAAAAACTCACAGAAAAGTGTTCGAGAATTGACGAACAGCAAATTGTTCACTGCAAACGACACGAACAACAAGATAACTGACGAACGAACGAACGAACGAACGAACGAACAAGCAAACGAACGAAAGGAAATTGAAAGAGTGATGTAATCCCTGGTTGGAGAGAAGTCAGTCAGTCCAGGACGGAGAGTGAAGCAGTGCCGAGCTTATGAGTTGATGCATTCATGCAAGCGTTTGTCTTCTGTGATCTCGTTGGTGCTGTAGTGTACGAGGACGTGTGAATGTCCCATGCACGTGCCTTATATTTAAGTGCTCTATGCACGCAACTTATTGAGTTGGCAGTCTTTCACTCCATCGTTCTCTCTCTCTCCGTCTCTCTCTCTCTCTCTCTCTCTCTCTCTCTCTCTCTCTCTCTCTCTCTCTCTCTCTCTCTCTCTCTCTCGTTAGTTTTTAAACTTAAACTTAATATTACAACCGCACTGCTACTCGACAGAGCAGCGAAAGTATCAACAACAGACAATCACAACAATAAATGAATGAACATCAGCAACTTCAACTTCCCAGTCTGATGAAGGCTCGAACAAAGCACCAAACATCTCGAAACATTCAGTTGATGCACGTCAAACTTTTCCAGTCTTTCTTGGAAGTGTTCGTGTTGAGTACATACTGAGAGATGGATGGATGGATGGATGGATGGATGGATGGATGGATGGATGGATGGATGGATGGATGGATGGATGGATGGATGGATGGATGGATGGATGGATGGATGGATGGATGGATGGATGGATGGATGGATGGATGGATGGATGGATGGATGGATGGATGGATGGATGGATGGATGGATGGATGGATGGATGGATGGATGGATGGATGGATGGATGGATGGATGGATGGATGGATGGATGGATGGATGGATGGATGGATGGATGGATGGATGGATGGATGGATGGATGGATGGATGGATGGATGGATGGATGGATGGATGGATGGATGGATGGATGGATGGATGGATGGATGGATGGATGGATGGATGGATGGATGGATGGATGGATGGATGGATGGATGGATGGATGGATGGATGGATGGATGGATGGATGGATGGATGGATGGATGGATGGATGGATGGATGGATGGATGGATGGATGGATGGATGGATGGATGGATGGATGGATGGATGGATGGATGGATGGATGGATGGATGGATGGATGGATGGATGGATGGATGGATGGATGGATGGATGGATGGATGGATGGATGGATGGATGGATGGATGGATGGATGGATGGATGGATGGATGGATGGATGGATGGATGGATGGATGGATGGATTGATGGATGGATGGATGGATGGATGGATGGATGGATGGATGGATGGATGGATGGATGGATGGATTGACGGACGGACGGTCGGACGGACGGACTGACGGACGGACGGACGAATGGACGGGTGGTTGAATAAATGAATGAATTGATGGTTGAATAAATGAATGAATTGATGGTTGAATAAATGAATGAATTGATGGTTGAATAAATGAATGAATTGATGGTTGAATAAATGAATGAATTGATGGTTGAATAAATGAATGAATTGATGGTTGAATAAATGAATGAATTGATGGTTGAATAAATGAATGAATTGATGGTTGAATAAATGAATGAATTGATAGTTGAATAAATGAATGAATTTATGGTTGAATAAATAAATGAATTGATGGTTGAATAAATGAATGAATGAACTGGTTGGTGATGGACTGAAGTGTAATCGAATGAACGAGTAAATTGAGGGTAAATAGATAGATGGATATCAGAAAAGGTGAATTAATAGACCATACAGGAGAACTACAGTTTTAGGTTTTCTTGATAGATAAAACAACAAACACAGCATGGAAATTTACCGATGAATAATGATTCCTTATTTTCACCTGTTGACAAATTTTCAAAAGCGAATATCAATGGCCGTTATTCTGTAAACAAATCTTTCAAGAAACAATCGAAGCCTCATAAAAGAACTATGAACTCCTCACGCAAACCACCTAGCAGGTTCTAATTTTTGTTTCTTCTGGCACTTTCCAGTCTGATTGTCTGCGCCATCTCTTGAACAAACAACGAAATAACTGACATGAAACAACCCTCGAATCATTGAAAGCTGGAAGGCACTCTTTCTTTTTTTCTTACTGCAAGTTTGCTTTTCTCAACTCAAGCTCCGACATCTGCTCAAAACATGTTCTAACAATCACATGTTCTAACAATCACGTGTTTAGAATCGAAACTTTTATTGCGTTTTTTCCCCCAACGAATTACTCGGCAAACGATCCGATAAAATTCTCCACGAACTTTGTTTGGGAAATAAACTTTCCCGATTAAGTTACTCCGTGATAAACAGACGATGCCGATAAGATATCTTGCAGAGGGGCCTCCATCGTCGTTTCCACCTCAATCGGATCCCGATGCAAATCGAGAAACACGTCTACTTGTTTTCGAAGCATCAAGTTGGAGCGGCAGAGCCACGTCAGCCCGGCAATCAATCAAAAGACGACCACTCTCAAGAAGACAGTACTTGTTATTTGAGCTGGCATTTCCAAGTAAGGCAGAGGTGTTTGCCAATGAAGAGAAAGTGTCGCAGTTCTCGCCACTGGACACGGGCGGGATAGCATATTGCACTGCCTCGCTTTCAATCTATTGCAAATTCTTTAAATTTTCTATTAAAGTAATTTAGAAGAAAAACGTTTAAGGTGCATTGTTTATGGGAGAATCAGCTTTATTTATTTGATCGATGGACTAAATTAGGAGATTTTTTGAAACTTACATTGATCATATTTATTAGCAGTCATATTTTACTGTAAAATATTTGCTTAATTGTTCAAAATAAATAAAGGAGACAACAGACATCACTAATATTATAACAATACAAAAATTTTTTGTCTCCTACTCATATTTGTCATCATAATCATCGTCATCATCGTCCATCATCGTCATCACCACCATCATCATCATCTCGTTTATTCTCTCTTCATGATCATCATCACAACTCTTTACATCACCGCCCTAGTCAGTCATCAATAAATATAAAAATAAAAACCAATCAACCAACCAGCGGCTTGAATTTTGATTGCGTGAATTAGATGACATCATGAAATTGTGGATAAAAAGTTCTTCCTCCATTAACAAAAATGATTCCAATATTTCATGTCCATTTCTGGAGTGCCAGCAACCGACCGGTCGAGCATGGACAGATATTTTCAAACAAAAATAAAACTATACATGCATACATGCATACAACCAGACAAACTAGCATGCATACGTACATACACAAGAAAACATACAGTCAACATTGCACTGATACAACAATAAACACGCATCGAAGTACAAAGACGCAAGCGGACAAGCACACAGACTGCAATACAAGCTATGCAGATGAACAGAGAGACAATGACATATCGGAGAAAAACTGGAACAAATTGATTCCAATAAACAAAACTTGTTTCTGCTTGTGACAGACGACGGAAGCGCTCATATCACGTGATTCTTTTTAAGATTTTGACACCAGGGGTTTTCTCGAAATACTTAAAAAACAGGAAAATTCTATTTGAAGGTAAATAATTGTTCAAGTTCTCATCACCTAATTTTCACATGTCTACATACAATTTTTATATGTTTTAAATCTTTTTAAAAATTGTTTCTAAAAATTCAATTTTTATTTAAAAAAAAATCTTGATGGAAAATTTAATTATCGTACATCTCCACTTGGCTGATGACGTGCCAGCCATCATTCATTCATCCCAGTAATTTGCAAGGAGGGCTCAAGGAGGGTCCACCCACCCACCCAGTACCCACCCACCCACACAAAAACAAATTGACATCAACTCTTTTCATCAATCTTTTTTTAGAAGCTTCAAAATATTTATCCTGAACTTTTTTCAATGATTAAAACATTTATTTTTTAAAACAAACATTTTTTTTCTATTTTCGATTGCGAAAGTTTTGTGGCGATTTTTGAGTAGGACGACTTTTATTTCGAGAGCGAAACTCAAAACGTTTAAAAGAGGGATTACTTTAAAAATGATTTAAATTGTATTTTTAAGCAATTTCAATCAAATAAAAGTCACAACATTTTTTAAGTAATAAAAAATTAAATTAAAATAAAATAAAATAAATAAATAATAATTAATATAATAATAATTTTTTTTTAAATAATGCTTAAAAGTTGTACTGATTCCTGTTTGTTTGTGCTCTCCTTTTGTAATCCTCATACAACTTTTGTTCTCAGACTTTTATGTTTCGTCTAATCTAATCTTTTTTATTCACATTTTTTCAAAAGACTCACACCGTTTTAACTCACAATTTTATCCCATCTCCTTCTATTTGGCCAACCCCTTTTAACTCATCCTTCTTTATGTAACCTACCTTTTCTAACTCACCACTCTTTGTGTAACCTACCTCAGCCTTTCATCTTTCACTGGTCGATAAATGAGTACCAGTTTCACGACTGGGGTGTAATAGGGTTCGGCACATTCCGATTCCGGATACACGTGCGGGTGGCAGGAACTGTGTGATCCCATATGCACTAGCAGTTCCCGGCGCTGCTGGGGTATTAATTGATATACGAAGTAGCGCCCTAATGTTCTACATTTACATGGTATGCGGACTTTTCATCAAAGGACGATTCATCAAGGGACTGTTCATCAAGGACTATTCATCAAGGGACTATTCATCAAGAGACTATTCATCAAAGGACTATTCATCAAGAGGACGGTTCATCATAAGGACTGTTCATCTAAAGTCTATTCATCAAGAGGACTATTCATCAAATTTTGAAGCCACTCAGCAACCTTTATCAATATATACCCACCCAAGATATTTTCAGCGTAAAGTAATTTGATGTATTTTTAAAGGACAGTTCTTCATTTTTTGAACAGTCCTAGAATCATTTACATATACCTTTTCTAACTCATCCCACTTTATGTAACCTACCCTATCTAAATCACACCTCCTTGTGTAACTTACATTTCCTACTCATCCATCTTCAATTTGACTTAATCTTTCTAATCCATGCCGGTTTGATCTTATTTTCCCACCACTTTCTGCACCCACCCATTTTACCAGGTAAGATGGGTAGGTGGAACAAATTATAATAATTACAAGTTTTTAATTTTTAGAAATAATCAGATTTATGAATAAAAGTTTGATTAAGTAAAATAAAAAAAAAATAAAAACCAACTTATAAACTATAAAATTTATTTATTATCTAAAAATCAATAATAAAAATATCCAAATTTTGTTATAAATAAAATAATAAATGACTGTATAAAAAATGTAGCAATCTTTTAACATTTATTTGAAGTTCGTGAAGTTAAGGTGTTTGAGTGTTTCTATCAAAGTACTGCACGGATCTGGCCAGGCCTTCATTTTAAGGTCATCCAACGGCCAGGTCTAAATCAGTACGACACGGCCCGCTAAAATTCCTGGTCCAACCCGTTTAATTTGGACTCGACCCAAATTTTACAGGCTTAAAATCTTTATACATTTGGCAAAAAACTCGGCCTGTCTCGGTCCAGCTTGACTTCATGTCCGGCCCGTGCAGTACTTTATACTTTATAGTACTTTATACTTTATAGTACTTTATACTTTATAGTACTTTATACTTTATAGTACTTTATACTTCATAGTACTTTATACTTTATAGTACTTTATAGTACTTTATACTTTATAGTACTTTATAGTACTTTATAGTACTTTATACTTTATAGTACTTTATAGTACTTTATAGTACTTTATAGTACTTTATAGTACTTTATACTTTATAGTACTTTATAGTACTTTATAGTTTATAGCTTCTATGCGTTTCTGCTTCAATACCTCCAAGACTTATCTGGTTCCTGAAAACCACGGCATACCATTATCAATCCTTGAATCTGTCACCTTGACCGACTTCGAAATTTCATTAAAATCCGTGTATTTCTATGAACATTTTGGTTTTTCACGTCTTTGCTTTTCTTGCAAACATGAGAATATTTTGAAATTGTTTAAATAATATAAAAATGCATAAAATTGTACAAGTTTGCATGAATACTGCACAAATATGACTGAAAAAACTTGCGAGTAAATGTTTAAGTAATTTATAAATGTATAGAAAATGCATAAGTAAATAAATATAAAAATTATATAACTATTTTATCAATGTCTTATTAATATTATATATATGTATATACAAATATATAATAGTATATAAAATGAAAATGCATAAATAATATTTATATTCTTACGCTTACATCTATTGCCTCATTTGTCATTTCAACTGTCATAAATCTTAATCAGATCATGATAGTGGAGAGCTATTTTGCTCTTTTGAATACACGATTTTTTAAAGCAAGGATATTGCCAATTAATCCAACAGTTTCTAAAATGTCTATTTCCATATAACAATGATAAATGTCGGAATGGAGCGAAGGGGCGGATATTTTAATTTAAAAACGATTGTTAATATTTTTAATAGGGTGAGTGGTATAAAAGGAGAAGATAAACCACAACATTTCTCTTTGCAAGACAAACCACAAATATTTTATTGGTGTTGAAATAATTTAAAATAATAATTTGAACAAGCTGGAATGAACTCGTAAGATGAAAACTTTAGAAAATGAAATGAATTCAATTGTCGCTGCATGCGTGGTAATGACAATTAAACTAGAAAAAAAGATATTCTAGAAATTAAAACAAATTATTTGTATGGCCCAGATATTAAAATTTTACGGTTGAAACCCTTGTAGAACCCCATCCATCCATCCATCCATCCTGCCACCCGTCATCTTGTTTTATTTCAACGCAAGTTTGAAACGGGCATATTGAAATATTATTTATATTCATATGAAATTTGCTTTAGATATCTGAGCTTCGTATTCATTAGTGAATCTTTGTATAATAAACAATCCTCATTTGAAGCGCCATGGCAAGCCACTAAGGTGCGTGGTTGGGTTGGAATCACGCAGCGTTACGAACCCCCCCCCCACGTTTTTCATAGGCCCCTCCTTATTATTGCTCAGTTTAAATCAGCTTCTACTCATCTGTCGACCACAAGTGGATGAAAGGCTGAGTTGACCTGAGCCGTAAGAGTGAACTTATTGTCCAAGGAAGTTACGAGATGTTAAATTGCACACGGATATCTTAAGGAATTAGAGATTACTCCATATACGAATTCAAGGAATGCAACGTAGAAACCAGCATTGGTCAATGATGTAATCATGTTGTGTCGTTTTTTATGTGGCCCAAAGATGTAAATGTTGATCTTCAGTTATGGTCAAAAATTAACAAATCACGAATTGAATTTTTAATTGAATGTTTATAACTTCTTAGGTTCTTTTGCACAAATACAGCATATATAAAACTATATATATATTTTTTTTTATACATATATACTTGTATACGCCAAATAATATCCGTATATATATATACAAAATGAAATGCATACAAAACTTAATTGGAACCTGTATCGGTCAATGATGGGATCAAAACTTAGTTGAGATCTTTATGGTCAATAAAAGAATCAAAACTTAGTAGGAGTTTGTGCTGTTCGAACAATCTTGGAGATGTAAAATGTCTTCTGTGCATCACTTTATGGCCATTCATGGAGATGAAGATGGTTTACTTCAACCTGACTTTATTAAGATGCAGTGTTCCACTTTTGACATCAACATGGAAGCGGTAAAACCAGTTGACATAGAAATCGCCATGTTATATAGAAATTATGTCCATTCTTTATAATTAAGGTTTTAGGAAGCTGGATTGGTAATAGAAATAAAAGTGTGTACGAGAAGAAATGAAATGTAAAAAGTAATAAAAATGTATTTTTATCGAAAAACTTTTAAAAAATGAATAAATTATTATATTATACAAAAAAATTATTATATTATACAAAAAACATGAAAAGAAGAAAATAAAAATTTTAATGTTGGCCTCAATCATACTCTTGGGTTGATCACGTGAGCACTCGTTGACGTATCATAAGCACGCGTGTTCGACGTAAACAAAGATATGGAGAGAGAGGGGGGAGAAAGAGGGGAAGAGATTGGAAGCAAGAGAAGAGAGAAAAATGTTAAAAAAAATGAAAAATAAGGACAGTCCAAAAACAAGGAAAAAAGAAGAAAAAAAATAAAGAAAAGAAAAAGAGAGAGAAGAATAATGAAAGGGAGATTTCCTTTTGTAATTTCCAAACGTGATTGCCATTCTTGAATTATTTACAATGCTGTAAAATGTCTGCATGGGATCGAATCCAGCTATCAAGAAGGCGCTCTTTAAACATTAAAATGTGAACATCGCCACCACCACCACCATAATCATGTCGTCATCGTCGTCATCATAAATATCATCATCGCCAACAATATCAGCATCATCATTATCATCGTCATCATCATCATCATCATCGTCATCATCATCATCATCATCATCATCAACATCAACATCAACATCAACGTCATCATCATCATCATCATCATCGTCGTCGTCGTCGTCGTCGTCATCTTCATAATCATAATCATCGTCATCGTCATCATCATCATCATCATCATCATCATCATCGTTGTCGTCGTCGTCGTCATCATCCTCGTCATCGTCATCGTCATCGTCATCATCATCATCATCATCATCATCATCATCATCATCATCATCATCATCATCATCATCATCATCATCATCATCATCGTTGTCGTCGTCGTCGTCATCATCATCATCATCGTCGTCGTCATCATCATCAGCATCGTCAGCATCATCAAAGTCAGGAGAGCCTTCATTAACATTTCCATCTTTACCTGCAGCCATAGAATATTGTTTACGAGCGCAACAGCATTGTAACGTTGTAAAGAACGTCATTAAATTATCCTATCAGGGAAAAACAAAAAAGCAAGCAACAAACAAACTAAAAGCAAACATCAACATACTACAGTAGAGAATTATCTTAGAATTTTTTCCGAAAATTCATTTCTGCAAGAAATCTCAGACTAGTAAAACAATTTTGACAAATAGGTCTCTTTCTTTTAAATAAGCTAATTAAACCTTATATGGGCGTGACGAAATTTTTTCTATTTTTCAATGTTACATCTTTTTGTGTGTTGGGGATTGAAATGCTATTACCAGGTCTGAAATTCTGGTCCCCTAAGAAAAATGTTTCTTGATCTTTAAACTGCATTAAATTTTTGAAAAAAAAGCTGGAAAAGATTTTCAAAATTGTCTTTATAAAGCAAATTAAAATAATTATATCATTAGCAATGGTATGACTTAATACTTAAGTTATTATAATACTTTCAGGATCCTTAGAATTTGTTGCTATCGAATCGGTTCTTTTGAGTCGAGCTCTTTTCTACTTGTCTCGGATGTCCATATTCAACTTGTCAACCTACAATGATACAAAATATACAACCCACTTTCCGAATTATATCTAAAACTAAAAAATATATTTTTGCAAGTTGTATTTCAGTTGACACATCTGGATATGTGTGACATCAAACTTCTTTAAAATTATCGGTAAAACAGGTGCTATTTTAGATACTTCATACGGATTACGAATATCTTTTAAACGTTTTTATTTCTATTGTTTTGAGACTATTTTTATTAACTTAAGCAAATGTCATATTTGCCCCCCCCCCAAAGCACCAGGTCTCATGCAACATCAACACTACCTCAAAATGACTTCTTTTTAGCATTTTCAATTTACTTTACAAGTATATTGAGGGAGTAAGCAAACATTTTGCATAATTTGTTTAAATAATAGATAAGTAATATATTTTAACTAGATTTAAAATATTTTTCTAGTTTTAGTGTATTTTATAGCGTCTAATGTCGACCACTCATATGGGTCTTGTTTGAATGAAAACAATATCGTCTTTACAGTTCAAACGTGGCATGTTATAACAAAAACAATTCATCAGATTCTTTCATGTTGACAGTTGACGAATCAAAACAAATATTTGTAGACATTTATCGGCAGGATCAATAAAGTAAAAAGTATCTATTAAAAGTCTCTTTGAAGATATTTAGCTTTTAGTTTAAATTAGACATCGCTGACAGCTAAATTATGACATTATGGGAGAGTAAGGACAAAGTACATGCATCGTGTAACACGCAGTTGAAATGTAATAAGTAAGAAACTGAGCTGATGAAGATGCTGAGTATTGGAAATATATTATAAATAAATATATTATAAATGAATATATTATAAATAAATATATTATAAATGAATATATTATAAATAAATATATTATAAATGAATATATTATAAATGAATATATTATAAATAAATATATTATAAATGAATATATTATGAATATGTTATATAATATTAAAAATGATAATATAAATTAAATAGAAATGTTTACAAAGATCTTATTCGTAATTATTACTACTACAAGACAATTAATCGTGTGTTGTTGTTAATTATTGGTTTTTATTTGGAAATGATCGACAATACTGTCGTCAACGCCGTTCATCAACAGTATTACCGATATGAGCGTCAATAAAATATTGGTAAAAAGAAGTATCGATGTAAACGGCTCTGTTGATATTTTGTCGACACTTATTTTGGTTTTATTGAAGTGTGGAAATATTGCAGTGTGGAAATAATACAGTATGAAATTAATTCTGGTTTAAAAGTCAGCGTCGAATGCAGGAAATTGTTGTAAGAGAAAATCTGTTTCTGAATAAAATCCTTTGCTGGGAGATTTCTTGTGTTTTCCTTCACACCTACTTCCGTTGTTCGCTTACATAATTTCAAAAATGAGCAATTTGTAGGAAGTCAACAAATTGTTTATTTTTATTCTTTTCGAGATTTTTCTCTTTTGCTGACCTACAGTTTTGTGACGTTTGAACTGATTTCATTTTATTCTTCACTTGGTTCTCCCCCCATTGTAATATAGTGGCTGTATCCATTCATTTATCCATGCAGCTGTTTGTTTTCAATGGGAAGGTTTTTATATTGTTTGCAACCTTCGTCCAAATTGGCATTCGACGCAGTTCAAATGTCACGAATGTCATCAGCTTTATTAGTTGTTGAACGCGCATGACACGTAATAACATTGTCAACTCGTTCGAAACGTAGAAGCATCTCGAATCAATCACGGGACAGTGGGACATTGTTGCATGTTGCATGTTGCATTGTTGCATGTTGCATGTTGCATGTTGCATGTTGCATGTTGCATTGTTGCATGTTGCATGTTACATGTTGCATTGTTGCATGTTGCGTGGTGCATGCTGCATGTTGTATTGTTGCATGTTGCATTGTTGCCTGCTGCATGTTGAATTGTTGCATGTTGCATTGTTGCAAGTTGCATTGTTACATGTTGCATTGTTGCATGTTACATGTTGCATGTTGCATTGTTGCATGTTGCATTGTTGCATGTTGCATTGCAGAGAAATATTCCTTTAGGTATATAAATCTCAAACTATACCAAAGATCGAAAATTAATGTCAACTTTTGTTCATAAAAATGATTTCGAGATGCTGAGGCTATGTTTAGGAAATTCTATGTTATTATTAATTTTTAAAAATATAAATTTATTGTTTGCTGAAGTTTAACAATAAAAAAGAAAGTTGGTATTGATGAAGTTAGATATTCATTGTGTAGAGAAACAACTTGCTCAATCGTATCTTCAAATCATAACTCAGAGGAATATTTTTAGTAATATCAATAATTTTATTGAATCAAAAAATAAAAACAAATTTGCAGTTATGGAAAATCCCACATTTTCATAGTTTTGAAACGCAACTTGAAATAAATTTTCTAAATCTTTTTTCTCTTTTGTTAGTTCTTCTTGTTTAGTTCATAAAATTAACGACAAATGTTTTCAGTGGCAACAACTTGAAAATTTAAGTATGTGAATGCTTAATGATGTACTTGTTATAACTGTACATCTGTATATCTGTATAATGATGTACTTGTTATAACTGTACATCTGTATATCTGTATAATGATGTACTTGTTATAACTGTACATCTGTATATCTGTATAATGATGTACTTGTTATAACTGTACATCTGTATATCTGTATAATGATGTACTTGTTATAACTGTACATCTGTATATCTGTATAATGATGTACTTGTTATAACTGTACATCTGTATATCTGTATAATGATGTACTTGTTATAACTGTACATCTGTATATCTGTATAATGATGTACTTGTTATAACTGTACATCTGTATAATGTACATAAATATCCATGTCCACAAGTGTACATTGGACTTGTACATATGTTTTTCGGATTGTCTTAAGTTTTTTTGAGTTTTTTGTTAGTAAAATATAAATAATAACCAGATTTTTTTAATTTCTCAAAACTTTTTCCTCGTCTGTAGTATTTTAAGTTTCTGAGTAGTTGTTCTTAAAAAAATATAACCTTATTCTCCACCACACATTTAAGGTCCCTGAACCCATATTATCAAAAAACGATGTAACAAGTATTTTTTATTTTTGTAAGAGGAATCTAGACACTTTTATAATTATATATACAGAGAGATATATAAGCATATCTTGTTAAGGAAACATTATCAAAGAAACTGACAGGATATGCAAACAAACTATTTTAAATCTTGAAACGTTAAAATAGAAAATAAACATTGCAGAAATAAATAAATATAAATCATCTTTCGTCACGACAGGAATGAATCAAGTTTGATGACGAGTCAAGAACACGTCGGCTGTTATTTGAATAAAAAGTTCTTCTGACCATCTCTTATGAAGTTCATGTGTTCATGTGTTCATGTGTTCATGTGTTCATGTGTTTGTGTGTTCGTGTGTTCATGTGTTCATGTGTTCGTGTGTTCATGTGTTCATGTGTTCATGTGTTCGTGTGTTCGTGTGTTCATGTGTTCATGTGTTCATGTGTTCATGTGTTCATGTGTTCGTGTGTTCGTGTGTTCGTGTGTTCATGTGTTCATGTGTTCGTGTGTTCATGTGTTCGTGTGTTCGTGTGTTCATGTGTTCATGTGTTCATGTGTTCATGTGTTCGTGTGTTCGTGTGTTCGTGTGTTCGTGTGTTCGTGTGTTCATGTGTTCATGTGTTCGTGTGTTCGTGTGTTCATGTGTTCATGTGTTCGTGTGTTCGTGTGTTCGTGTGTTCATGTGTTCGTGTGTTCGTGTGTTCATGTGTTCATGTGTTCGTGTGTTCCTGTGTTCGTGTGTTCGTGTGTTCATGTGTTCATGTGTTCGTGTGTTCATGTGTTCGTGTGTTCGTGTGTTCGTGTGTTCGTGTGTTCGTGTGTTCATGTGTTCATGTGTTCGTGTGTTCATGTGTTCGTGTGTTCGTGTGTTCATGTGTTCATGTGTTCGTGTGTTCGTGTGTTCATGTGTTCGTGTGTTCATGTGTTCATGTAATCGTGTGTTCATGTGCTCGTGTGTTCATGTGTTCGTGTGTTCGTGTGTTTGTGTGTTCGTTTTATCGTTTGTGTGTTTAAATTTTGTTTTTTATTTGTTCGTTTCTTCACGTGTTCATTTATGGACATGTTGGTGTTTTTTTATTCCTTCATTGTTTCCTTCTGTAATTTATCCATCATCCATCCATCCATCCATCCATCCATCCATCCATCCATCCATCCATCCATCCATCCATCCATCCATCCATCCATCCATCCATCCATCCATCCATCCATCCATCCATCCATCCATCCATCCATCCATCCATCCATCCATCCATCCATCCATCCATCCATCCATCCATCCATCCATCCATCCATCCATCCATCCATCCATCCATCCATCCATCCATCCATCCATCCATCCATCCATCCATCCATCCATCCATCCATCCATCCATCCATCCATCCATCCATCCATCCATCCATCCATCCATCCATCCATCCATCCATCCATCCATCCATCCATCCATCCATCCATCCATCCATCCATCCATCCATCCATCCATCCATCCATCCATCCATCCATCCATCCATCCATCCATCCATCCATCCATCCATCCATCCATCCATCCATCCATCCATCCATCCATCCATCCATCCATCCATCCATCCATCTATCAATTCATCCATCCATCCATCTACCCATCCATGTAGCCATCCATCCATCCGACCGTCCATCTATCTATCCATCCATCCACACATCCATGCTTCCATCTATCCATCATCACATCCATGCCTGCATCCATCCGTACCTCCGTCTATCTATCCAACCGTTTATTCATCCATTTATTCGATCGGTTATCTGTTATGTAACCTGTTACAGACAGCCAACCACTTCCAAACTTCCACAACTAAACATGCAAAGTTCAAGCTAAGGTCAAAGCCGCGACAAACAAAATCAAGATGAAACTTGACAACATTTATTCCATTGGGAGAAACTTTAAATGCACCAAACTTGATGGCAATCAGATCACTCGGGGACCTCCCACACAGTTACTTGACACGTGACATTCGACTATTTGACATTTGAAATCAAAATCAACTCAAAAACTCACGTTAAAGTTCAATTATTGTTTTGCTGTTTAAGGCATCGATGAAACTATATTTGATGTATTTATGCGAGTATTTATGTTAGTTTCATAAATCTTTATACTTTTTGTGGTTCCTAGTCATTGTCGTCATTGAAATATAAAAAAAAATTAAACATGCTAAATATTTCATAATTATCTCAAACAGTAATCGTTAAGGTAAGCCGTTATTTGTAACAAAGGATTTATTAATCTATTATAAATATCATTATCAACGGAAATTGTGAAATTGATGTGAAAATGTTCATAATGACGCAAATAAAAAACGTTAGTCATTATGAAATAACGCAGAAATGAAGTCATACGTCATGATATGTTAATGTCTCATGTGCGTATTTGCGTATGCATGTGTATGTGCGTATTTGTGTATGCATGTGCGTATTTGCGTATGCATGTGTATGTGCATGTGCTTTTGCTCGTACACGTGCATGTGTATAAAAACAAACGTTGTGTTAACGTATTCCATGGCATTGATGGCTGGCTTGCAATGATGCAGTCTGGCAGACCACGAGATCGATGGATTTTTTGAATCTTTATACTTGAAGATGATTGGTCTTTGCAACTTTGAACTGATGCTGTAACTGTGAACCCTTTATGTAGTTAACCTTTTTTTGGGGGTGGGGGGTGTATGTCTGTTAGTGGTATGCACAAAGAATGTTGAATATTGGGAATGTGACTAAAAAAAGTACGATTACCTGATATATGTTTGCTCATGTTACAGTTCTTTTCATCGTCATCATCATCATCACCGACATTCCCTAACAACCATGCTGACGACAACATAAGCACTCCGAGGAAGACAGCATGACTCGCCATGAAGTTGCTAATTCATAATTAATTATATTTGTTCAAAATTATGTCTATTCCCAGTTTTACAAAATGATTCTTAACTAATCCGAGCGTTGCGATTTGAGTATAAAAACATTGAAATTTCATTGAAATGTTTTTGAATTGTTCTCGCATTTTATGCCATTATAACATAAACACATTTCAGGAAGTCACATGACTAAGTCACATGTTTATCTATAAATACTTATCTATTTGTCTATTAACTGTTGCGTGGAGGACTTCAATAATAATCATCATCATTATTATCATCATTATCTACATCATCATCATCATCATTATTTACATCATCATCAATACCACCTTTATCATCATTATTTACATCATCATCAATACCACCTTCATCATCATCATCATCATCGTCGTCATTATTATCATCACCATCATCGTCATCATCATCATCATCACCCACAATCAAGTTGAAAATCTTCTCTTCCTGTTCTTCTTCAATTTCCTCCTTCAAGTTCCATGCAATGAATTCCTTCCCAATAACTCAGTCATAAAAATAGATTACATACATCTATTTCATATATCTGCAGCTTCTCTCTCTCACACACTCCCACACAAACACTCACACACACACAAACACACACACACACACACACAAACAAACAAATACACATAACAAATCGCACGATTCATTCAAATACATTTATTCGGCCGCACTGTTTACCTCATTTATTAAATTATAAAAAATATTTCTCAAACAATTCATCTTGTTAAACTTTAATTATTAAAAAAGAATTTATTTAAAATTAAAGTAAGCTAGTGAGGCGTTCAACGTCTTCAATTATTTCCGCACCATAAGACCACCCACAAAGCTTGAAATCCCCCTCTTTTGCTCAATCTCATTTTAATGTTCTCAATCCCAGTGTTATGGTCAGTTCTGGTTGTGTGTACGAGTCTGTCTGTGGGTGCCTGTATGTGTGTGTATGTGTATGTGTGTATGTGTATGTGTCTGTGTCTGCTTGGTGGACAGTGGGCAGTGGAATTTGGCAATTTATACAAAAGAGAACCAACTTCTTGAAGTTTGACACAGCGTCAAATGCAAGTCACATGAGATCAGTGACGTATTGTCGTCCATCCTGCATTGGCCAGTTTGGAACAGCTGTCTGCAGGCTACTAAAGCATTCCCGTGTAGTGGCCGATATTCTTCATGTAGGCAGTAAACATCTTCAGTTGCACCCCGGAGTCTTGGAGCAGAAAGAGAAGAATAAAATTGCTATTTTTACATTTGTTGTAACTCCTGTGCTGCCAAACCGGCCATCCTGTTGTCCTCTGCTTTTTTCACTCGGCCATTTTTTGTTTACTTTTGCACGCACGAACTTGGAGATTTTTTAAGGAGTGAAAATACGTTAAAATATTTATATATCAGGTGTTTCAATGTCTTTTAATGAGCAGGAGTGTCTATTTAATGTAATGCATTTAAAGCTATTTTTCTTTTTCGAAATTTCAAGATGGAAATGGCGGAATGAATGTGGAACGTGACGAGAAACAACTGCAGATGTAGGTAGGTAGGTAGGTAGGTAGGTAGGTAGGTAGGTAGGTAGGCAGGCAGGCAGGCAGGCAGGCAGGCAGGCAGGCAGGCAGGTAGGTAGGTAGGTAGGCAGGCAGGTAGGCAGGCAGGCAGGTAGGTAGGCAGGTAGGTAGGTAGGTAGGTACGTGGAAGTGCAAAAAAGAAACAAATGTGCAAGCGGTTAATAAACGTGTACGACTAATTGTAGCGTTTATTAAGCGCTTGATATTTTGAAAACAAAGTTCGCGCTAGTTTTTAATTGGAAGATTTTTATTCGCAAAACGAAATTAAATTTCGATCTTTTTAGTACTTGAATTGTTCAATTAGAAGATCAATAATCAAGTTTATGGCTGAGAAAGGATGGAGTTGAAATCTAATTTGTGTCTCATTGTTCATGTGTGTGTATGTTTGTGTGTGTATGTGTGTGTGTGTTGTGCAGGTGACTATGTCGTGAGTGTAAGTTCCATTACGTTTTTGTTTGTATGTTTGCTTATATCTCTGTAATGGTTGCTCTGTGTGCGTCTATACTTGTGTCACTGTCTCTCCGTACATGTGTGTGAAACGTTCGTGGGGTCACGTGAACGTGTGTGCGAGTGTGTAAAGTATTAAGGATGTGGAATCAGAAGTTCTCAAAACAAACTAGAAACACGCTCATGAGTAAAAAAATTTGATTATCTCGAATACGATTTAGATTCTTTGCACAATGTTTTCAATTTAAGAAACGGATTCATCATCATTAGGAGAAATTTCCATCTTTAAGCTTTGTTCGAATGTGTCGCCGTTAATGAACGCTGTACATCCACGCAGTTGAGTTCTGTTTCGTTTGTGTTGGTGTGTGTGACCCGACCCGACCCGACCTAACTATATATCTATACCCATCCCAATCACCCAAAAAATGTGATCCACTTCGAACCCGTAAACGGTAAAATTAAAAACCGATTCGACTTGATCCAACCAAGTATTTTAACAAATTTCTATAATGTTTGACAATATTTAGAGTGGCATAAATCCTAAAGGACTTCAAGGCCACTGAAGGGTTCTTTGCAGAGGCAGCCATTTATAGGCGCCTACCCCTTTAGCAAATGCGAGTGAACTCCTTGCTTAAGGGAGTTACGCTGGTGACGCCGGTGAGGCTTGAACTGCCGACCTAATGATCGACAGGCGAGCGCTCTGCCGCTCTGCCACCAGCGCCTCTGAGCTTAGAAGGGTAAGATGGGGTATTCCCGCCAGAGTGGATGTCTTCCCCATGTCCGGGAAATTTCATTTTTGCATTCAAAAATAATAATTAGAGTCTTCAGTAAAACTTACAAGCATTATCTATCGGTTGGCCTGCCTGCAAATTTGTGTGTGTGTTTAGCACTGATAGGTTTGCAGGAAAATTATATTTTCAGATTGTGTCCATAGGCTCTTTCTGAGACTTCTGTTTTTTAAAGAATAGCTTTTATTAAAACAAGGTAGCTTTATTTCTGAACTGTTTGAACTAATAAAATAAAATAATAAACTATTACTATTGTTATCGAAAATGAGATAATCCATCATTGCTGGCAGCTAAAATCATTTTATTATTTTTGAATCAATTTTGAAGTAAAATAATGGCTGAGTGGCTAACTTCGCCAACATTCGGCTTATGCTGTGCATATCCTATTTTCAACAATTTTAATCAATCTATCTTTTTAGTTATACTTCTTTTTATAAAAACTGCACTATGATGAACTTTTTTATATTCATTACTATATTCTTATTCTAAGAGCGAAAATAACAGGAAAAAATGGGAGATTGATGAGTCTTTAAAAGTTGTTGATGCTTCTGTCCATAGTGGATCGTCAGTGAGCAAGATCGGTTTCATTTTTATTTAAGATTTCAATAAAAACATTGGCAGACCCCATAAAAAAGATATCTTATAAAAGCAATATTTTCTTTTCTAAAACCACTGCATGGCTAACAATAACATCTCAATGGTGAAATTACCCTAAATGTCCCTAAACTAGAAGCTTACACTTTATTCACTATATCTCAAAAAGCATTTGTTTTGAAATTTTCAAAAAAAATGTATATTATATAGTAGATGTAGGGAAGATTAACGAATTCAGTGTTGTGCTGTTTGATTTTAATCTTTAGCACGTTTTCTTAAAATTCAATAAAGACGTTAGGGTGGCGGTAATACCCCACTTTACCTTATATAAAACTTATTTAAAAATGACTGTTTGTCTCTTTGTCTGTCTGTTTTTTATACAAATCCAAACCGCTTGAACTAATTTGACATGTAGGAAGCCCTTATAAAAAAAATAAGAAAAAGTTAGAAGAAATGTTGCTCATTTGTTTCTGACCAAAAAAACCTATTCTAAGCCATGAGTGCCTATGTAAGTATGTACGAACATGAATGGTTAATAACTCCGCCTCGCTAATTGCGAGCCAGTCCCAAGCCTGGATAAAGGAGGAGGGATAGTTGAAAAGATCAAATATGATCAACGACAGGAAGTACTTATGTATTTCCTACCTACAGCCATTTCAATCTTAAAACACCTGGTGTAAAGGACTATAAACTATTATAAAAAAAATAAGATAAGCGGTTACTGTGTATCAAAATTCAAATTTAATTTGCGTAACAAAGTTTAAAAGGGGCAATTTTTAGCAAATCTGTTATTTTACGTTCATTCAATGACGTAGCGTAGGTTGCAGCCATCAGTGATGGGCAGACCAAACGCCACCCTTCCTCTAAAAAGGAACGGGGGTTATGCAAAAAAAAGAGAAAAAACAGAGAGAAAGAAAAAGAGAGAATGGAGGTAGATGAAGAGAAAGCGAGAGGGAGAAATAATGAGAGAAAAACATATAAAACCCCGGGCAACGCCGGGTAACCCTGCTAGTTGCAAATAAATTCATTTCGGAAATAAATGAAAAATAAAAGTTTTGTTAAAATAACACTTTTTTATGAATATTTATTTTTTATTTTAATAATAAAAATATTTTAAATATAAAAAATTTAAATAAAAATAAACGATATATAAATATAAATACAAGCGGGGTACCCTGCGTTGCCCGGGGTTTTTAAAGGTTTTTCTCTCTCGCTCCCGTTTCCTTCCCGGTTGGTTTCCAGTTCTCGGTCGCTTTCCCTATTCTGCTCGCTCGTTTGCTCCCGGTCGCTTTTCCGTTCCCACTTGCTTTCCCATTCCCGTTCCGTCTCATTTTCCAGTTCCCGATTCCGCTCGTTTTTCCGTTGCCGTTTCCGATCGTTCTCCCACTCCCGCTCCGCTCATTTTGTGACCGATTTTAATTTTTTTTCACAAAAACCTTCCTCTATTGAATCTCATTACGATGGGATGAATGGTGTAGCATTGCATAAATAACATACATACATACATACATACATAAATAACATACATACATACATACATACATACATACATACATACATACATACATACATACATACATACATACATACATACATACATACATACATACATACATACATACATACATACATACATACATACATACATACATACATACATACATACATACATACATACATACATACATACATACATACATACATACATACATACATACATACATACATACATACATACATACATACATACATACATACATACATACATACATACATACATACATACATACATACATACATACATACATACATACATACATACATACATACATACATACATACATACATACATACATACATACATACATACATACATACATACATACATACATACATACATACATACATACATACATACATACATACATACATACATACATACATACATACATACATACACACATACATACATACATACATACATACATACACACAGATAAATAATTAAAATTAAAATAATGAAATATAAATAATAAAAATATAAATTTATTAAATATAAATAATATAAATATACATTTATTAAATATAAATAATTTAAATAAAAAAATTAAATATAAATAATTTGAACATAAATAATAAAATGTATATATAATTTAAATATAATATGTTAAATTTATTTAAATACTTGCAAATAAACAATTTTCCAACATTCTGTCTCTATGTCATTCGTCAAAATTTTGACTCGAACTAAGCCACTAAAGTTCCTAAAATATTCATCTACACATGCAGTTCCCGTCTGTCCATCCATCCATCCCTCCGATATCTATTCATCCAAGCTTTCCATCCATCCGTCCGTTCCTTCTTTTATCAATTTATTTGTCCCTAGTCGATACATCATTAATGTTTTCCATTTTTCATCCTTAGTTCCATTCATGCATCTATACATCTCACCTTCCATGTTTCCAACCATCCATCCATCCATCCACCAATCATTCCCATCAACCCATCCATCCATACATCTTACCTTCCATGCTTTCAACCGTCCATCACTCCATTCGTCTGTCCGTCCGTCCCTCCATCCATCCATCCATCCATCCATCCATCCATCCATCCATCCATCCATCCATCCATCCATCCATCCATCCATCCATCCATCCATCCATCCATCCATCCATCCATCCATCCATCCATCCATCCATCCTTCCATCCATCTATCCATCCATCCATCTATCCATCCATCCATCCATCCTTCCATGCGGACTTTTCCAGATAAGCTCCACTTGTACCGATGAAGTTCGGCTACCATCCACCATTTGACCACTGCGCCTTCCACGACGAAGAACTGAAAAAACATCTGACCTTGTGACCTCTAAAGGTCGTTAAATTTTAATTTAATTTTTTTTGCGACACTTTCCTATCTGTTTTTATTGTCATTTTACGATTTGAGAAAGAATAAAAGCCTCGTTATGTGGCCATTCGGAGAAATTTCATCAACTAATTCTTAAGTTTTCATCATCTTACAAGCACTCGAATTGTCTCCTGCATAATGCTGAGAAAATTTGTCGTCTGCAAGGGCCGGGGCTTGCTGCACGTTCATTGGTCGGTGAGGCATAAAACCCTTTTATGTTGCCACTTCAGATGACCAATTAGTCGATCGATAGATATTAAATCAATAAGGGATCTTCCGGGATTGGCCTTCATTAAATGGAAAACCAGCTTTCTTTTCCTGAACAAGTAATTGTTTATTGTTAATATAAACAATTTACATTAAGTAGAGAACCCCGGGTCCTGGGGAGAAATGGGGGGAGGGAGAAAAAGAGAAGTTGAAATTGCTGAGAAGGAGTATTAAAGCAAGTTTCGTGATGAAAAGCCATGAAATCGTGCCATGCAATCAGTCAGCAGAACATCGAAGCGGAATGTCGACATCCTCCCGACCGGACGATTTGTCGCGGACGTGCGGCTGGTCGGTGGACGTTCAAAATGGCGGAGTGAGATAGGCAGCAGGCGTTTGACGGATGAAGTGCGCCAGGAAGCGATAGAACTTCGGCATATTCGAAGGGGCAGTGAAGCGAGAGGGCTTACGCGGTCGGGTCGCAGAATGAACGGCTCGTGTCGTGTGAATAAAAGTCTCGCAACTGGGATTGTTCCGAAGTGGAAAGTTGCAGCGTTCCGAGTATGAAGTGACATAATTTTCCTATAATGGAGCGCCGGAGAAGTGGGAGAAGGAATTTGTTTTATGGCGTTTCTCCTCCTCCTCCTCCTCCTCCTTCCTCTGCTGCTGCGCTTTCGTTTTACTGTCGTCAACTTTGTTTCGCTTCGTGGTTTGTTATTGTTTGTTGTTCTCTTCGATGTTTTGTTTGTTTGCGTGTGCGTGCGTGTGTGTTTGTGTGTGTGTTTGCGTGTGTGTATGTGTATGTGTTTGTTTGTTTGTGTGTGTGTGTGCGTGTGTGTTTTGTACGTCTGTGGTGTTTCATCTGCAGAATGGGAATTTATTCAACGTTTCCATGCTCTTCAGATGGCAAATGTTGGTGATAAACGTCCGAATAAGCGTGACAGATAATAATCGAATAACTACTTAAATAACCTTTGAACCCTCACCGAACAATATTAGCATGCTTGCCTAGCTCGACTGCAGGCGTTGTGATGTGTTGACTGCGATAGCAAACACACACACACACAGACACACACAGATACACACACACACACATACATAAACACATTGAAAAGACCGATTCTCCCAAAAGCACATGTTGTCGTAGTCTCAAACGATCTTGGATGTGAATATTTCTTTCAGAAAACAATTTTTAAATTTACCTCGCGATCGTTTGTCGTTCTAACCTTACAGGTGAACATTTTTTAAGTATTTACTTCAACTTCATTATTAAAGAGTTTATGACAGTTAAATCATTTTAAATTTCTTTTAATTCTGCAACTTTTTCCAGTCAATTCGATTAGTTTTGTTTCAGAGAGAAATGAGGTTCCATTTGAAGCGGTGTGCGCTGGAGAGGCTTGCGAGGAGCTGCGGTGAGTTCCAATGTTCCAATTTGAAAGTGAGGGATTGAATTTTGATGGAAAAGTTTTTTGTTATCCGTAATTTCGTTGAAAATGTCGCATGGAATTGAGTCGACGCCACATTGGGTGGTGGAAAGCAGACATGGATGTCATGGGATTGGTCCGGCCTGTCCGGCGAGAAGGGTTAAAATTGGGAATAGGGGGTGTTTGGTGCAGTTGGTCACATTGAGAAAACATGAAAGTTTTATAAGCATAAACAGCGATGAAATAAAACTCGAACTTTCCCCTGCGTGCTTGTAAAACGCTTAAATGCTCTTTTAATGCGCGTAAACCCTCCCTGTCTTTCCATGAATACAGGTTGTGTGTCTGTGTTATGTTCCCGGATGTGTGGATGTGATGTGTGTATTTACGCATGTGTGAATACATTTATAAATGTGTGTGTGTATGTGTGTGTGTGTGTGTGTGTGTGTGTGTGTGTGTGTGTGTGTGTGTGTGTGTGTGTGTGTGTGTGTGTGTGTGTGTGTGTGTGTGTGTAGAAGGGTGAATATGGATAGAATATATGAATGTGTGGAGATGAGTGTTTATGTTGGTACTACTCATGTAATCAATATCGGTTCACGTGAACTGCTGTTTTTCTCATTTGCATAATCTAAAACTATTATATGAAGTAGATATTTTTTGTGACTTTTTCTTGTTTTTTTTATTTCTTTTTGTTTTCAGTTACAGATAGATCTGGTTGCTATTTCAACGTTTATTTTAAAGGCTGCCGTTACCAATTTATTGTTTAAAAACAACCTGTCACTTGTCAGCGAACTTTGAACTTTGCGTGTTATGAATTAACATTTGTAGTACTTACTGTTTCTATTAACCCAAGCCTACCGTGGTAGATGTTATGCACCATAGTAGTACTTCTGCAACCCCAACCAAACGCTGTTGTTGTCAACTTGTTGTGGAATGTGTTCAATTCATGCCTTCCATGTACCACGTCAACTTGTGCCCTGTACTGTACAGTACTGTACACACGTTTTATACTGACGTGAGTGGAGAAAACTTTTTGGATGAATTTGTTGCAGAATAAAAGTATTTGTTGCGGGATGAAAAAATTCATCTAATTATGACAAAAATTTGAAACAGTTTTGAGATTGTCGTCTGTTTAGGACTCGGGGGAGCTCTGAGCGGGGGAGCTCTAAGAACATTTTTTAAAAATCTAAGAACATTTTTTAAAGAAATTTTCATGCTTTTTAAAAAATCTAAACATAAACTAGTGAAAGTTAATTTAAAAAATTAAAAACGTCCTTTTAAAATAGCTGAAAAATTTCATAGCGACATCATATAACATTACCTCGGTGAATAGTAAACAAAAGTTGTCTGTAGTTGCTATGACGATGAAAAATGTTGTCGTCATTATCATATGTTTCTTTAATTTATTTTTAATAATATTTGCTTCTTAAATTGTTTCATGGTAATTTTTGTTAAATCATACTTTAATTTGCTTACGTTTATTAATTTTATAATGATCTCCCGAAACGTCCGCGGACATCCCACGGACACCCCATGGACATCCCATTGACATCTCATGGACATCCGGACAAGTGAAAGTTGATAAAGGCATGTAAAAATCGTCAGGCGACCCCCGATGATGTTGATGATGATGATGATGTTGATGATAGAAGTTATTTTTCGTTAAAAAATGCTTTTATCATCAACATCAGCTTTATCATATAGGTACTAGAGGCTTGCCCGTCCCAAAGACGGGTGTTTTAACATTACGGTGAACATATTTTGAATTAATTTAATCAACTTAAAAATAGAGTTTTTTTTTATTTATTTATATTATTTATTTGTACAATCATTTATTAAATTAATTTGATAGGAAAAAGGATAGATTAGAAAAATTTTCATAGATACTAATGGATAGGTACCAAAGCGTATCGTCATGCTGGGCTATTATATCATATATAATGATTATAATATATAATAATTATATATGAGCAGGAATGTGACATATTATATTTATATTATGAAATAATTTCCAGAACTGTCACAGAAACATCATCATCATCATCATCATCATCATCATCATCATAATCATCTTGTTTTCAATTTATTACTTGAAAATAATAAAATAATGTTTATACGAGAGCAGGTGTGTGAGCGGAAATAGAATAAAAGCGTTTATTTTCATTTGCTATTTAAAGATATGAGTGGCTTTCAAATTTAATATTTAAAGATATGAGTGGCTTTCAAATTTAATATTTAAAGATATGAGTGGCTTTCAAATTTAATATTTAAAGATATGAGTGGCTTTCAAATTTAATATTTTTTTTCTAATTTACTTTTTTCCTTTCACAAACTTTCTCCTCTTTTAATTTCAATGTTGCACTGAAACCCAGCAAAGTTTCTTTATAATTTTTAATTACTTTTAACGATTTGTTGAAGTATTTTAAAATATTTGTGCGATATTTTTGTCTCCTTTGCGACCTTGCGCTTCATTAACTCCGAACTCTTGATGACATTATGACCTGGTGGTCGATGATGGCTTCTGTGCCGCATTCATTTCTCTCAGCTTTTTCACCAGTGGGGTCATCATTGAACACAACTGAAAACCAACCGTCAACCATCCTATTAGCAGTTAAACGTTTCTCCGTATAACCAATAGCTCTGCTAGCGCAAGAAGCTTAGAAAATTTAAAACCAATTTTTAAGTCATGAAATAATAACTGCAAAAATAAAACAACAGTGGTAAGTTAATCATCAGCATTAGCATCAGAAACAACAATAGAGTATCAATTAAAATGAAGAAGAAGAAGAAGAAGAAGAAGAAGATGATGATGATGATGATGATGATGATGATGATGATGATGATGATGATGATGATGATGATGATGATGATGATGATGATGATGATGATGATGATGATGATGATGATGATGATGATGATGATGATGATGATGATGATGATGATGATGATGATGATGATGATGATGATGATGATGATGATGATGATGATGATGATGATGATGATGATGATGATGATGATGATGATGGTGATGGTGGTGGTGGTGGCGGTGGTGGCGGTGGTGCTGATGATTATGATATAGTTGCTATAATTATTATTATAAGTAAATGAGTTCAATCTTGTTTTACATATTTCAGAAATATTTTAAATTTTCTTTCGCAGCCGCCAAACTGAAAACTCGTCCAGTTAATTTTTTAAGCAGTCTTTAAAACAGCTGGGCAGGCAGGCAGTCAATTCTGCTGAAAATATTGATCGGTCTCAATTAAAGATATTTGATGAAATTTGCTTAGCTGATAAGGTTACATAGCTGATGAGGTTGTGTGATAAATGAGAGTTAAGCAATCCGACTCCTGCAAAATGGCCATCCATCATTTGGTGCTGAGAAGTTCATTTTATGCTGGAGCAAAATAATAACCAAAAAAGTCTAAAAAAATATAAAAGAAAAATCAAATTTTCACGAAAAAAAAGAAAAACATTTCAAGCATCAATATTTCATGTCAGCAATGAAAAATTGTCGCGTCACGTTTTGCGTTAAAAAAAAAGAAAAAAACTAACAAAGAAATTAAAGTTGTTTAAATGATTGTTGCAGGTCACACAAGGCCACTGTCATCTCTTCCTAAAATGGCCGAATGTAATTTTCAACCGCAGCCATATAAGGTATTTATTAGTATCTATGCATAAAAACTTGATTGTCTATTCATCAACTTGCTTAAAAGCATTTCAAAGTATAAAAAATTTTATTTTCAGTTTTTCTTTTTAAATTTCATTAGTTTTATTAAAAATGTTTAATTAGAATACATTAAAAACTTTCTTGTCATGAGTTACATACAATATGAGTTACATACAACATGAGTTACATACAATATGAGTTACACACAGCATGAGTTACATACAGCATGATTTACATACAGTACTAGTGCTATACAAGAAGAGTTACATACAACATGAGTTACATACAATATGAGTTACACACAACATGAGTTACATACAACATGATTTACATACAGCACGAGTGCCATACAAGAAGAGTTACATACAACATATGAATTATATACAGCGCATGAGTTACATACATATAAACAAAAAAAATATCGTAGAGTTTTACTCATTTTTTTTTCTTTTAGTTTTTGCTGACCATTAAAAATCACTTTACTATTTGTTCAAAGGGATTTTTTTTAAATGCTACATTTAGAAAAAAATAGACATCTTTAAACCACGTCACACACAAAAAATATGTAATATAACAGACTATTTCAGTTTGTTTATTTAATTGAAATACTTATTGTAGGGACCTTCGTACGAAGAAGCAATAAAGACAAGAAAGCTTTTCTACAACCCGGGACTGCAGACGGTTTTCAAGAAGCCTCTGCTTTTGTGCCAGGGTCACATGCAGTGGGTCTGGGATCAGGAGGGCAAGAGGTACCTGGACATGGCTGCAGGTATTGTCACCATCAGCGTCGGGCACTGCCACCCGTAAGTAATTTAGTAAACAATGTTAATGAGTGTGGGAAAATAAAAAATAATAATTTTGGGAATAAGTATATTGTGGAGGTTTTTGATGAAGAAATAAATGAAGATATTAAATAAAAAATATTTTATGCACAAAAGGACAATGAAAATATAATAACTGACAAAATATCGCGTTTTTTAGAAGCAAAAATTCACGTTTAATAAACCGTGAATTTTTAGGCGGGGAGTTGCAATGAAGGTCACTACAAGATCACCTACCTTCTAACCTTAAATAGTAAAAGAGGGGACAAAGTGGCTTAATAAACATTCTGTGAATCACTACTTAGATGAAAGTTGTTTAGGCTTCTTGATGAAGTTTTATACTTGACGTTGCCGATGTATGTATGAGTCCAATGTTTAAATAATATTTATGTCGAATCAAGATCTTTACACTTCAAACCTTTTGGTGCGGGCCATGCTCCCAGCTGTTACTGGGAGAAAGCTTAAATAAATTTTTAATAATTAAATTTAAAATTTTAGCAACAAATCTGTGCGGCAACTCAACTCCAGCGGAACTCACAAGCATGCCATATATGCATTAACGACCATATCTGGTTCAACATTACCCTTGTCCCACTCCCCCCTACTCCCTCCCCCTTCCAATTGTATCATTATTTAATTGAACGAACAAATCAAACACAAATTTCTAATGGCCCGTTTTAGTGTCTTTCTCTATTGTTACGAGGGTAGTAACATCACACAGTGAAGTGGTAAAAATCTCAAAAGAGTCTCGCAATGAAACATACAAGCAAATATAGAGAAACATACAAGCAAATATACAGGAGCATACAATCACACACACAATCACTATAATCTAACATCGGCCACCTTCTGAAGGAGCTTCTCGTACAATCTGAAGATTAAGTCGGGACTCAATTTAAGCACTTGATGTGAAACATTATTCATTGAATGAAGCGAATGTATTTTAATCTTCCGATCCAGGATCAGTTATTGACGATCTACTGCTTGGAAACGCTCTTGTAATGCTATTCCCAGGAAACATTAAGTTCCAATAAAGCCATATTCCAATCTCTTTCCAGACACACACAAAACACAAACACACATGCCCACAATGCACACATGTGTGGCTGCCAATTGTTTGTGATAAACTCGGAAAGCAATTGCTCCTATATATATATATATATTTCATGTGGTAATTTCATTTCTTCTTTATCTTGTCACTTCATTTCACATATGCTTCTGCAAAAGTGGAATTCTAGCGTTTTTTTATGCGAGTGCGAGTGTCGAAGTGTGAACGAGGTAAAAACTCATTTCAACAAAAATGGTTTCCACGAAATATATAAAAAGTATTAAATTGTCATTTGAGTTTTTGATAAACTTGTTGATTTTAACCAAAGAGATCTACCACCGACTGTTAAATTATAGTTGACCGAAATATATTTATTTATTCGTTTATTTATTTCCAGCAAACTGGTGAAAGCTCTATCTGATCAGAACATCACCTTGTGGCATGCTCCAAGCTTATTTCTTTCTCCCTCAGCCACGGAATATGTCGCTAAACTGGCTGCAAAAATGCCAGGAGACCTGAAGGTCTATTATTACTATCGTTATCTACATTTTATATAAAATGTTTTCTCTAAATTAAATAAGAAATGTTCTTAACGAATCTATCAGTCCATCTACCTGACCAATAGCGGAACTGAGGCTAACGACCTCGCCATCAACATGGCTCGATTGTACACAGGACGATTCAACATCATTTCTTTACAGTAATGATTAAAATACTTTATTTATATTAATTAAATACGATTAATTGATTAGTCTCAAAAATTATAAATCTAATCAAATTATGTGACGATTCCATCATCTAGGAATGCTTACCATGGGAACAGCCCTCATCTGATGGGAGTCACAGCTATGTCTACCTGGAGACACAACGTACCGACTGGTTTCGGGATGCATCAGACGGTGGTGCCGGATGTGTACAGGGGTCCGTGGGGAGGGGCGAAATGTAGAGACTCTCCCGTTCAAACGGATCGTACTTGTAACTGTCAGGAAGGTAAATGTGAAGCTAGTGACCGCTACATGGAACAGCTGGAAAACGTCATAAGGTTCTCCATGCCAAAAGTAGGACTAGCTGGATTCGTGGCTGAGTCCATTCAGGGAGCGGGGGGAACAGTGCAGTTTCCAAAAGATTACCTCAAGAGAGCTTTCGAATTGATTCGATCTAAAGGGGGTTTGTGTATTTCGGATGAAGTTCAGACTGGATTTGGAAGAACTGGCACACATTTCTGGGGTTTCGAAGGACACGATGTCATACCAGACATCGTAACAATGGCCAAGGGCATTGGAAATGGATTTCCTCTGGCTGCCGTAATAACCAGAGACGAAATTGCTAAGCCTCTGGCGTCTGCTCTGCACTTCAATACTTTTGGAGGAGACCCTCTGGCATGTTCCGTAGGATCAGCTGTGCTGGATGTGAGTGATAGGAAATAATTTTTCACGAAAGCATAAAATATTTAAATTAATCGATCATGAAATTTCTGGCAGCTGTCTTTAAGGGAATTCTGGAATTTAAGAATCTTTTTGTTCTAAATCTGCGAAATATATTGACAGTCACATACATATACGCTTGACTGCTCTATAATTCATTATCTAACTTCAAGTTGTGCGAGTTTTCAAAGGAAGTCATATCTTATTTTCTTTCTTCGCAAGGTCCTGGAAGAAGATAAATTGCAAGAAAATTCCCACGTCGTAGGAACGTACCTGCTCAAGGAACTGGAGAAGTTGCGCCATGAAAGTAAATATGTGGGCGACGTAAGAGGAAAAGGTCTCATGGTTGGCCTTGAACTTGTCCTTGATAAGGTCAGTTATATTTTAATGCATACAAATTATGCGCAGCCAAGTTAAAAATCATTTTTAGTTCTTTGTAAATTTTTTATTCATTTCTCAAGGTCTGCAGTGTATGATTATGATATTGTACAGTTACAATAGATTGTTTCTCAAAATGATGGCTATTGGATATAATTAGGATGTTATGTGGTTTATAATAAAAGCATAGTTTTCAGATCTTGGTAGATTGAACTTGCAAATTTCTTATTAGTTTAAACGAATAAATTTTTACAGAAAACAAGAGAGCCAGTACCAGTCGACAGAGTGAACGACATTTTGAGCGACGCCGTTGATATGGGCGTCATATTAGTAAAGGGCGGCATCTATGGAAATGTTAGAAAAAGTTTTATTTTCATTTCTATCGCCATTTTATCCATGTATATATATATATATATATATATATATATATATATATATATATATATATATATATATATATATATATATATATATATATATATATATAATATAGGCTTTTACGAGCCAGTCCCAGGGCTGGATGAAGGAGGAGGGAAAAGTGTTAAAAAAAACAAATTATGATCCACGACTAGAGAACTTCTTCGGTATTTCTTACATACTGCTATCAGTCTTAAAATACCTGGTGTAAAGGACTATAAACTATAAACCGTCAATTTGCACTATGCAAAATGTATTAGCCTATATTCTGGTTGAATTAGTAAAAAATGGAAAAAATGTTGCAAGCATGTATCGTTGGATCAGATTTTTAGTACGATATGACGTTACCGTTAACAAACCTGAAAAAATGTATCTAATGTGATAGTTGCTTCAGTGTCGATTCGCACGTTAAGTCCTATAGATGTTTTTAGTGGCTCGCCTGCCACGTCCATGGACCTTTACATGGGCCAAAAAAATACCCATCAAACACTACCCGAGCATTACTTCCGAAGTATTTTTCAACAAACAATGGATAACGAGTAAAACATTGACAAATATCATTCCCTTGACCCAACGCAATTTATGCAATAAATCGCCACCATCTATTACATGTGCACTGCTTTTAGGTTGTACAGCAGGCTCCAAGTATTTATAATAACTCTTAAAAAAAGTGCCGGTTTGCTTGGTGTTTTTTATTAGTCCCATTTTGAACAATGATGTTGGGTATACTGTCAGCTCAAATTTAAAGATTTCTGACAATGTAATGTAAATGACCGCTGACTGTAAGCTGCCATGACGAGACGATGAAACAGTTTACTGGCATCAACATTTCTTTTGTCGTCCCCAGCAGAACAAACATTGAACGAAATTACTAAATTTCTCAGTTTCATCCTTCGGAGCCTTAATATCACAATAATTCTGGCCCTTTCATTTCCTTAGAATGCTCATGACAACTTCATTGGCTATGTCACATGAGACTCCATCAATAACATTTGCACAAACTCCAGAAGTAAGGTTCACTAGTTTGTTTTTCCACCACCCAATTCAATCAGGTAATGGGTATGCAGTTCACTTATCAGCCCTTATAACTTTCACATTCAACAGTTATCATTAGTAAAAAATAATTTACCACAAGGTTCCGCTAATCAATAATCGCATAAAAATTATTTTACACTGAAAGTATTTACACTTATCCCAGTCCCAAGTGCTTGATTACTAAATACCAGAGATGTTGCGAGTACTTATGGTGCGAGCACGAGTACGAGTACCATGGTATCGAGTACGAGTACTTAAAAACGTACTGGAATTGTACTAGAGTACGAGTACTTAAAAACGTACTCGAATTGTACTAGAGTACGAGTATCAAGTAATACATCTCTGCTACTCAGTACTGAGTGAAAAACGAGTACGAGTACCAAGGCTTTATGTACGAGTACTTGAAAAACGTATTCGAGTTGTACTCGAGTACGAGTACCAAGTACTACATCTCGGCAAAATACTTCTGAAAAAGTGAGTATATACTTTTCAAACTTGAGTGTCATTAAAATCCAACAACTAATCTACTTATTTAGCTCACAATTTTAAAAGAAACGCTCGTCGCAACTTTATTATGGGTTCCGTATGTGAGGAGTTTCTCAACTTACCACCCACCTGTTATAGGCTATCAAACTCGCTCCGAAATCATATTTAAACAAGGTTTTTACAAGCCGTTAACGGCGGGATTGGATTAAAAAATATTTTATCTAACTTTAGAATATCTTAAATTGCTTGCAAAGTTTGTTTTCCACCTTTCAAGTAAATTTTTATCCAACGCACCGAATACTATAGGAGCTATCGGAACGGCCACAAATCAAAAAACTGTTAGCGCTAGAAAGCGTAGAATTTGATTATCACAATTTAAAATGCACTAGTATTTTGAGTAAAATTTTCTTTCAATAGTTTTAAATAATTAAATACAATAATATAGGGCCAAAAAATATGATTTCCTATAGTCGTACGCCGATTATAGCGGTGGGCCTATGTACTTATTCTATACTAGACATAGCCCGTCAAAAATGACGGATTTTTTAAAATTTCATTATTTATTATTTTTCTATTGCAGCCCCACCTCTTTTGATCTTTACACGCCTGCGCGCACTAATTTAAGCAACTGCTGATTGCTGACCACCGCAGCCGCCGTGTTATGCGAAATTACTAACATACATACACACATATGCATACATACATACATACATACATACATACATACATACATACATACATACATACATACATACATACATACATACATACATACAGACATAGGAAATTATGTATATTGATATATGTGATTATATCTATGCAGATACTGACGAATAAATTCTTTATTTACTAACCAGGTGCTGAGGATCAAGCCACCCATGTGCATCACCAAAGAAGATGTTGATTTTGCACTTTTAGTTCTCCGCATTGCTCTCGACAAGAACCTCGTATAGCTATGAAGCAACGGGCCCTACTTACTACCCTCGAAGGCTAACCAATCAACATCGGATTCATCTTTTAAATATCTTAAATATTTCCAACTTATTATTACGTTGGCGAGCAGGATGTGATAATAAAACAAAGACAACATATATAGCATGACTATTTTTCATGATCACAAAACAAAAGAGACTGGCGATGATAATAAAGCAATCGTAACTAGATAATTCCTCTACCGAGGCGTTGACGAGAATACTTCGTAAAATTTTACATCGTTCGCTTGGGGGCGCAAAACAAAAAAAAGAAAAAGGCTCGCGTAGGAATAACGAAGAAATATGTACCTGTTGTTGCGCTAGATATCAAGTTCGTCTTAATAATAACAATATTGTTAGCAACAAAAATGATGATGATAATAATAATAAAAAAAATAATAATAATATTATTATTAAATATGATAAAGAAATAAAACAATAAAAATAATAATGAAATTGTTGAAATAAAATAAACAACGTCAACTGTGAAACAATCGTATGGAATTTGAAGAGCCGTGAGGAGTCTTCGAGTAGTATTTCATCATCATCATCATCATCATCATTACCTGCAGTTGAGAGCAAGATGGTGGTGCTTGACGTCGCTGGACCAATCGGGCTGGTCGCTAATGAGAAGTGGAGATTTGTGAGGGGTCGAAGATGAAACAGGAGAGGAGCATTTCTTGAGGCTGAGATCCAATTCTGCTTCGTTGTCCAGTCTTTCTGTCTTTATGGTAGAGGCGATGCTGTGTGGAAACATCTTGGATGAGACGGATGTCGATGGTGATTTCTCTCGTCCGTCATAAGACAAGGGAAAAGAAGGATATCGCAGTTGTGCGCTTTGGAACGGGTTCATAAGGTGGGATTTGTTGGAAAATCCTTGCATAAGAGTTTCGTTGAATTTCGAGTGAAGAAAATTTGGAGACGGCAACCCTAAAATAGAATATGGAAACCTCTCTCCTTGGTTCATCTTATTGTGAAAGTTGGCCATAATGGACGGATTCATGAGTTGATCTTTACTTAGAAGCGGATTGAGCTGAGGTCCGAGTGGTTCTACTGACATTCTGCGACCACGTCTTGAAGGAATTTTGTTCCAAGCGTGAGTGCCCATGTGAACCTTCAAGTTACCTTTTGTCGTGAACGCTTTATTACACGTCGGACAAACAAACGGACGATCGCCAGTGTGAGTTCTCGAATGAATTTGAAGGGCACTCGTGCTACTGAATGGCTTTTCGCAAGTCGTGCAGAAGTAGCGAGCTCCATTCGGATTCTGTTTGGCAGTTTCAGAGACGGGATTTATCGGCTCTTTGGGTTTTGAATCGGTGTGGCATTCCACGTTACGAATTTCCTGTTTGACTTGCGGACTGGAAAAAGAATTATTGTTAGACACGATGGCCGTATTGTTAAACGGAGAAACAGATTTAGAAGAAGAGGAATCGGACATCCAATTAGATTGCTTGGAAACAGCTGGTTGCTGTGACTGCTGCTGCAGCAGTTCGGAAGC
>OZ022241.1:10432355-10514855 GCA_963978895.1 Erpobdella octoculata | reverse complement strand
ATCCACAATGACACATCTTTCCCCGTTCCTTGTCTCCTCACCTCTCCCGACAAAGTTATGATGTCTTTGTTGACATTATGTAGCATTTATTACTCAGCTGATAAATGTAAACAAATGAGGTCTGTAATACAGCCAAAAACCTTTTCTTCTATCATCATTTTTATTTAGATTTCAAGCTCTGGTGGGCTATTAAACAAACCGAAAAATAGCATTCGCATAATACCTCTTATATTCGGTTACAAGCACCCAGCCATCACTAACTCGAAGATCGAATTACCTGTTGACACCACCTGTAAGCATGGCTCGGCCATCTAACGTTACACGACCCGTGTAGCCATCCATCATCGACTTTCACCCGGGAACCTTTTGAACTTTGCCAGAGTTTTAAACTGAGGGCGCATCGGAGTTGATCAATTAATCTCGAGGCGCCCGGGGGCCCAGTGAGCCGGGAATATTACAGGCCAGCGTGCACCGGCGCCGTAAAAAGAGACAGTGGTTTATTTTCGGGTCGGATTAATTGTACTATCAAGTGATGTACAAGCAATTTAAATAAATGGGCAGATGTAAATGGCAGTGGCTCATTTACATATTTTCATATCATCTCTTTCTCTCTTTTTTCTGTCTCTCTCCCTCTTCCTCTCGCTCTCTCTTTCTCACGCTGTCACTCTGCCTATCTCTCTTTCTCTCTCTCTCTCTCAAACCGTCCTGACGCAATAAATTCACGGAACTCAACAAGGTAGGGTCACCAGGTAGTGCAGGCACTTCCTCTGAAGTTGTAGCACTCGGAATAATTCAATTTATTGAGAATTTTTCGTTTTCTTACCGAGCATGAATAATCATATGAACTTTTAATTAATTTAACCCCTATTTTTCATTTTTTTTCTTTTCCTCTCTTTTTCTTTCTTTCTCTTCTCTCATCTTTTTTTCTCTCTCTCTCTCTCTCTCATTTCTCTGTCTCTGTTTCTTTTCTCTCTTTTTCTCTCGTTCTTTCCCATTTTTTTCATTTTGCTTCTTCTCCTTCGCCCTTAGACAAGTTGGTTGGTATCAGTATGTGCGTGGTATTTTATATGTTTATATTGAGGACCACGCATTTCATGTCTCCAACTTTCATCACAAATGTACATGCAAGTACGCAAAAGTTTCATCTGCACTTAATATTTTAAAACTTTCAATAAACGCTCACGATTCAGATTGCAAAAAGTTTCAGCAATGCATCATACTGAAGAAGCTATTTTTCACGGTTATTCGAGACAGAGAAAAAGGTTAAGAAAAAAGAATGAGGAAGAAAGAGAGAGAAAGAGAGAGAGAGAGAGAGAGAGAGAGAGAGAGAGAGAGAGAGAGAGAGAGAGAGAGAGAGAGAGAGAGAGAGAGAGGAGAGAGAGAGAGAGAGAGAGAGAGAGAGAGCGAGAAAGAGAGAGAGAGAGAGAGAGAGAGAGAGAGAGAGAGAGAGAGAGAGAAGAAAGAATAGAGAAAATAAGAAGAGAGAAAGAAAAGGGCAATAAGGAGATAAAGAAATAAGAAGAAATAAATAAATAAGAGAGAGGGAAATAAGAAGTGAGATAGAGAAAAAAAGAGAAATAAGGAAAGAGAGAGAGAAAAGAGAGAGAAAGAAATAGGACGAGAGAGAGAAATAGAAAAAGAAAGAAAGGGAAAACCATAAGAAAAAGATAGAAAAGAAAAGAGAGAAAAAGAAATAAGAATAGAGAGAGCGATAATGAAAGAAGAGAAAGAGAAGTAGAGAGAGAGAGAGAGAAGAGAGAGAGAGAGAGAGAGAGAGAGAGAGAGAGAGAGAGAGAGAGAGAGAGAGAGAGAGAGAGAGAGAGAGAGAGAGAGAGAGAGAGAGAGAGAGAGAGAGAGAGAGTTAAGGAGACGATTAACTGTTATAATATCTACTAAACATTTAGAACACCCCCGCTACAATATCATCATCATCTGGGTGGTCTGGTAACATAAGATGACTCTTTCAAAATTTATTATCCCCTTTCTCTCAGTGCCAAGCTCCGTAGTTTTTTAAGCTTTATTAGTTATTAACTGAAGCTGACTTACGATGTCCGCCTAACATGAACTCGTACCGTGCTTTTCCCAGACGTCAATCAATCATATTTTTCTACTTTCTCTGAGAAAGAAAAAAAAAAGAGAGAGAGAGAGAGAGAGAGAGAGAGAGAAAGTTTAAGTTGATAAATATGAATAAATTGTCGTCCTGTCATTGTAGTTATTAAGAAGTCAAGCCATCTTGGACCAATTTAACTACCGCCAAGCGAGTCATAAATATGACGGGTTGTTGTGGTAGGTTTTTGAAGATAATTTATTTTCTGATCATGCCGTGTCGTTAGACCGTGGGAAGTGCCATCTGGTGAAGCATAAATATTTAGAAAAATAAGCAGCTATTAACCGCATACGTGGTTAAAAAATTATGCGTTCCTCCCAATCATAAAAATCTTTTTGAAGAATATCCGATCCGATCATATTCGATTCTATTTAAACCGATCCGATCGCATCCGATCCTATCCGATCCTATCCGGTCCGATCCTATCCGGTCCGATCGCATCCGATCCTATCCGGTCCGATCCAATTTTTTTGCAGGGCAAGAAATGAAAATCGATCAAGTCTGTCATAATCGTGAGAAAGTTCGATAACGTGTCCAAATAATTCAATTTTAGTATGAACATAATAGAAGAAGACGAGGTTGGAAGGTCGACAAGTCTTGCAAGTGCTAAGCCATCATTCCAGCATCAATGAGGAGCGTCGCCATTCAATCATATCGATGGCAATTGGATGAAAGTTGGAGTACATTATAATATTTAAATGTAATCCGTACATGTCTCTATTTTAATATACATAAATATTCTCAGTTTTCAGAACGTTTACGTGGTAGATCATTTTGATGGCTTGCAATGCATGAGAAGGTCATAAATCGTACTGTCGGGTGCAGAGGTCGCGATGAAGTTATATCCCTATCCTCGTTGTAAAGATCATTTTTAGGTCGCCTCTGTGATTTGTCGATCGGAACCAGTTACTCTCTTTCTCTCGGTCGGCCGTTTCGCATTTTTTACGCCGATAAAAACGTCCAATTTTACCAGCCAGCAGTCAGTTATCTGTTTCTTGTCTGTCTCAATCATCTTCCTATCACTTACGATGGCACATTGCAGACGGTTCAAAGAGTAATAATTAATGGTGAGTGTAAAACTTTATCAGCGAATGAAAGAAATAAAGAAAGCAAAATAGAAACAGAAAGACATAGAAAGAGAGAGAAAGGCATAGGAAAACATAGAAAGAGAGAGGAAAAGAGAGAACGAAAAAGAAATAGAAACATATAAGCCATTTTTTAAAGTTTATCCTTAACGAGTTGAACGATTCTTGGCGAGCCTGGTAGATAGATAACTGCATGCTTAACAACTCCATCTCATTCTTATTGCGATCGTAAAGTATGGAAACATACTTGAAGAGATTCCACCGCCTTCATACCCGCTGGTGGTTATGATGACGATGACGACGATGATGGTTATGATCATGTAGATGTTTCCAGAATTTTCTATCTCAAGTGGCAGCTTATCTCTTATAGGAGTTAAGGAATGAATTTGTAATGTTTACTTGGTCGTGATCGTCTGCCACTGGCGCGGTAACGATTTGGTCTGGTAACCGAAGATACTCCATTTAAACATCGATTTAATTGTGGCAATCAAAATTTTTCAACTTTAAAAAGATTTTAAAAAATGGTTGATTAAAAGAAATATTTGTTTTTAAAAACCTGAAATTCGATATTAAATCTTGAATCGTCTAAATAACATTTTAATGACTGATACTATTTATTTAAAATTGAATAAAATTTGACTCTTGTATACGACGAAAACTCTTTAAAATATCATTGTTCGTGTCAAACTGGCAATTAGCAATGGCGAGTAATTATTTACATTTCAGGAACATTCAACTGCTTTTTATCACATTTCTTTCCATTTCTCAATATCTGCTAATATAACAATTCGGAGCATATAAAATGTCTGCGCATATAACAAGTCGGCGCATATAACCAATCTGCGCATATAACAAGTTGGCCCATATAATGGGTCTGCGCATATAAGACTACAGCGCCTAAAACCAAGCCTCCGCATTTGACAGGCTATTTTTATCAATTTCTTAGCATACATTATCATAATCACCACCTTACCACCATCATCATCATCGACACCACTATCATTATCAGTAGCTCCGAACGATTTTCATTTCACTTTCCGCATGAAAGTTGATTTCAAGTCGATGTATCGTCGATAGGTTTCCTTAGAAACACGTTCTTTCGTCTTCGAACATGTCAAGAGCATCATTATTACATCAAATGTCTTCTGGGCCGAGGAAAACTTCATTTCTCGAAGTTCATGTTTACAAAATTCTGCTATTAGTTATATAGCAACATAACCCTACCACCCACCGGCAATATAAACTAATAACCATGCTGATGATGATTATTATATTAATAACATCCTTATCATTATCAACATCGTCCTCATCATCGTCGTCCCCATCATCATCATCATCAGCTGATAAATCGCTCAATTCCCCTACTGAGTCATGCTCAACCGCGTAGCCATGGGGTCCCGGGGGATCGGCCCTCCCATAAACCGTTGCGACCCACACGCAAGTTTTAAACTTATAAATTTATATGGCAGTTTATGAAACTCTTTGAAAAATATTTAAAAAAGTATCTACGACTACTCACCCCCCCCCCCCGGTCAACAGCTTTTGGAGATTGAAAAAGTGTGAAAGTATTTGAAAAATGGTGTGCCCCCTTGCAAGTAATGAGGCTCCCCAGGAAAATTTGGCTGGCTATGCGGTTGGACGTGCTCCTTAGCGACCTTAAAACATGTTCGATATATTTAACTGATTTTTGAGGTATCAACTTATTCAACTTTCTACTGATTTTATAAAAATCATGTGAGCCGTAAAACGAGGTTTTTTTCACAAATTCCTTATATTGCAAGATTTGCCGGCGTTTCATTTATTGCAAAAAAATGTTAAAATAAAATTGTTTTTTGAATTTATATATGTTACCATTCATATAATTGTGACTGAAGTGTTTTTGTTTTAAAACATAAATAATTTTAATTTTAATTACAAAATAAATTTTTTTCAGAAAATTTCAAATTTTAATAGAATGCATTGTCATAAAGAGCGAGCTTATAATTCAAATTTCAGCTCGATTGGATGACGGAAATTTAATTAGATTTCAAATGCAAAGTTTGCAAACATTCAAGCAAGCAAGCAAGACCGGCGGTGAAGTTAATACAAGGAATTAAAAAAGTTGCAGAAAAATATGAAATTAATTATTAGCTAGTATTATTGGTAATCTCCGTTAAGTTAGTCTCCTGTCCAATCTGGATCTTCTGTTTGTTATCTTCTGACCAGTGTGTGTCCTAATATCTAACTTTCATTTCATTGATGTGCGATTTGTTGATTTGACAGTTGCGAGGCTCCTGATTGAAGAATATGCCAAAGGGTGGAAATTTTAACGAAAAAACATATTTGTCTAACGAGAATGAAAGAGCGAATGTTCATTCTAATGCTGATTCGAATTTTGATGCGATTTTTATGTGAGTGTTGATACGAAAGTTGATGTCAATGCAAATGTTTATGCGAGCAATAATACGAATAGGGTTGGATAAATAACTTCAATATATCCAAAAATGACTCCACTGCCACAAATGTGATAAATAAGAGCTGGATTCTGTCGGATCCAGAATTTAAGCCAATACTGTGTCCAGTCGGTATTGAATCTGTCAGATCGGGTCTAGAAATGTGTTTCTGCAGTACAGTGAGCCTCATGTAATAAGAAACAAATCTTTTTGAACATTCATTTATTGACCGTCATTCTTTAAAATATATTTATTTTTATTGGCAGTTATGGCAAAAAATGCCAAGAAATGATTTCTATAATAACTGGTTAATAGAATTGTTTTTCAAAATTGTGACCCATAAAATGAGGTTCAAACGCCACAGTGAACCAAATTACAAATTTTTAATTATAGCAAATAATTGAGATATTTTTACATCTATTAACTTTTCCATAAGTTTTTAATAATAATAATAATTTTAGAAGTTGTCTGCATAATTTGAAAAACAGCTGCACGCAGTTCCGCATTCCTTGTTATTTCCCGCTAAAACGTAATTCTCAGGAACGCGAACAAAAGCACGTTTGTTCTTAAACGTAACACATCTTTCTTTGGTCATACAATTTACTTTTTTTAAATCTTTTAAATTCTTGGGGTATCAGAATCTTATTGGGTCGTTGGGTCAGATGTTAGGTGGGTCGGGTTGTCTAAGATGAACCCCGGGCTCATAGTGTAAACATAGTGCACCAACATTTCGATATTCAATCATTTTTCATTAACATAATTCAATTTATTTACATTACATAAAGATATAAAATTGTTTTAAAATATTTTTGACTTTTTTTGACTAATTTTATTGTTTATCTGTAGAATTAAAATGAGAATAAACTAAAAAACATGACTCACCTTCAATTCTGTTGACTTCTCCATCTTCTGGATCAAGATGGTTTTGGTTTCCTCGTGGAGGTGATGGCTGTAACTTGAACTTGGACGAGTTGTCTTCAATTTCGCAGTCCTTTGTGAGCTCATTAGCTAAGACCTTGTTGGCGTGATCATCGTTGTTCTGGATGTTCTGCTTGGCGATCAGAGAGTTGTAATAGTTTTGATATTGGAGGTAGTGACTGTTTATGTCTCCAGGCGGCTTCCAAAACTCATTCCGACCGAGGAAGCCAACTGCCAGTTGATAGGAAGCGGAAAGGTGAACAATTTCTTTCTGGTGTTTAAGAAAAAGAGCAGTCAAGTCATTGAACACGTCAGAGTTTGAGGACGTTTTGTCCTCCATGATCTTCTTGCGGATGGCGTCCAGTACTTGCCAATGCATGACTTGCTGTTGTTGTAACTGGAGGAGAAGCAAGTTGAGTTGGTGAACGTTCATGGAGGAGTTCTTGAAATAACTTTTGTCGCTCTCGTGGCGTTCCAGCAAGTTGTCGTCTTCGATTCTATCGTTCTTCTCGCTTGAATCAGTCTCTTCACCAGCATCTTCTGGACAGGAATCAGACATCCGCATCCTCTTGGCAATTATTTCTTCGTTCAAATCTTCGACTGCTTCTTCTTCTTCTTTTGAAAAAATCTTCTGCTCAGCAGACGCCATTTTGTCGAAGTGCTGGTTGTTTTGTGGATGTAATGTGGAGTTGTTTTGTGGATGAAATGTGGAGATGTTTTGTGGATATAACGTGGAGTTGTTTTGTGAATGTTTCTTTCTCATGAGGTTAATGACAGGAGGTCTGTTCTGCATTTGAAAGCTTTCTTGGCTGTTTTGCGTCCGAGGAATGGAACGCTCCTCATCTTGCGTGGAATGTCGACGTTGGTGGAAGTGGTAGTTTATTGGTAATCGTTCTTCTGACTCGTGCTTCATGGAGACTCGCCTGAGACAATCCACACACGACATAACGGCTTTCGTATCTTCTTTTAATTCTCCTGTCAAGATAGCAAGAAGTAACATTTAGAAAACCACGAAAACGATAAAAACCCTCGAAACAGCATCGCATGAAAATCCCGGGTGGCGAGAAACGCCCATGGGAAGCCGAGCGAATGACAAATTAAATAAACTCTGAGAAACATTAAAAAGCAATCAAACAATCTGACACGCAACTTGCATTCATAAATTGCCTCAATCAATCCACCAAGCACCTCCATCAATCCAGAAATGAATGACACCGTATTTGGGAGATCCTATTAGAAGAGTTGAAGCCTGCACGATGACTGCCACTACGCCCAGCACGAAGGAAGGAAATCAAACAGAAGAAGCACAACTCCTCTCTGGACAACTCATCCACTCATCCACTGAATCAAACCTTCCTCCGACTACTCGGCCTAACATCACAAACATGTACTCATATTTCAAATGATTGCAAACAAAAGAAACACGACCTCACACCAGAATGAAAATATCGAGCAAGTCATTCATCAGATCAGGAAACATTTCAAGTTATTTCTTCAAAGAAATTTAAGTTAAATGTAACATGTCATTGTGGCCGAGAAGTTTACAGGTTCCTGGTTGGAAAGTCAAAGAAAGAGATTGCGGTAAATTAAAGATGGCGGGGGGTGGTGGGTGTGGGAGAGGAGAAAAAGAGAGAGAGAAAGAGAGAGAAAAAGAGATGTGCGCGTATCGAAGGAGCGCATTAGCAGTGCGAAGTGGTCTCCATGACGACGAGCATAAATCGTCACGTGGCCTATCAAAACGTCGTTATCCTTTTCAAACGTTTCCAGGAGCTCAGTTATTTATGTGACTCAGCCTTAATCTGGCGCGCACGGTTGGCGGATCCGACAATGAATTTCCATTGTTTTCGTCTTTTATAATTCCTCAGCGAGTGTGAGCTTGCACTAATTTGCTAATGATTTATTGGACGACTTGTGCTCTTGTGATTTATTGGGGACGCATGGAAATTGGCGATTGAATCCGTGTCAAACATGAGGAATTTGCATAAACAACTGTACGTACAGCGGCCGATGTGGTCAAGATTTGACGAGATGACTCCTGTCAAATCCAGTAAGCAGTGGACATTCGATCTCCATGTCAATGTCATCACAATCATCACCGCCGTTATATAATCATTATCATAGCCACCGACGTTATCATTAGATTTAACTCTTTTCTTGTCATCATCATCATCATCATCCTCACCACATTACTTATTTTCAATGACCCAGGCAAGCCCACAAATATTTGTATCGTCTCCACCCCCCCTCCACCCAGTCGCTTGACCTCTGACCTTATCAACTGCCGCCTCAGATAATTTAGCAGGGGTCAGCTTGTTAGCAGTTGTCATCGTGAAATGCCTTCAAATGTCGTCAATGTTGTTTTTGTTTTAAATAAACCGAATTTGTTCGGTGCCTGACCTCTGAACCCCGATTTGTACGGAAAATTTTCAATTCGGTTTTCAGTTAGATCAATAATATCCATTAATCCTTATTTTGTATTCAAACCTATAATTCAGCAAACAAATCTTAATAAATTATCAACACCATCCCAACCACGATAGTCTACATTTTTCCCAGAAAACATAATTAAAATTATTATTATTATCACTTATAAACCAGTCTAATAGCTAACATGGAAATTGGAAACATGAAATATAAAACTACAAATAAAAAATATATATTGGCTTCCATTCAACCATAATCCACTATATATTTATAATAATTTTTATATTTATAGTAATTTATATATTTATAATAATTTATTTGTTGATAGTAATTTATATATTTATAATAATTTATTTATTTATAGTAATTTATATATACGCGGGCCACTGACATGAACGATTGGTTATGCTAATGACAGCGTGCTATTAAGCTATCAGATGGGTAATAAAGTTATAAGGAATAATTATCGCCATATAATGATGATCATTGATCATGTACGACCATAAAATATGTCCTTGTTTCTCTTACAAAGGGGGCACGCTAACCGCACAACCATCACACGGACCCCGGGTCAAACTGATCTTGCAATTCTTCCCATTTTATACAAACTCAAAAATATATCAAGCGAATTAAAAACATGTGAAAGGGAAAACAAATTTGCTAAACTTCTTCATAAACATGCATTCTTACCAAAGCTAGAAATATAACCATAAATATAAACTTTATTGCGTTTTAGTTCAGTTCTCTTCGTCGTCATCATCATCATTGTCGTCGTCGTCGTCATCATCATCATCATCATCATCTTCATCATTATCATCATCATTATCATCATCACTATCATCATCATCATCATCGTCGTTATCATCATCATCATCATAATCGTCGTCGTCGTCGTCATCATCATCATTCGCTTTTGAATCGTAAAAATTATTGTCAGCATAAAATACGCACTAGGACGATAAGAACAAACAAAATATAATGACAACAAAGATAATAATGACAACACTGACGGTAATATAATAATGAGCAGCTAGCCAATAAAATAATAAAACTATAATAATAATGATAATAAACATACTAATGTATAATACAATCTTATTGTTATTATGGTTATTGATAAAAAAAAAATAATTTAATGATTATAACGACGACAAACTGCATGCATGGCACCACGAATGTCATAACATGAGAGATATAAAAACGAGCTTTTCAATGCCTCGTGTAATAATCTTTGTCACTTTCCAATTGAAAACAAGACGTAGGCGATAATAAATTATGAACGCGCCCCATTATGGGGTCACAACCACCCCCACAGCCTCTTCTACCTCCTTCTCTCCTCAATGTGAATTATGTCTCAAATATGACGGGAGCGGTCTTTTATATACTGGAAAGTTTGAGTAGGAAGAAGAAGAAGAAAAAGCTCCCATCTGAGATTGTACGAATAAATCTTGGGGACTAATTATTTCTAATGAAGTTATCCATCATTTCATGATGACAACTCTATGCACGATACTCGATCACTCCCACTCATTTCATTATCATCATCATCACCATCATCATCATCATAAGAATAATAATTTGATAATAATAAAAATTATGATGATAATAAGAATAATAATAATAATAATAACATCATCTCTTTCTCTCTCTCTCTCTCTCTCTCTCTCTCTCTCTCTCTCTCTCTCTCTCTCTCTCTCTCTCTCTCTCTCTCTCTCTCTCTCTCTCTCTTCAGTTTTATTCTTCTACGCGATACAAGTCGATAATGTAATTATACTTCACGCGAGATAGAACTTATTTAAATTCAAATCAATGACGATGCAATCTCGCAAAATATTATTTAAAGAAACCGAAAAACAAATGAAATCGAATAAGCCACGTAAGCAAGCGAATCGTCGTTGGTCATCTTGTAAAGTGTAGTTTCTCATTTTCACATTCTTGGATCTTCAAACCTCGTATTCATCAGAGCAGAACAAACAGACGTACAAATAGATATACAAACATACAACCAGACCAACAGACAGACAGACAACCAGACCATCAGACAACCAGACCATCAGACAGACAGACAACCAGACCACCAGACAACCAGACATAACATACAAACACAAAAGCAAGCAAGCAAACACACAGACAGACTGACCACTACGGATGGACAGTGCATCTGCTTCGAAATTAATTGCGTCCTTTCATTCGAATATTTAACAAATGGTCAAGCATGCAAACAAAGCATTTGTCAATTTAGGTATAAATCTTACAGGACGTAGTATGTGTATATACGTATATGTATATATATATATATATATATATATATATATACGCTGTAGGTGGACAGATGGACTAATGAGCAGCTCCGGATGAAATAACGCCGTGAATTTTCACCTTTTGTCCTGCCATTTTTATTTCTGTTTGCGCCACATTTTGTGTGAGCGCACGTGCGTGTGCGTGTGTGTGTGTGTATTTGTGTGTGAATATGTGTGCGTGCGTCTGTGTTTGTTCTTTGTGAGATATTCTAATTTTTACTGTTCATTTCGTTAATTATAAGGCAGCGATTTATTTCATCTGTCTAATCTGCCGTTAAGACTCGATATGTCGGCTGTAATTTGAATTCGCAAGCGGACCGCCATTGCAACTCATTGGAAGAAGTAATAATAACATTCGTGGTCTCGCAGGCTGGCCTCAAGATACGGTATGGACTTTCAATTACATCTATGACCACCGAGTGGATCTTATACACAGAGTTTCATTGCATGTTGCATATTCATCATACGGAGAGGTTAGCACATAACGGGATGATGAAGCTGCAATGTTGTACGCATATATCGATGCGAAACATACAAACTGTTCTTATCGCTATCTGGATAAGACGACGAGAGAGAAAGAAAGAGAAAGAGAAAAAAAAAGAAAGAAATAACTTGATGTGGGACAAATTGAGAAAGAAATTGAAGACAAATTTAAATTGTAACAATATTTCTCCAGCACACGTTATTCTTAATCTAATCTTTTACAGGCCTCGTACGCGTACACTACTCAATACATCATAACGAGAGAACTTCAACTGGAATGTTTCTTACTCCTTCTTAATAAACTCCTATCTTATCGCTGGAACTTTCAGGCTGAATAATACACTTGAAATGCAACTTTATATTATTACGAGCCTTTGTACCGTTGTGGTTCTGGGGGGGGGTCGATTGCTTTGGAAATGATTTTTCCTGTCATCAACCCGATTGTAACTATAATTATAATTTTAACCTCAGCTCTATTTCAGCACGGCTATGGAATTCGAGAGAAACAAGAATTATTATTCCAACTGATCAAATAAGAAAATATTTCAGTAATAAGTTTTTTTAAAACGATTTTATTAAAGAAATATCAGAGCAGAAGAAATGAAGATTCTTTCTCAGCATCTTCCCACGGGTTGGATGGATGGAGACGGACGCATTATTGAACTCACATTTTTGACGCCTCTTTCATCTGACCCTTCAAAGAATTACAGAAACTTTCTCACCACTCTCGCCTTCATAACAACAATCATCATCATCATCATCATCGTCTGAACAAGGGGGAGGGGGCGCACTGCCGATGAACCAGCAAAAACTGTCCAGTCGCCTTTAAACTCGAGACAACTTAAGAAGTTATGACCTTGCGTTGAAAACGAAGCTCCGAGTTAAAAGGCGCTCGAAGATGGCTCTCGGAAGAGGGACATACATATTACATACATCTCTCGTATATTGCACAAGAATAATTACCAGGGCCTTTCATTTCCTACTTGGTTGATGTTGATGTGATTGACGAAGTGTCCAGCGGTCAGCTGTATTTCTCTGAACTCTGACCTGGAGTTACTAAAGAGTTGTTGTTGTTACCCTTTGTGTAATGTAAGCAGTGTTGTGGTTGTGTGGTGCTTTGTTTGTCTTGCTCGTGTTGTTGCTAGTTCGTGGTTCGTAGAAGTTGCTTCATTTGCAGTTTCGCTGTTGATGTTGTAAAAGTCGAATGTCGATTGTTGTAAGTTTTGAAATTACGATATTAATAATGATCATCGCTATTTGATAACTTTTTTTATAATTATTTATGACTTTTTCGAACCCATAAAGTGCTAAAATCTAATATCTTCGAAAAGTGAAACAAATCGCTTGAAATTATAAACATAATAAGTCGGTTAATTAAAATAAATACAAAATAAATAAAAAAAATTTTATAATTTAAGATAACGAGAAGAGATTGAGTTAAATAATCTGTGTGCCTGGCACAGCGATCGGAGCTGAGGAGTCTGTCAAACGTCAACGAATCGATATAATTCTACTAAAACAGAATTGAAACAGAAAAAAAGACTTTGCCCAGAAGTGAACCGCCGTGTCAAAAGTATTACTAGGAGGGGGGTTCGTGAAAGGCTGTTCGAGGGGGCCTGAATGATGCGGTGGTGGTGGTGGTGCACCTCCGTACACCTTAGGGAGGAGGAGGTTGTTACCAATTAGACGCCTAATCTTTTACAGAATGACTTCAAAGCAGCTCCTTGTGCAAAGATCAACCATATTATCTGGTTTCATCCAATAGAGATGTTCTAATTAATGATATTAAGCTGTAAATCCTTCGACGGAGCTGTTCCTATCTTCCTACTATTGTTCTGGACCGACAGACGCACCGATCGTAGAACATTTTTTGACGTCTTATTTTCCTCTTGTTTCGACTGAACGCGAACAGTTACTTACTTAGTTACTTACTTGAATGCGAACATTTGCTTCTGTGATCCATTCATCTTTTCTCTAACGATGACGTCGATTTACGTTTGCTCAGGCAAATTTTTTGGTCTCGGTGGGGGGAGGTGAGGGAGGAAGAGAAGGAGAGAGGGAGAGGAAAAAGAAATCAAGGAAAGATGACGGAGAGTTGAAGTGAAAGAAATAATGAAAAGAATAAAAAATGCGAGAGAGAAAAGAATATAAAAAGAGAATAGATGGATAGATGGATAGTAGGAGTGACAGAGTGAAGTAGAACAAGAAAGAACCTCACACACAGCATACAGCATTCTCTTTTTTTATTTTTAAATACTTCTGCATCTTCGACCAGCGTTGAAATGCCGATCAAACAGACGCGATGAAATGCTGAGCAAAAATACTTCATCGCATCCTGGAAGAAATTGATGTATGAAGCCAGAGGTTGTGCTCTATTCGGATGTGTTCGCTTTCTTTTTCTTCTTCTTGTTCTTCCTTACAAACAACCATGCATTAACGACCAACAGTCTCACACTCATATGCCCAACTCCGAGCTACAAATCAATGAGAGAAATCAACCAAATCCAATACAACTCCTTTTGGCATCCTCGTTGGCGCCCCATCGTTCTACCGATCCACTGCTGACGATGTGGTATTCCGCACTCTGATGAATTACTCCAGTGATTTATATATTTTGAGTTGCTATCTCAAAACACTAAACGTTTTTTTTTCTTTCTGGCTCTTTCTCCTGTCACGTAATTAATTGTCCAAGCAGATTGGCTCTTGTGTCGGAACGATAGTGGTAAAGTGCGAGACTGGCTTGGAACGCTGCGAACTTTAACAAAACGGTTCAACTACAAAACTTTTCGGTCAAAACTATTTATATCTTCAAATTTCGATGGCTTTGTTTCGTCACTATTCGTAGGGCTCCATTAGACACCCGGGTAGCCCGAGGCAAAGCTTCTACTCTCTCGTTTGCATGAAAGTAATTAAAAATGAAGTCGGATCTGAATGGGCGCATTATTATCCGGCATGATATTCATAAAAAGTAGAAAGCGTATAAGCACTTGAAAGAAATACGATGAAGTACTTCCTCAAAGCAAAAAATGAACGTTCCAGAGCTTGGTAAGTACGTATAAGAAGTATAAGTAATCTTGTTTGTTATAAAGAGTTCCACTCAGAAATCTTAACGATCCTCAAGGTACGAGTTATCGGAAGAGGAGGATCCGTTGAAGTGGAGGGATGTGCTGAACATTGATATTCATACACCGTTTATCTCGAGAATTTCATTGAAGAACCGAGATACTTTACATCGGACCAACCGGGATACTTTACATCGGACCAACCGGTTACATTACAGAGTTTCTCATTCTGTAAAGCATAAGCCATAAATATGTCCCGCAAAGATAACTCATAAGCGTAAATCATACATCTAGCCACCAACATGTGTTTATATTTTCAAATGTACAATTATGACAAAAAACTAAAAATGCTTTTGACCATGCCGTGATATGATGCTGTTTCGTTTAAATAATTTCGTAATAGAAATTTGTTAATTTGAAACAGACGCGTTTGATAAGTTGAGTATGATGGAAATGCATGTGCGGCACTGAATTTGAGAATTAATAAAAATGAACTAAAAGATTAATTAAGGAATCATTAATTTTTTTTATTTGATATTTAAAATATCTTCAGGACAAATTGTCTGACTCACACACACCATTATCAACACAGTATTCTGCCGTTAGCACGACCATAATAACTATATATGTCGTCTTCATTGTATTTATCATCATCACCATCATCATCATCACCACCACCACCACCATCATCATCATCATCATCATCATCATCATCATCATCATCATCACTACCATCATCATCACCATAATAACTGTATCACTCTCCTCTTCGATCAGCGATATCTAGGTGTCTAGACGGTATTCATATCATATCACCAATATTAAACAATACACTTCCAAATAAAGTTAATACTAATATAGGTAATATAAAATACAATATATATATATATATATATATATATATATATATATATATATATATATATATATATATATATATGACAGTAGTAGTGCAAAAGGTCTCTTTATCACATAACATTAAACAGAATAAATGGAATGCATTGTTTAAATAAGACAGACGAATATTTCCTGGGTTATTTATTGTAAAGTGATGAAAAAATAGAAATTACAGAGCACGACTTGACGAATGTTTATAATCAGAATTTAAACAAAATTACTAAATTTATTTCTTTTTTATGGCACAGCTTCACAGATCAATGCAGAGAGATAGAGCGGAGGAAAGGGTGGGAGATGGAGAGAGAGAGAAATAAATAGAAAGAGAGAGCTATACATTATTATTCTACATGAGAAATGCCAGGTCCTAGCGAGCTGCCAATCTCGCTAGAGATTTGAATATAGAAATCTTTTTTCAACTTACTAACGTGCTAACACAAATCTGTTCGCTACGGGAATATAATTATCATTCATTACAACCTCCATGAACGATACGGGACAGAACGACACATACACGTCTTCATCATCCCTTGTACATATATATATATATATATACTAGCAGTGCCCGTAGCGGCTTCGCTCGCATGAAATTAGAGAATTTGAACCGTAGAATTTGAACATAGTAGAGTACTGCACGGATCAATTTTTTAGGTCTCGGCCCGTCGACAACTTGGCCCAGCCCGTTTCAAAAATCGAAATTCCTGGCCCGACACGGCCCGTCTAATATGGGCCCGGCCCGTTTTTACAGGCCTAGAAGTTCTATAAACTTGATGAAAAACTTCGGCCCGTCCACGTTGACTTCAGGTTTAGCCCGGTCCATCTGAACACCTTAAAATCACTAAAATGTCTATAAACTTGGTTAAATATTTTTGCCCGTCCCACCTTGATTTAAGGTTTGGGCAGGGCCGTATGAAGACCCTAAAATAACGGCTTGGCCCGTCCGTCCGGTGATATACTGAACTCATCTACTTTTAACCGGCACAAAACCTCAAAATACTAATTTTCACATCTGTAACACTTACAGTTTTTCGAGTAGCAGTTATTTTAAAATCAAATAACCCTTTTTCCACTTCACATTTGAGGTCCTGGAAACCAAATTTTCGGAAAATGGTGAAACACGTATATCATTATTTTTAGAGTAGAAATTAAATACTAATTTCACTTTTTTAGCATTTACAGTTTTTGAGTAGCAGTTACTTTAAAAACCAAGTAACCCTATTTTTCACCCCATATTTGACATCCTGGAAACTAAATTTTCAGAAAATAGTAAAACACGTATACAATTATTTCTGAAGTAGAAACCAAATACTAATTTTTACTCCTGCAGCACCTACAGTTTTCGAGTAGGAGTTACATTAAAAACCAAATAACCTAATTTTCCACCCCACATTTGAGGTCCGGGAAACCAAATTTAAAAAAATGGTAAAACACGTAAACCTTTATTTTTAGAATAGAAACTAAATACTGATTTTTACATCTGTGGTATTTACAGTTTTTGAGTAGCAGTTACTTTAAAAAACAAATAACCCTTTTACCACCCCACATCTGAAGTCCTGGAAACCAAATTTTCAAAAAATGCTAAAACACGTATTTCATTATTTTTGGAGTAGAAACTAAATACTAATTTTTACTCCTGTAGCATTCACAGTTTTTGAGTAGCAGCTACTTTAAAAACCAAATAACCCAATTTTCCAACCCACATTTGAGGTCCGGGAAACCAAATTTTCAAAAAATGGTGAAACATGTATCTTTTTATTTTTCAAGAAAAATCCATATACCAAATTTCAAAATCTCCCTATTTTTGGTTTTCGAGATATACATTGTTTTAGAAAAAAAATTGTTTTCCAGTTTCTTCCCCTCAGGAGCAAAATTTTTAAAAATCCTTTCTTAGCGAATGCTTAAGCAATAAAAGTAATATAAGTTCCAAATATCACGCTCCTAGGATGAGGCGTTTGAGCTCGGCGTTGATTATCAGTCAGCCAGTCAGTCAGTCAGGACATGTTCTTTTATATATATAGATATATATATATATATATATATATATATATATATATATATATATATATATATATATATATATATATATATATACATACATATATATATACATATATATATATATACATATATATATACATATATATATATATATATATATATATATATATATATATATATATATATGTGTGTGTGTGTGTGTGTGTGTGTGTTTGTGTGTATAGTTTGGTTATGGTAATATAGCGTAGATCGGTTATCAAATGTAAAGGATGATGATGATGATGATGACTGAAATGAGATGGCGAGAGACGACGGCGAAACGGAGGAAGGCCAGGCGGGGTCGGCAGGTTGGTGACTCGTGAAACTGCGTCGCTAATTTCGGAGCGGCGGCACCTGACAATATGATATCCAGTCTCCTCATCTGCATAGGACTTCTGAAATTAATGGAGTCCAGTTCTTGCATGGAGCATATGATCCATAACCATGATATCGTATGTTCGGACTCATTTGAATGAAACGTTGAACGTTTTTAACTGCATTCCAACTTTTCACGGATGCTATTTTAGTCATCGTGTACCATTAAATAATCCAACATCATCGACTATTCAATATGACGTTTATAATGTAAAGCATGAAAAGGGGAGGTGATGGTGGTGGGGATACCTCTAAACTGGGGGATGGTGGTGAGAGAAACGTGGGAAGGGGGGATTTGGGAGATATCTAAACGGGGGGTGGTAAAATTTCTAAACGGAGGGAAAGGGGTGAGAACACCTATGAACGGTGGGGTAGTGCGAAGACCTATAAAATGGGGTGGTGATGAGAAGACCTCTAAACTGGGTTAATAGTAAGAAAATCCTTAAACGGGAGTGGTGGTTAGAGTATTAATATAATTAGAGCTAGTCAAATATTTATCAATGATTGTATCATCATCGTCGCTTTTGTCCAATCAGTGTCAACAGACTTACGACTTAGTTTGAGAAGTAAATTAAGAGAGAAAGTTGCGTCTGTTTGAATATCGTGCAAGTCCAGGTGTTATATGAGGAGAAATGAGGAAGAAGCGTATCGTCATGAAATTCAATTATTTGCATAAAGATTAACTCTTCTTATGAGGGATATCTGGCAGTATTGTAGTACACGCGCTGTACAGCCGTTTCTACAGTGCATGTGCTCTAACAGCAGTGTGAATTGGTGACAAATATTGTGATGATAATGAATGGTGACGAAAACAGTGACGATGGTCATGATGATGATGATGATGAAAAGATTGTGAGCTGATGAATTCGATGAGGGTGGATATTGAATAGAACTTGCTAGTGATGATGACGGTGTTGATAGTGATAATTATTACGAAAGTGGTGATGATGATGATATTGGCGATTGGGATGGGGGTAGTTATCATTGCATGATCGTTTCTCATTGTCCTCTGGCTGACATTCAGATCAGGAGCAGCTCAGCGGTAGAAAGTATCAGCTGAAATGATGATTGGGTGGCTCATGCTGATGATGATGCTGACTAAGTGGATGACACTGCTTAGTCAGTGCTCGTGGACGAATACGAGTCGTGGAAAAGTAATGATGATGATGATGATGATGACGATGATGATGATGATGATGACGATAACAATGATGATGAAAATGACAATGACGATAATAATAATGACTATTATGATGGTGATGATGATGAGCTGAGGAAACTTTGAAATTGAGATGATTGGGTGATTGGGCTGAGTTAAATGATGTATAGAAGAATGAATAAGTGATTGAATGAATTCTTAAGCGAATAAATGTTCAAGTGAGTAAAAGGTGTTGAGTAAAAAAAGTAAATGGCTGAGTGAGTAAGTAAGTGATTAAATGATTGAATAAGTAAGTGAGGAAGTGAATGAGTGAGTGAATAAGTGATTGAGTGAGTTAGTAATTGAGTGAGTGAGTAAGTGAATAAGTCAGTTAGTGGGTGAATAAGTAATAAGTGAGTGAGTGAGTGAGTAAGTGAAAAAGTTGTGAGTGGGTGAAAGTGTGTGTGTGTTAGTGAGTGAGTGAGTGAGTGAGTGAGTGTGAGTGAGTGTGAGTGAGTGAGTGTGAGTGAGTGAGTGAGTGAGTGTGAGTGAGTGAGTGAGTGAGTGAGTGAGTGAGTGAGTGAGTGAGTGAGTGAGTGAGTGAGTGAGTGAGTGAGTGAGTGAGTGAGTGAGTGAGTTAGTGTGAGTAAGTATAAATGAGTGACTGAGTGAAAATAGCAGATGATTGAATGAGTGAATAAATGTATATGTTAATTATTAAATAATTGACTAAACAAATGACTGAATAATTTTCTAAATAAAATAAATAAATGAATAATCGAATGAGTGTAGGACAAGTAAACAGAATGAAAGTGAGTGTGGTCAATGATGGCAATGAGGATGTCTGACCAGCGGGACAGCGTGTCACATGTTGATGTAGAGATTCATAAGCGTACTTCTTCTGTACAATCATGTCAGCACGATCTCTGCCTTCAATTCTTAATTTTATCACGGCCAATAATGACCAGCATTATCACTGTCCCTACAAGCAACTTTTATGCTGGACAACACGCGATTGAACTGTTCTGACCAACCATTTTATACACATTTTCATCAATATAGAACTCCTTGACCTAATAAGGATTACTCAATCACGTAATATTATTATTTGTCAGTTAATTAAAGTTATTTGTTATTCGATTTTAATTGAATAACCTTTCTCAATGAACTTCTCAAAATGGTGTTAAGTCGTAAACATTGACAACTGCTATTTATAGAGCCAGATGACATACAAGTCAGAGGAAGGTAAATAAAAATTTAATAGCAAAACAAAGCATGTCATAGAGGGGTAATGAGACCCCGGGGCAAAGAATTTGTCCCATTCAAAAGCATTGTCACTTGTGTACCTATATCAGTTTCACTTGAGATGATATCTTCGGACACAACTGCACAGAAATTGTGAAGATTTTATGAATAATTTTATACTCTTGTCATCACTTGCAGTGTGACTTCCTGTCGTCAAGATGTGACGTTTTTATGATATTTTTGGAAAAAAGTCATTTCAGTTTTTAATTATACTTGAATGGGATGTCATTTTATTTCCTGCTTACACCTAGTTTGTATATGTGCTGATCTTATTAAGTACATATATGTATATATATGAATGATTGAGTATATATATATATATATATATATATATATATATATATAGGTATATATATATTAATTATATTGAGATTATTTTATTTTATATATCTGTTTGAATGAAATAGAATTATCATAAATATCAGGCTTAAGGAGCTAAAAAATGCCAGCCAATAAGACATAGTGGTAGATTAAAAAAATTAATCAGGAGAGATCTAATTTCGTGGGTGGAGTGTAGGGACGTGGGGAGATGGAGGGAGGGATGGAGGAGAAATCGTTGAAATGAAATATGAGATGTTTAAAAAAATGATGCCATGATTAGTGCAACAGACAGTGAACAGATAATGGAGTCTTAAAAACTCTAAACAACAAGTTCACCAAAAAGACATAAATAATACAACTAATACCTCAATTATTTATTGAATATATCCACAAATAAAACTACAAAGATATAGACGATGCAAGCATAATTTTACATCAGTAATCAAGAGAATTCTTACCTTTGTAATGTTCGCAGTGCAACAATTCATCGATGTCACCGTCTTCACCAGATTGAACTTCCTGTTTCCTTTCATCTCCGTCCGAATTGTTCAAATGACGAGGTTTCTCCTGTTTCCTTCTCCTCTGCTGTTGGCTTTCCATCATTTTCAATCAACCAACCAGCCAGTGTGTCAATCAATTTTAGAGACGCTACGAAGTATGTCCTCTCAAAAAGATATTTTCATTGCGTTCCTTAAATTTAATTCTCGCTCGACGATCGAAACAATTATTTTTTTCGTAAAAAAAAGTTTATTGGAATATTAAAAATATTAAAAACAATTAGAAACAGCCAAGGTCAGGGAGGATGTCGACGTTGATACGCGATAGGCGTTCACATGATCCGAGTGGATCACTACGGGCAGGGCACATGCATTATAAGACACAGTACCACACAGCATGATTGGCAGCTCGTTGAAGAGCCGTCTATTAATAATCATATGCGGCCTCATGCGAAAATGTAGCGCTTATGAAATGTTATTGGACGCCAGAGTTACAGCCCACCGGCCCACTATTGCTCGTCGTGTACGTGATCTTGTGTGTATGTGTGTTCCTGATGGATGGGATCGCATTTGTGCGTGTGTTTATGTGGAATTAAATGTGTACGGATGTTTGGATGCGGAATTGCGTTTGTAAGTGTGTTGTTTTGTTTGTGTGGTAAGGAAGGAGATGAGTATGTTGTTTATGTGTTCTTCCTGTTCTCATTAACTTGCAGTAACTTATAGTACTATTAATATATATATACTAGAGATAGCCCGTCAAAAATTACGGATTTTTTTAAATATTTTACGATTGCAGCAATATCTTATATATATATATATATATATATATATATATATATATATATATATATATATATATATATATATATATATATATATATATAAAAGATATTTTATATAAGAGTTTTTTTTAGCTGTTATCGACTGTCAGATATTATTAAATAAAGAACATGTTTCTTTTCTACCATTATTATAGAAAGCTCATTCAAGTCAGTGGTTATTAGACATACCTGCTAAGCAATATCAAAAAATTGTTCAATGCTTTGGATCGAACCGAACGTGCTCAAAGCAAATTAAAATCTCTAAATTTCACTCCATGCCTTAGTAAGATAGCTTCGATATCTCGCGATGTCTTCTTTTGAACAATAAATCCAGCATTATGTATGATGCTTATAAGCTTAGAAATTTTTTTTATTTTACTGTCTTACATGTTTCACCTTGTGCTTTATAAATTTGAATATTATATTGATGATGAAAGAAATACATGCACCAGAAGATGCATTATGCATAAATTTTGTTTTTATTTTTAAGTTTATAAGTAGTATGAAGTATGAGTTATTAAACCAGGAGATGGTTTTTATGCGTAAAGGGCTTAACATCTCGTTAATTAAACGATGGTTGGTGAATATGGCCCCTTCTGTTATTTCAATTGCAATAAAATAAGAAAATCAAACATTTGTGTATCCTATTCTGTGATATAAATTTTGTCTACGTGTCTACGGACAGCTACTATATTTAATTTAAATAGTATTAAATTGATTCAAAATAGTTAATAATGGCTCAATAAAGTAAATTAAAGTGATGGCTCAATAAAGTAAATTAAAGTAATCGCTCAATTTGTAAATTTTTAGTAACCAATAGATATTTCCGACTAATCGGACCAGAATCGGCAAATATTGGTACCAGAAATCGGAAATCGGCAAAAAAATCGAAATCGGTTACTCCCTAATATATATATATATATATGTATATATATATATATATAACTAAATTATTTAATTGTACATTGGGAACAAAATGAGATAAGCGAAGAAATGTTCTTTTAAAATGTGGTATATAAATGTGTAGAATAATTCTATTTTGAAATTGTTATACAGAAATTAATTAGAAACAAACTTTTTTTTCGCTTATTTAACTTTTATATAATTAAATCTTTTTTATCTTATTATGTTTAGAAGAATTCATGTTTTCCACCTTTTTAGATACATTTTCAATTTTTTATTTGGTAAAAACCTAATTTATTTTATATTATGAAATTGATCTTTTATTTTAATTCACATAATTTATAAGATTAAAGATGTGTTGTCACAGCTAGAGCCAAACTACTTACTAAATCAACAGTTCTTACTTGCGCATGCCCGACACGTGACAAGTCACATGACTAACACGTGATTGGTCATTGGTCAGGAGAAAGAGGTTAATGAGGTCACAATATGGGTCAAGTAAAAGAGAGTCGCGGCGATTTGTTTGTGTTTCTATTTCCGCCGTCTGTCGTTTATTGGGTTCAATATTGCTTATATTAAATGATATATTTGTTAATTTGCAATATTTCATGATATATTTGTTAATTTGCAATATTTCATGATATATTTGTTAATTTGCAATATATTAACAATTATTTTATTTTTGGTTCAGAGTTATTGTAATAAATAAATAATTAAATGTTATTATTTGGGTTACACCTAATAGGTATATTATATTTTTAATATAATTTGTAAAATAATGAATATAATTTTGAATATGTCATAAATGATATTGCTAATATATAAGTAATATTATTTGGATTCTATATTAAATGGTTTTCGAATAATGTATAAATAAGATTATTAAATTGAGTTTTTAAAAAAAATCTTGCCCACATATATAAGTAAAAACTTATAACACTAAGTTGGAAAAAAATTCCCCAACCATCCTGTTTGGAACAATTTCAATAACCGTGCATCCGACCCTGTACATGGTACTTGTAATAACTTATTATTATTATTATTATTATTATTATTATTATTATTATTATTATTATTATTATTATTATTATTATTATTATTATTATTATTATTATTATTATTATTATTATTATTATTATTATTATTATTATTATTATTATTATTATTATTATTATTATTATTATTATTATTATTATTATTATTATTATTATTATTATTATTATTATTATTATTATTATTATTATTATTATTATTATTACTATTATTATTATTATTATTATTATTATGAAGTCTCCATGTCAAATAATATTTTATATAAATAAGCAAATAATTAATTTAATAAATGTTTTGCTTCCATACATATTATTATTCATATGACAAATGAGCACAAAATAGACTGAAGTTGTTTTAGAAGGCCTCATACGTATTGCCGATTGTTGCATTGCTCTCCTGCTCCCGGTCGCTTTTCTGCTCCCGCTTGCTCTCCCGTTCTCGGACGCTTTCCCTTTCTCGCTCGCTTTTTCGCTCCCGGTCAATTTTCCGTTCCCACTTGCTTTCTCGTTCTCGTTCCCGCTCATTCTCAAGTTCCAGATCACACTCGCTCTCCCATTCCCGTTCCCGCTCGTTCCTTCGCTCCCGCTCATTTTGTGACCGATCCCATTTTTTCACAAAACCTTCCTCTATTGACTCTCAAGGTTGTGTGAAAATTTCATTATGATCGGATGAATGGTGTAGCAATGCATAAAGGACATACACACAGACAGACAGACATAAAGTCATTTAAATATAGATAGATATATAGATTGAGTCTATATTACACGATAGTTGTAATAAGCAGATGAACAATATTCTTTCTTTGATTCTCTATTACATAATATTTGTGATAAAAAAACTAATTCTTCTTTGGGTTTTCTCTCAGATCCATATTACATGATTTTAATAATAAATAAAAATAATGATAAAAATGATTGTTTGTTACGAACAAATGATTTCAAGGAACAAATGACATTTAACTAAACTAATAATAGATATGTTAGAGTAGGCTAAAAAGATGCATATAATAATACATAAATATAATAATGCATAAAGCTTCACAATAAATCAATAATAATATTAATTAACTAAGATTAAAAGTAATAATTATTTTTATAATTATGGTTTCTTTTATATTCTTATTCTTTCCTTTTAATTCCAGTTGTTTCTCTTTTCATCGGATTTCTTCTACAACTATTTATTACATTCCGTGGATGAGGGGGAGCATGATGGAGCGAAGAAGGAGCGAGTAGCAGTACTTGCATGTACAAGCTGTGTACAAGAAACGTATAAGTACAAAACATGTTGAATTACGTATGCATGCATGGAAGCGGCAAGCATCGATCATCATATTTGCTCAGCGATCATTCCATCTTTAATCGAAGTCTTCATGGCGAGGAGGGGCGCGATCATGCTGAAAGACACGCACCTTTCAAATATTCGCGCCCATCAACATTTTGGAAAGAGTGGAGAAGATGGAAGGAGAGAGGAGGAGAGAAAAGGAGAGAGAGGGAGAATAAAAGACAGAGAGAGAGAGGGAAAGAAGAGGAGAGAAAAGGAGAGAGGAGAGAACATGAGAAAAGAGGAGAGAACTGAAGGAAGGAATTAGAAAAACAGATTATGTATTTATATTATTAACTTCCAAGTTGAACAGGCTTTTATGTAGACACACTTTGTATTTGATGAATTAATGTTTTATATATATTTAAATTTCCTTTTTCTATTAGTTTTGTAATTCTTATTTCAGTTCCAATTTTCTAATACAACTCATTTATTTAGTATTTAAAATATTCGTCCATTTTTTGTATCTATGTTTAATTTTCAATTGTTGTTTGCCCTGAAGATGACAACTAGTCGAAACTGGATATTTATATATATATATATATTTATATATATATATATATATATATATATATATATATATATATATATATATATATATATATATATATATATAATATGTGTGTTCGTGTAAATCGACCGAGAGAGACAGAGAGAGAGAGAACGATAAAAAAAGAATGAGAGATCGATTTGGAGAAAGAAAAGGTAGAAATAAAAAAGAATTCCGATATTTTTTATTGAGCGATAATGAAGATGATGATGAATGCGAAATGAGAAATGATGACGTCAGGATTTAATTAAAATTAATTTTTTTATATCAGGAATGCCATGCGATCTGCTTACTGGTTCATCCCTAGGTCACAATGTAGGCACCGACACACAGACATAACCGCACACAAATCTGCATGAGAAAACATTTGGATTGTATATAAAATATAACACACACACATAAAAACATATATATATATATATATATATATATATATATATATATATATATATATATATATATATATATATATATATATATATATATATATATATATATATATATATATATATATATATATATATATATATATATATATATATATATATATATATATGTATGTATGTATATGCATAAATACAGATACAATGAATACACGTATATAACCAGACAACTATGTGTCCAGTTGATGATGATTATTATTTGTATGCAAATTCGGATCAATGTAAGATCACTGCAAGTTTGTGAGTGTTTGCTTGTGTGCTCTCTAATTACTCTAGCAGAGCCATTCAGCAAATCGAGGAGAAGGGAGTAAGGAAAGGTAGAGGAAGAGGAAGAGAAAATGAGAGAAAAAGAGAGAGAGAAGAAGGGAGGGGGAGGAAAAAAGAGAGAGAACTTATAAATGGCTCTCAGTAAGGTCTTTCATCAAGAATGAGAAGCACATGTTTCATTCTTGCAGCATTTATTTTTCTTAACTTCTCCCATAATTCCAGCCTTTATGACATCCAAATGGCATAATTTGCCTCCGATAAAACACGGCTCTCATCAGTTCTCCTCCATGTCATCAGCCAACGAGGCAAACCACACGCACACGCTGGATCATCTTCTCCTCATCCAGCGTGCGTGTGATCCACCATGAAATCATGTTTTATCTTGTTTCTTGTTTCTAAATATTAATTTAATAGTCACTTGATAAATGCATTTATGTAAAACCACTAAACCACATTTATGAAATTTCTTTCTTTCACTCTTTTTACACAACTTTACTTAACTTGACTTCTTTGTTTGTCTGTCTGTCTGTCTGTCTGTCGTCATATTTTACAATCGATTTTAAACTAACTTCCCGATGAGCTAGAGACTTCAAAAGTTAAACATACCTCCGAACTTATTAAAATTGCATTCTATTAAATTTGCGGATCGATTGGACAAAATTTAATTAAATAATTATTTGTGATATTTTTGTCAAACTATTTATTGTCTATGCTAATATGTTTGTTGTTTATGTAGTCAAAAAATATAAAAGTGTGTTTTTAAAAAACTTTGTTTTTGCTTCACTTGTTTATTATTTTCTTTCCTCTCTCTCCGCTCACTTATCCTTGCTCTTTTTATTCATTATCTCCCTTTCATTCTTTTCCTTTCTCTTTTACTTCTTTTTTTCATTTTCTCTCTTTCTTTCTCTCTCTCTCTCTCTCTCTCTCTCTCTCTCTCTCTCTCACTCTCTCTCTTTCTTTCTCTCTATTTCATATCTCTTTCACTTTTTTCACTATTCACCAATATCTCATCTCGAAAAAAAACTCTCAGATCTTAGCAGCAAAGTTTTATCTTGCATGCGAGGTTTTTGAGAAGATCCCCCTGAGAAATCACTGGAGTTGAAGGAGGGGGCGGGAAACGGTGAAATCAAAACAAAATTAATACAAGAATGTTGTTGCTGATGCGCTGTTGATATTGATTCGTAATTGAATTTACTATCAGATGATTTTCCCAGATGATGATGATGATGATGATGATGATGATGATGATGATGATGATGATGATGATGATGATGATGATGATGATGATGATGATGATGATGATGATGATGATGATGATGATGATGATGATGATGATGATGATGATGATGATGATGATGATGATGATGATGATGATGATGATGATGATGATGATGATGATGATGATGATGACGACGACGACTATGACGACGACGACGATGACCATGACCATGACGATGACGACGACGACGACGACGACGATGATGATGATGGTCACTGGCGGATCCAGAGAGTCGGCAACCAGACCATGACCCACCCTTTTGTCAAATTGCAGGGGCCAATCTTTTAATCTATTTAGCGAGTTGAGAAAGGGATGATGAAATAGGAGAGGTAGAAAAAACAAGAGTGATGTGAGATGCTTAAGAACGTTAAAGACTATGCCAGAATTGGACACGGGTCTATTTCTGGCGATCCATCATAACCCAACACTCCATTCACTCAACCCGACCCATTCCGACCTATCTGAAAAGTTAAAATATTTTTTTTTAATTAACAAGTTTAAAAAAAAAAATTCAACACATACCAGCCCTTCCCACGCATGTGTCAAAAACATTGAATCCAACCCAACTAATGGGTCAACCCAGCCCATGTCAGCCTGTGCTGATTGAAGAAAGAAATAGAAGAAATAGTTTTGATATAGCAGAATGACACATTGAGAAGAGAAAAGAGAGTGTGCTAGTGGAGGAGACTGACCTCATGGAGCTTTAGAGAGCTCAAGTAGATGCTTCGACATGCATTAACATAACGTTTGAGACATGACAGATAGGAAGTTTTATTTTGAACATTTTCCTGATACAAACATTGATGAAAGCTGGAATCATCTACAACAATATTGCTTATGGTTATTTTAAATTTCATACAGACATAAGCTATATTACAATTTATAAACTTTGAAATATCAGAAATAAAACATTTTATTACTGGCGGATCCAGGGAAAAGGATAAAAAAAGCCATGGCTTCACTTTGCCTTAAATGACACAATCACAAGAAACCAATTCAAAAAATCTAATCATGCAAGTTGAAAAATAGAAAAAAGATTAATATGAGTTGCTGAAGTAGTTATGAGGCTGTCCATGTAGAGGAGATAGATGCTAATAAATATTTCTCATTGATTTCATCATTTGATGAAAGCTAGAATCATCTACAACATATCGTTTTTGTTCATTTCAAATTTCATACAAACATAAGCTATATTACAATTTATGCACTTTGAAATATCAGAAATAGAACAAACATAATTTGTTTCAAAATATAAAAAAAGTACATTCTAGAACAGGTGTTCACAACTTTTTCTATGTTCCGCACCCCTAGAAAACTTTTAGTATGTTCTCGCACACCCAGCAAAAGTAATATAATTAATATCTCATAAGAAGAAAGAAACAATTTATAATTGATTTGAGCAACATATTAATTCAAGCTAAATTTCGAAAAAAATTGATTTTTTGGTGTAAATTTGATATTTCTTCCTGCCAGGAATCATAATTAAAAAAGTTTTACTGTAAAGTTGTACTGTAAATTTCTTCAATGCTTTCTCAATGCCATTTTGAAAATTTAGTAAATATGCGAAACAACTGGAAGCAGCCGAAAATATGTTTATATCAGTAAAAAAAACTGTCAAAAATCATAAATTAAAAATTGGGTGTTAAACGTAAAAATGCTTAATTATTAGTTTTGTGGATTTTTCTACTCAATGAATATTTAGACATTAATATCTTGTTCTGGAAAACATGATTTTATGAAACACCATTTTAAATCATTGGCTCGTCAAAATTTAATTGGTAAAACACACTAAAAAAATTTTATTTTGATAAAAAATAACCCATGCTAATAACTTGTACTTAAGTTTAAGTATTACTTAAAAAATTTTTGGAATTAAAAATGGCCGCTTTTAGCAAATTGTTTATAAATACTTCATAAGTACAAATACTTTCGATTAGTTGACCTAAATTCATTCTTAACTGCGACAAATCGACTTTTGAAAATTGCTACTTGTTTCAATCTTATTAGGGCGAAAAATTGAACATTGCAAGTTTTCAACTCATTTTGAAAAGCCCACATTCCACAATCTTAAATTCATTAAAATAAAGATTCCTCTTCATTTTTTATCAATATTTTGATCAACGAAACCGTCCTTTCAAAATTTCTAACCCTCAATGATTTAAATACCCGATGACTAATATGTTTATTTTGCGTATTTGTTTGTGATACTATTCTTCTTATATTTTTGCTTTGAATTATGCTCGAACGTACGCTTTATGTTGTCCGAACGGTGTTAGTGGCCTACGGGTCCTTCTGTTGGAGAAATAAATAAATAAGTAAAATAAATATTTTAGTGAAATAATATGGCATTTATTAATTTTAATACGTTCTGCGGTTGATTCATGTGACAAGAAAATATATTATTTTAAAGCTAATTGGGCTTGATTTTAACATGTGTTGTTGTCAAGATATAAACACCTTTGATTTCAACGTTTGTGCCTTTCTGTTAGCAACCAATAACAACCGAAATGAATAAACAAATATATAAAAGTGCAGTTTCAGTTCTACATATATGAAAGTCTCGCAAATATAATTCAGTTGTATTTGTAATTATTCTACTGAATATTAAAGCTAAATTCAAACAGATTTGTAAACAGTTTTCAAAGCATCTTGTTTTAAAATCTTAGTTTTTATAAATTGATATTTGCATGTAACATTTTACTTCCACCTCGTTTTCCGTAATTTCAGTATTGTTACGTTGGGTAACCTAATTAAGAAAGAGTCACTGTCTTTTTTTCATTGCTGGTTGTTTCTCTACCCCTGGGGGAACCCCTGGTCTGGAGAGCTATGCATGCGTTGAGCACAACCTCGTGGCCAGCCAGTACTTGCTACAGGGGAAACATAATTTTACATTTTTCAAACACTTTCACACTTTCTGCTTTCTTAAAAACCTGATGACCGGAGAGAGGGGGGGAATCGTAGGCGATTTCTAACAATTTCAGTCGTACGTAATTTTCCCATTTCAAAATTTTCAATTTAAAATTTTGTGGGGTTTCCGCAACCGTTTGCAGAGAGGTTGATCACCCGGGGCCGCCATGATGTCTACGCAGCTGATTGCCCATCCAATCTCCAAATTTGGACCCCTTCGAAATGACGATTATGATATTGCTGGTGATGACGGTGATGATGATGATGATGATGACCTAATGGTCGACGAGACTCTGGTTGCGATGGAAACAGTGCCAACGGAGAGGATACACGATAATATGAACAGCTGCGTCACACGGATCGCTGTACAGTTGCCTCGATTTCTCCAGAAATGTCCTATTAAAGTCTGCTACCGTTGAAGGGTTCCTTCCAAATAGAGGAGAGGGGCGTGTAAATTGACAAATGACTTCAGAGGAACGACTCACCTTGCAAATGGTCCATCAATTAAAATTATTGCCACGAGTCGTGAGCTTTCCAAGCGACGATGATTTGATTCGTGCATTCAGGTTAATTATTCATTCCGAACGTCGTACGGACTTCTTTCTTTTAATCATTCCATTCATTCGATCCAATTTTTTACTTATTTGCTCGATCGTTTGTTTGTTTGCTTGTTCGTTTGTTTGTATTTGTTTGCTTGCTTGTTTTTCATTAGCCTTTATTAAGCCACTCGTGAATTAATAACATTCAGATGTATTCCATAGCATTAAAAAATTCTTTTCTAACAAAATTCTTTTCTAACAAAATTTATGCAATTTTACGATCACCCCTGTTTTATACAACCAAGGACGCAACCAGCAGAAAATGCTAGGGGGCTAAAGTTTCAAAAAATATTTGACTATCTTTTTTTGGTGTCTTTATGAATTTATTAATGAAAGAAAAGAAAGACTGCAATCTGAAAATATTCAAACTCAGTCTTAAACCAGTTAAAGCAATTGTAAAAAAATAAGTTTATGAATAAATCTAGCACCCTCCACCCCACCCAATGAAAAACTCATCAAATTTGGAAAAATTTGGCCTGGGAGCCCAAGTCCCCCTGCACCCCTAGTTGCGCCCCTGTATACAACCCTGGTTCATCTCCCCCTGCCTCATACAGCACTCGCGTTTATCTCTCACGTAATGCTGATTTCTAACAAAGTTAAATAGAGTCACCTCTGTATACATGCTTGTATCCGTGTCTGTGCACGTGCTTGTATCTGTATGTATGCGTGCGTGTATCTGTATGTACGCCTGCTTGTATCTGTATGTACGCGTGCGTGTATCTGTATATACGCGTGTGTTACTGGGTAAGAGTTTTACAATAGCGGGAAGAAATTATGGTTTGGTAGTGGAATTATTATGTTGATGAACGAGCGAGTCATGCAATGGTTCCTGTTGACAGGTGGAGCGATAATACAGGAGGGCAGAGGAAATCATGAATCTTTGCTTTCTCGTCTTAATAATTGTCCATGATTTATGGGGTAACTTCAAATTGGTTCGTGCTGTCAGGGCAGTCATATCTGTATGACGTATGTCCTTCCTTATTCTCTGTCCTTGCATGCCCGCTTGCATTGCTTTCTTCTCTTCTTTCTTTCTTTCTTTCTTTCGTTCCTTCTTTCTCCTTTTCGGTCACGTTTTGTGTCGTCCTGTTCGGTTTTTGCTTGGACGTATGTTTGTATGTTTGTACGTATTCTTTCTTGTCTTTGTTAACATTATTGTCATTGTACATTATTGTACGGTATGTACACAAACGTAAAATATCGCAGGGACCACAGCAATGACAAAAATAGTTTATTTATTAATTATTATTATTATTATTATTATTATTATTATAAATCCTGTTGGCGTGTTTAACGGGTTTTTTTATTATATTTTATTTCATTTTTTTTAAAGTTAATGTTTGAACAAAAACAAATGTTCATCTCCAAAGGACATGGCGATCGACTAAATTGTTACCTCGCATCGTTCCTGTGCATCATGCAGCATATAGTATGCAGTATGTAATATGTAGAGCGTGACTCGAATGATTATACAAACTGCAGAATTATAATTTACAAAAGTACTTGATCGACCATCCTTACTGAAGTTAAAATGTGATGCACTGCTGATTTCCAGACCAGAGGAATCGTTTCTTCCGGGCGAAAGACATTAACTCGAACATCACATGGTTGTACCAAGCATCAGCGCGAGGAGCGAATTAAAACTTTGAGGAAAAAATTCCATTTAACATCGTCATGACATTTTCGGAAAGGTTTAAAAATCTTTTGCACTCCGACCCGCCCCACTTTTCTCTGTCGCCATGACAACCACGTGATCGGTCACGGGGTCACATTTGTTTGACCTCTGTGTCCGTCACATAATAGCTTCGTGTCGTATAAAGAATTTTCATATAAATTCCCAATAACAAAGAAATGGGCTTTCCCGCTCAAAACGCGAAATGTGTGGAATGAAAAGTTGCTTGGTATCAATGGGGTAATTTGCTTGGACGGACCATCAGAAGTTGTCACTGTATTTACATGATGTGACATATTCTCAGGCTGATAGTTGACTTGATCAAATTAAATGGCTTCGTTTCCATATAGCTACAGATTATTATCCAGAATTTGGTGAGGTGAAGTTAAGTAATATTATGTTATGTTTTTACTGAAAATGCAATATTTTATATCTTGAAAATCTTATGTGATGAACAATAACATAAAACACATTTTGGGGATCGAGTACTTACTAAAATTAATCGAAACGTCTTATGCCAGAAACTGGATTGCGCTGAAGAAGCATAAAGATAGAAGATATGCCCTCGTTCTGGTATTAAGTGGAGCCAATTAAATGTTGCCTACACTTTCGAGTTAAAAATTTAAAAATTCAGAATATTGGCTTATAGGGGTTGGATTATATCGTAATTATATAATTTGCTAAGTTTGTCTGTTTGTAACTCGATATTATTTGGATACCAATGAACATCATTTTAATTAATTTGACATACCTACTCAGTTTTTACGCTGATTTTGAAAATAAAATAATTTTTTTATTCAAACATTTTTCTGTTTTTTATTCCTGTTGTCCGACATCATTGATGCTAGTTCTGCAATAAACACTAACTTATAAAAAGTTCCACCCTCTTCAGAAGATGCAATATAAAGTTAGGAGATGTATAATTCTATATGAATCCCATCAATCGGAACTTTCCATTCGAAAATTCTATTCAAGTATCGACATTCAACTATCTAAATTCGACTGCTGTAATTCAATTATCAACATGTCAATATTTACATTTAAATGTTCACAGTCCAATTCAAATATTCACATTCGAACATCTACATTTAAACGCCCAGATCTAGATAGTTCTACAGTACAGTTTAGCCATTTTTGTATCACTAAACAATGAAGAAGTGTTGCACATTCTATTGATTCCAACAATCAAGTCCGGTGTTGTTGATGGCTCCCTGTCCATCCAATCAAACGAAAGCATTTTTCCTTCTCTCACAAGATGTCATTAATTCTCCATCAGCGGCATGATGGAATCCTGGGAATTAAACGTCCACTTGAAGAACAACCCCAAACCACATCCCCAGAGCGACGTAGCCCAGCCAAAAATGCACCACAAAAGAGCACCTTTTCAAATATCTGCTCTTCTCCTTTTACCCCCCATTCATCACTACCCCCACACAGATTCGTGCACAGCTTTTCCTCTCTCCTGCGTACGGAACACATCCGCCATATTTGTACGATTAATTTTCTTCAGGGAAACAACGAGGACCACGTGACCTCCAGACCCCACACGGAGCCGCTCAAAAAGTGATTAATTGATTTCTTCATGGAAGGCAATCATACGAGAATGCAGAGAAACGTGGTTGCTGCTGCTTTGCTTGTCTGTCTCCAATGAAAGAATTTATAGAGAAAAAAATGTTTCATAGAAAATCAACCGTTCAACCGTTCAACCAATCAACCGTTCAACCAGTCAATCAGTAAGTCAGTCAAGGCGACGTTCGATTCGAAACACGTGTGAGACTGCATGCTTCATGGAATTTATGACTGAAAATGTGAGGCATCGGGAGATCTCCGCAAGTTATTGGCGCCAACTATTAACAAAAGAAAGAAAAAATAATAACAGGAAGAAAAAAGAGAGAAAGAGCGGTGCTTGATTTAATAAATTCCGCTCACGATTCTTGGAGAGCGATAAATTACAAGAGAAGGTGGAAATCATGGCTGTATGAACAGTAGGGCGATCAAGTGGAAGGGGCATGCTGAAAGATGAACTCAGTGCTTCTTCCTCATCGCGAAAAGATGAAAATAAGGATGACGATGACGATGACGACGACAACGATGATGATGGCGAGGATGATGATAAGAATCATATAAAAATCGGTGTAATTAAAAATTAAGATATTGTTTACTTAAATAATGTTTCGTTCGTATTATCTATTAGATGTTTCTTTTTTGTTGTTTCGTGACTTTAAAAAAGAGATGAACAATAAGAAACGCGCCAATATAACAAAACGTAGTACAAAGGTTGATGTCCTTACTTCTTCAAAATGACGTTACCTCAAGTAATTATAACCTGCAACAGCACACGAATTGTCGTATTAAAATACTTTTGTCGCTATTTTTAGTATCTATACGATTTTTACGGGGACGAAAAGTTTTTTGCCACCACAGGACTTGGTGGGTTTAGAAATTTGTATACATTTACTAAGCATAAGAACAAATAAAAAGAAATACTAGGGACTCAAATAGCAGCATTTCGCATTACTAGTTTCATGACATTTGCTCCGTACATAAAGTAGCGTTGTTCAACATTCTGTTGTTTAGAACTGTCCACGGGTAGGATTAATCCATGAGTTGAATTGCTTTGGGTCGAGAATTTTCAACTTGTGTTGAGTTGAGTTGGGTCGAACTTAAATTTTGCTAAAAAACCTATTAATATGGGTGATGCATGTAAGCATTATGAGCCTCTCCGAATATATTTTAACAGTTCTAACATGATTTTAACTTGTTAATAGACATGTTTTCAGAACCTTTGTTAATTTTTAATATTATCGGGCTAAGCTGGATTGGGATAGATCACGAATTTTCAATTTTGCGGTGGGTTGGGTTTGAAAGCTTTATTTAAGTATTTTGAAAAAATGCAATATTTTATTTTACACTATGGGAAAAACATTTTTTAAGCAGGGGAAAAATTCTTAATTCAAAAGGGGCAGCAGCTATATGTTGCCATCGAGCTCTACGTCATTGGTTGGTCGTAATGTTTCTATCATGCTATACTGATCTTGTTCATTCAGTTTCATTGATGATTGTGGGTTTGTGGTCGATTTGTCAGATTAACAAAACCTGGCGAACCAGATGTAATTATTTGAAAAGTTCTTAATGCGTGTTGAAAGTGGAAACAGTTTACAATAAATTTTAGTGTAAGTAAAGAATGTGTTTATTACTGCAGATTTATAAATAACTAGAGATAATCCGTCAAAGACAAAAAATTGACGGATTTTTTTAAATATCAACACGTGTAATTGACCTTGTTTTGCGATTGCAGCGCCAACCAACAGGATTTCATAAAGTTCTAACATACATACATACATACATAATACCATAGAGTACTAAAAACTATATGGAGCGTGCAGCTCAACCCAGCTGTGATTTCGCGCCGACTGAAGGGGTCATAACAAACGTAAACAACCGATTCACGATTAGTAAAATATGTCGAAATCAATCGAATAATGTTTTGTCTTCCAATATAAAGCTACCGTGAAACGGAGGGGTTTTGGCCCAATTTACACATAACTCAACCTATATTTCATAGTACAAAATATATTTCTATGAGCAACTACTCCATTAAGATGTGCATAGTAGTGATGTATGGCGTGACCTAGCGAAAATAAAAAAAAATTTTAAGACTTTTAACGTTTTTAAAGGCTCGGCCAAAATCACCCCGCTGGTTGGGGTGAATTTGGCCCAGTTAATTTAAGCCTGTCCAGAAAAAATTGTAACCTCCGAGCAGTTTCATTTAATGATTTTAACATTATAATAATACATTTTGAAATACATTTTTTATAGAAATAATTCAGCTTGTTTTGGCACCATTTAGAGCCCCCAAGCTAATCAAGAAAATTTTTAATCGATATTTCACTTAAACTTACATTACAAACAGCTCTAAAAAAACATTGGATTAAAGTTTATCATTAGTTTTACTCCTCTTTATTCTTTAGTAATTAGTACACATGGAAAATGAGTTTTTAACTCATTTATAAATTAAGAGAACGGAGCAAGGAATAACACAATAAAATGATTTCGTCAGATAATCAATGTGCTGCAGCTCAGGAACTGAGTAAAGCCCTTCATAGAAATTTGCTTTGGAGCTGATATGACTGCGAAGATCTCGGCCTCTTGATAGACAGCTCTTTCTTCAGGCTCCGGCCATTTCCAGTTATGTCCGCTTCTTTTCATAAGACAAACTTCAGCCCCGGTATTTTAAAATATTTTCACCTAATAAAACAACAATTTTCCAAATGTTACACTAAATTAAAAGGTATTAAATCAAAGCCTCGTTTATCTGCATAACCTTTAACAATATTCCGCAAATCTGAATTATCTGCGGGGAATCCAAATGTTGAGGCCGTCACAACATAAGACTTGAAAGCGGCTTCCTCCTCACCAGAAAATATTGTCTGCCCACCATATTTATTTGAATGTGCACCTTTGAGTTTGTTCCTTAGTGTCGATCTAGAGATTTTGTATAATTGTTCTGATTTTCTCTGTGTTAATCTGTCAGTACAGATTTTCTGCAAAGCTGCTTGCAAGTTTGACGACGAGTAAGAACCATAGGTTCTGCTACCAAGCGTTTTTTATACGTTCTGGGCATGATGAAATCTGAAAAATTGTTAATTTTTGTCAAATCATAATCATAGTAAAATAAAACAACAACAATAGTTGACATTTTTGCTAATTAGTACTCCAAAACGCAGTTTTAAACGTGGGCCAAAGTCACCCCACAAAGCGGCCAAAGTCACCCCACTTTTTTTAACGGTCAATAACTTAAAGGAGCGTTGACCAAACACAATAAATGTCAAGCTACATTAACAGTAATATACAAAATATCATTTATGGAAATTTTGAGTCACCTGCCTTTGTTAATTGTTGCTGTTTAGGAAGAAGTTTGCACACCAAAAAATATCGTCATTTTCGCAACTCTCGCAAAAACAGCTATAAAATTATTAAACGGCGGCGAAAACAACAATCGAAGGATCGAAGTATTAGCCAACACACTACAGTTTGTTTTGATAAAAAATGGAGGTTGTTCGCCCGTTTTAAAAGGAGATCGACGCAATTAAAACAAAAAATCCATTTACGCATGCTGAAAGTTTCAGCTTCCTAGCTGGTCGAAAAACTGGCTAAATTTTACTTTCTAGATTTGCGTAAAGAAAAACAAACAAACAGAGATTGCAAGTTGAATTAAAGTTTGTAAAAAGCAATAACAACCACGCTCGAACCTACCCAATAATCAACAGGTAAGTTTCCACACACATGTTTATCGTGTGAATACAATCCCTTATAAAGAAAAAAGATTTACTTGTGATTAAATATTTTAAATATCGATAATGCCTGAAAACCATTGTTAGACAGCTTATGTTTAGTTATGTGTATGTGCGTTTCCACGTCCGGTTATGATTGCATATATATCTTTAGATGGGCACTTTGTTAAACTTTAACTCCGCCTTGCTAATTGCGAGCCAGTCCCAAGCCTGGAGAAAGGAGGAGGGAAAGGTAAAAAGGATCAAATTCTGATCCACGACAGGAAGTACTCAAGTGTTTCCTATATACAGCCATTAGAGTCTTAAAACACCTGGTGTAAAGGACTATAAACTATTATAAAAAAAAAAAAAAAAAAAACTTTGTTAAACCACATTCCAGACCCAGCCAGTGAATGAAGCTGGGAGATTATATAGGTAGATAGATATGTAAAATGGAAAACATAGTCCGGGGGTGGATGCAAATTGTCCTAGAGTTACTCTCCGTTCTGGATCGACGTCGACAAAAAATAAAAGTAAACAAATTGGAACGAGAACAACCCGGGTTGTTTCATTTAAAATTTATAGCAACCAAATTTTTCAACCTAATTAGTTTGGGGTTTTTAATATACGTACCTGTAAATATTTTAAGAACATTTTAGCTGAATATAATAATAATGTTTGACAATATTTAGAGTGGCGTAAATCCTAAAGGACCTCAAGGCCACTGAAGGGTTCTCTGCAGAGGCAGCCATTTATAGGCGCCTACCACTTTAGCAATTGCGAGTGACCTCCTTGCTTAAGGGAGTTACGCTGGTGACGCCGGCGAGGCCTGAACTGCCGACCTAATGATCGACAGGCGAACGCTCCACCGCTCTGCCACCAGCGAATCTGCTCACCTTCTGTCTTTTTGAAAAAAAGAAATTAAAGGCTTTAAGTTATTTTTTTCAATGTTTCGATTCATTTTTCGTTGCTCTGGGCATTTCAGTACAGCTCGTTTGGCCATATTAGACTCAATTGGCTGCTTTTTTTTATTGGTTCCAGTTTAATAAAAGTAATAACAAATGTCAACAATTTAATTACTTATAATCTTTTACAGTGTTAATTAAATTAAATTAACAGCTAATAGAACAAGTAAACAAATCAACGGAAACGACAATTTTAATAAATTGTAACAGCAATTAAAATATAAAGTAATCAGTTTAAGCGTATTTTTTTACAATATTTCTAGAATATTTAAAATCTAAATAAAAACTTTTACAATTAAATTTTTAATTTAATAACTCAATGCAAAATAAAAACAAAACAAAATATGAAAATAAGCAATTGTCAAAAAAGTTAACATGAATAACAAACAAAAAAATCCAAAAAAATTTGATAAAAGTTGTTCAGTCCATAGTCCAATGCCTTTAGATTCTTATCAACTTTAATAGAAAGAAAATGCCAAATTCAACTTTCTGATTTAACTTTCAGCTAATTTTAAGGTTAAAATGTTGTAAATTTAATATATTTTGAGATTTTGTTCATATTTGTACTATTTTTCATTTTTAAAGTATCTGCAGTTTGATTAGGCGCTGTTCAACGGCTGCCTTTTGAAAACTCACTAGTCTTTTTCTTAAATTTTCAAGTTGGATTTGTCTTAATTAAAACCCTGAACATTAATTTAATTAGCAAAATTTGTCTATCTGTAACTCAATATAAATTTGATATACCTCAACAAGCAAATTGTATAAATTAACTTTCAGCGGAAAACAGCATCAATGCAGAGTCACTATCATTTTTTCAAGAGAAAGTCAAGACAGTCTAGGACTCTAGGATGAAATGTTAAATGCAGACCTGCCGACGTTCACTAAGCTGACAGATTTATTTTTCATTTTATTTTAACCATGCTTTTTTATTTGAAAATTCTGTATTCAGTGTTCTCAGAAATTTTGAACTTTGGGACCAATGCCTGCATTTATTTTACGAGAATTCTTAGATGAGCTGCTTTCACTTACCAGCATCATGTGCAATGCTTCCATGCAGCACGATCTAATCCCGGACTCTCAAGAAATACAACTTTAAACTATACAACGTTAAAAACTATTGCTCGATCTGCAACAGTATTTTTACGGAGTGACAAATGCCGGCATCTGGAAACAGCAGTCAGTGCTAAGAGACATGAGAAACCATCTCCCATACGTTTGCACATCATTTTTTTAAATTGTGGTCTTCAATCACAACTCACTCATTGGACGAGGCCCAACGCATACTGGCAAAAAACTATGTGTTTGTCTCAAGAGTTGGAGATAGAAGTTATCTTCGCTCTGTCGCAGCTGAAGACCTGACTTTGTATCAAAAGAAGAAGCGTCGGTTTGGGTTCATTGTTAGATTCTTCTTTAAATCTATCTAGGCTGAATCATGGTGTATTGATCAGATTAACTGGATTGAAAAAACAACAGCGCCAAGATGAGGTTGTAGATCGCTACCGAGGCTGCTCAATTAGTTAGAGTGTGCACCACCAGCCAAAGTGTGGATTTTTTTTAAATAAAAATATAAGGGCAAACTTATTAACAAACAGTTCACCACAGAAAGTACCTTAATAGTTTTAAAATATTAGTGAATCTGACAGCGTCGGCAACCCGCATTTAATATTCCATTACTATTCCTAAGGGTCATAGGCTTGATTGAGTTTTGCCTGGATATCTCGAATTTCATGCCTTATATAGGATAGCCAGCTATAGCAATTCTTGTTTAATTTCCAGTCTTGTTTGAGTTTTTTATTCTAAAAAAAACTCTAAACGTTTTGCATTTTTATGTTAGCAAGCAGCTACCAGTTGGTCACTCCTTTAACTCGCTTTATGCAACTAAAAATTTGTTTGTTTTTAACTGACCTCACCTGCAATATCAGGACAAGTCATTTATACTTTTAGGAAGCTGCTCAAATTGTTTGGAAAACGACTCCAGTGTGCTAAAATGTTGTAATTAGTCATTAGTCATCATGATGAGACTTTTCTCTAACGATTTTCTAAAATTCTTTGCTGCAGACAGTGAAGTAACATTGTATCGACACCGTTAGTAAGAATATAATTTTACAAAATCGCTGACAGTATCATGGCTTAAAAAAATTGTTGAACATGGATTAGACGTTACCACAGAGTTGAAAAATGATTGCTGTGATGCAGGAAAGACTCTAAACGCCGCGTAAAAATTTTGAAATTTTTTTGTTAAATGGAGGAGGAACTAGCCTGCCTCCCCAAATAACGTATCTGATAGACTGCTGACCAAAATTAAAATTCATCATTCCCCACCAGAAAATCCTGGGACCGCGCCTTTGGGAGCATGAGTTAAATCAAAATTAGCACCACTCAATTCTCCGTATCTAAATTTTAAAGTTAAGATATTGTTCTTAAAGTGCAAAAGTGCAAGAAAAAATCTTTATCTATATCCACGTTTGAACTGAGAGACGCCATCTTGCACCTAACTCAACCTAGTCAATCAGTTGAAAAAGTTGTTTATGAACAATTAAACTCTTACCTAAATTTTCTTTACTTTTTCTTTTCTCAATCAAGTTTTCGAATTTGTCATTCTACAGAATTTGCTCTACTTAAACTTCATAATTATCGTGTTATTTCATCTAATTCTAAACATAATGACACTAACCAGGCTACAACCAGTACCAAAGCTAAGATTATGAGTATCTTCATGGCAGAATATTGTGGCTTTGCAGCTATTAAAAAAATGATAAAAACAACATGTTTAAAATTTTGATCAAAAGTTATTTTTAATATTAATCCGATTTTAAGTGCTTATAAATTCACAACAGTGTGAAAGTATTGGTATTGCCTAATTATTTATTATTGCTGTTAGAATTTAATAAAAATAGCGTAATATATCGCAGAACTCTACATATACAGTCGTAATGTACCGCTGAGTCCTACATATACATATACGTATAGTCGTAATGAATTGTAGAACCTTACGTGCTTACATGAATAGGGTCTTTTCTACTATTTGATTATGCATAAATAGATGAAAAAAAAATAAAAAAAGATTGGTTAATTTTTAAATGAATAAAAATCTGTGTAAAATACGTAAATGTTAACCTAAATTATGCATTATTCCTGTAGTGGTTTCTTCTGCTGTTACTACAAAAATAATATTTAAATTGAAAAAGTATCAAGAATAATATAAGGAACAAGTTAGCTTTGTATCACCAAGAAAAAATAATTAAGCTAAAGCAATGTATAAGCACTCTTTGATATAATAGACAGAAATAATTTAGATTAACCCTATGACATACACCTTAATGACCAACTCATTCAACCCAACATTATATGATTTAAAAAATTATAGCAAATTGTTATGTTAAACAATAAAGTTATTTATTAACTTTTTACGAATCAAATTAAAATGAAATATTGGGAAATTGAAAATGAAACAGATAATAGTTTTAGGCGAACGTCGCATTTTGCGTTTGCAAGTGTATTGACCAACGAGGTGGTTCAAGTTGTCGACGACAAATTTGGTGGTATTGTAATACGATATGATTTCAGATTTTGTGTTAATAATGTCAGAAGTCCACGTGTTATATCGAAAGGACTTCAGCGCATTTTTGGTGTTGCAGATTACTATTTTTTCGCAAGCTAATAAATTAGCTAATTTTAATAAAACTGATACAATTATTTAAAAACTTATGATTTGAGTACATTTTTTGATATTTTTTAGAAAAAAAAATCGCCTCCGCACTTTTTGGCACAAATTTAATGCAGATACCACGAAATCTCCACAGTTTTTGAGTTTATTTTTTTACCAACCAGCCAGCCAGCCAACCAACCAGCTAACCAAAGTGTGTTGTTGAACTTTTTCTTTAAATATTATTCAAACAGGAAAAGTATACCATAATAATAAATAAAAAATATTTTTGAAAAAAATATAAAAAGTTGCAATAAACTGAGTGGCAAGACAGATAGTCAATGTATGGAAATTTACAAGCAATAAAAACTGATGAACAGAGAAGTTAAAATTAAGAGGGAACATAAAAAAACGAAATGATTGTGTTTTAAATTAAACAGCGTGGTTCCTAATAAAGAATTTAATGCATTTAAAGTATAATAGTAAGTACCAAGCATTTGAGTTAGTAAAAAAATGATTAACTGTGTTTTTTATGAAATTTAAAAGCTGGCTTTATGTTAACGATAGAACATTAGCAGTAGGAACGGTGGCGTAGCGAGAACAGGGCAGGAGTCAACCGTCCCGGGCGCCTGGGGCTGGGAGGCGCCTAAGGGGGGCGCAATATTAATGGAGCCAAAAATGTATAAAGTTTTGGAGACAGAGTTGTATAAGGTTTTTGAAAAATGTTGGATAAACTATCTACTTGTGAAACGTGTTGGTCTAGTGGTTCAGAAACTGACATGGAATCCGGAATATCCGTTTTCGATTCCAGGTTTGGGCACTTAATTTCTTTGGGCAAGAAACTAACTCGCATGTGCTCACGTTAACACAGCGTTCATCATCTTTCAGTGAGTACCGACTTCGGTTGGGTGTTAAAGTTTTTATGCGCTTGTGGAGATAGCGATGAGTAGTATGCGGGGTTGCCAGTGACGCCATTAAACAACGCATAGGCCACTAGTCTTATTTGTAAGCTGAAGCTGCCAGCATTGTAAAGTGGCCGCTGGCCCTGTAAGTGCCATTCAATAATGAATGTACTTTAACTTTTTTTTACGACTTACCTTTCCCGTCATCAGCTATTTTTGGAGAACAATTGACAGAAGGGATTTTCTAAGGGCGCTTTGTCTCGGGCGCTACAAACTACAAACCCTAGCCGCGCCACTGAGTAGGTAGTGAATTTTAGATTAAAACAGCGTGGCTCGTAATAAACATTGTGGTTTATACAATAAGCAAAAAATTCCTCCGTTATTTAGGCCAGTACAGCTTTGTTCAAAAAATTTCAAAGCTGTATGCAGATAAAAGATTTTTATCAAGATTATTTCTGATGAGTGTTTTTGGGATTGAAAAAAATTAAATTTTGCGTTCAATTGAACCCAAGTTTGGTTCTCAAAATTTTACACAGACAAAGGTGCCGTGTTATTTCTGCAATGCAATAATGCTGGTGAGGACAAGTATACACTACTCATTTCATCCACTGCGGCAATGACATCCCCCGTGACCGACAAGTTTTGAGAAGAGATCCCAAGTTGCGACGTTGATAATTCCTGATCCTCTGGAGGCTTTTTCGATGATGGTTCCATAAGTCCTTCTTTATACTTTTCCGCTAAAGCAAAAATTTCAAAATCTTTGTTTAGTTATTGCTTTGCAATAGCAGCTAACTTAGCATCATCAAAATAAAAATTCTCGAAGCGCTGATAAAGTATTGTAACTAGTATGTTCTTTGTTTTCCTTCGTATGTAAGCAAAACTTGTATTCAGTTACGTTATTATTACTATTACTAAGTTATAAAAGGCCACTGTGTTTACATAGAAAAGGCAGTGTGTGTTTGTGTTTGGCATTGATAAAACTTTTTTAAATTAAAATTTTCAAATGACAGAACATTCTTTATTTTCCAGTCTCTCTAAAACAGCTCCCAGGAACATCCTAAACAGTGGTTTTATTTCTTGTCTTCGATCTATTACAGCTTTCAGTTGGTGCATCTTACTGGAAATGGTGGATTACTCTAATGTACTATGCCATGCCGTGTTGAAATATCGTTTTCGAGCCTGCAGAAAATCTTTTAAACGGAGACAAAGCGCTGTTCTAGCACCTTCATTCAAAATTTCGCTCCAGTCGGCCTAGCAATTAATATTTTCACGGAGTCGTTTACCAGCAAGCCGCTATAGGCTGTCTGATTTTTTTATTTTATTTAAAAAACTGTTTAATTGTTGCTCACAACGCTATTCATCCGCGGGAATGCTGTCAATCTCTTTTCTACAGAGCAAAATAATTAGAAAGTGTTAGTGTTTCCCAATTAGACCCTCCAACTATAGAGCAGTAGCCTCGCGTGGGCAAGTCTGCGCCCCTCTATTCTAAACAAAGCCTAGGAGAGCCTATGCCATCAAATTCCTTAAAAAAAGATGCTGTTATGAAGCAATTAAGCATATATATATATATATATATATATATATATATATATATATATATATATATATATATATATATTAATATCCTTTATGCATTGCTACACCATTCATCCGACCGTAATGAAATTTTTACACAACCTTGAGAGTCAAGGGGAATCAAATATAGAGAAAAAAATTTGAAATCCGTCACAAACTGAGCGGAGCGGAGCGGGTGAGCGAGCGGGAACTATATATATATATACTTGCGGGGTTACCCGGCGTTGCTCGGGGTTTTCAGAAGTTTTTTTATAATTTTTCTCTCTTGCTCCCGTTTCTTTCCCCGCTTGCTCTCCCGTTTCCGTTCCCGCTCGCGCTCATTTTTTCTTTTCCATTCTTTCATAACTTATTTTAGCCCATAAAACGTAAAATAGATTTGCTGAAAGTTGCTTGAAGCCTTCAAACGTTGTTACGTAAACAAAATTTGAATTTTATTACGCAATTACCTTCGATGGTCGTACACAGGAACTTTTGGCCTGGAAAGTTGAGAAGGGGAAAAAGTTAAGAAGGTTTGGACTCCTTTTTCGATCCCCCGGCTCAGGGGGCCAAAAAAACTTCCGGGCCAAAAGTGCCTATACATGATAATTGCATAAGTTTTCGAAGCACTGTTTACAATTGCGTAACAGGCATTACTTGCTAATGGACTTCTTAATATTAAGAAGTCCATGACTTGCTTCCCAGTCTTGCATAATGTGACCGATTGCACGTTATTACAAATTATTAAGAGATAGATGGGGCGGAAAAGCGACCGGAATCGGGAAAGTGACCGGAGCGGGAAAGCGACCGGGAGTGGGAGAGCAAGCTGGAAGGGGAAAGCGACCGGGAACGGGAGAGAAAACGGGGAATTAAACGGGAGCTAGAGAAAAACGAAAAAAAAACTCTAAAAACCCCTGAGCAACGCCGGGTAACCCCGCTAGTATATATATATTCATGTAAAATCACTGATTTTACGATCAGTTTCCCATTGATAAACGTTAAAGGATTCAGAACAACCATTATGGACCTTTTTATTAATAGATAAAAAGGTATAAATAGCCTTAACAAAGCTTCATTTAATATTTTCCAATAAACTGCAAAACCATTCTATTGAGCCGGGTATACGATTTGGTGATATCGCAACGTTGGTGTCAGAAGTGGGATTTCAAGAATGGTTTTGAAAGCATTGGATGAGCTCTTGATACTCGAGTTAAGGCGGGAACTTAGAAAACGAGAGCTCAGTGATAAAGGAAGAAAGCCTGAGCTCGTGGACCGCCTCCGGACGTCATTGGAGAACAATGGCTTTGACCCAGAAGAATATGAGTTTGAAACAGAAAATGAATTAATGAAGGCTCTGAACAAAATGGCGGAAGAATACAGAGCAGCACAGGAGCAAAACAGAGCAGCACAGCAGGAAATGAAACTATTTCTTGAACTCCTCAATGGTGACACAAACAATTGCGGAAACAAAAAAGACGGTTATGATGATGAGCCATGCAAAGTTGTTCAAGATGAACCATGCAAAGTTGTTCAAGATGAACCATGCAAAGTTGTTCAAGATGAACCATGCAAAGTTGTTCAAGATGAACCATGCAAAGTTGTTCAAGATGAACCATGCAAAGATGGTGATGACGAGTCTGGCAAAGATGGTGATGACGAGTCTGGCAAAGATGGTGACAATGATACAGTCGGTTTGGACGTCGACAACAAAACTAAAGAAGATGAAAAGAATGTTGAAAACGAAATGCAATACGATGAGGATGAAAGTGACGATTATGATTATAATAATGGCACTAACAGCGATAGCATTTACACATACAGCGACGGTTCTGAAATGGAAACTTCCATAACAGACAACGGCACCGAATATTCAGGGTCAGATTTTAGTGAAGAATCTGACTCGGATGAAGCAACCGAGGATTTAAAAACGGACGAAACTCCAATGGGGAAATACGTCAGAGCAAACTTGACAAAAAAAGAAGACACTGATTTGAGAGACGATGGCGATGATTTGAAGAAAGATCCGCTGGACGATACGAAAGTTGACACCGACGAAAGAGCCGAGTTGGAATGTGAAAAGAAAACGTTCGATTGTAGCTTGGAAGAAAACAAAGTTGACGACGATGAACTTCTCCAAAACAACAATAGCAAATGAACAGAGAACGGTAACGAAGGTTCTAAATCAGATGAATCCACAGAGGATTCTAGATCAGATAGACTAAAAGTCATTTTAAAATCAAATAACAGTTTGATGAAGGGATTTAATGGATTTATGGAACGTGTTTTCGAAAAACCTTTTGAAGAGTTTCTTGAGAAAGATCTAAAAGATGTGAAGGAAGAAGAAAAAGCAGACAGTTCCGATAAACCGTGCAAAGATGTTCAGGACGAGGCATGCAAAAAAGGCTGTGATGAATCGTGCAGAAATAGCGACGATGAGCCAAAGAAAGACTCTGTTGATGAGCCAAAGAAGGACTGGAAGAAACTGCGTCAAACGGTCAAGAGACTTGACCATGTTGTTTGCGAATTGCGGTCAAAGCCACGAGTAAAGATCAAGGTATTTTGGAGTTCGTGGCCGAGTCGCATTTCTCAAAAGCGACTATGCTGTTCGGGACGAACAGAATTAAGAAGGGGGTAATCATGTAAAATCACTGATTTTACGATCAGTTTCCCATTGATAAACGTTAAAGGATTCAGAACAACCATTATGGACATTTTAATTAATAGATAAAAAGGTATAAATAGCCTTAACAAAGCTTCATTTATTATTTTCCAATAAACTGCAAAACCATTCTATTGAGCCCGGTTTACGATTTGGTGATATCGTAACTATATATATATATATATATATATATATATATAAGTATATATATATATATATATATATATATATATAAGTATATATAGAATAAGTATATTGGACCTTGCCGTCAATTTGCATTAAGCAAAATGTATTAAGCAAGAGCTATTTTCCAAAAAAGCAAAGAACAGCAAGCGTTAGAGGGCCTAGAATTTAATTAACTAATCTAATGAAAACAGACTAACGTAACCTGGGTGCACAAATAATTTGAAAAGGTAAAAACGACTTCTAATTTCAGAAATTTATAATAAACGCTTTAATTAAAAGTACTTTGTTCGGGCAAGCGTAATAAAACTCTATATATTTTCCCTTATAACCGTACGCCGATAATCAGTTGAGATTCTATATAAGCCATTAATGTGCCCTACGGCTGTTAAAAACATTAAAAATGTAAAATTGTAACTGATTTTCAGTATTCTCACCTGGATCATGTGTTACTGTAGTTGTTTTTTCAACTATGGAGAAAAAAGAAAATATGGTTTAAACACATATGATTTATAGTGAGTGTCGGATAATTGTGAAGATAATTAAAAGAGTGTAAAGACTAAAAAGTAGAAAATAAAAATAAATAAAAAAAACTTGTTAAAAACTAGTCTTATGATAAGACTAGGGTGCTCAGTTTGAATTTAATGAACAGATCTGTATAACTTAGCGAGCACCCTAGTCTTATCATAAGACTAGTTTTTAAAAAGTTTATTTATTTATTTTTATTTATATAGTCCTCAAGTTTTATATTTCATTTAATTTAAAACTTAAAAAATGTAGATTTACTAAGTTTTAAACTGACCACAAAAATCAATCACGTCGGAACTGCTGATGTCGTGCTGTGCGGGTACATGAAGCGACAACCGACAGGCAAAATGGTCAGTACATGCCTCTCCTCTTCTGACATATGTTGCTTTTATCGTGTGTGAAAACTCATGCGGAAGGGAAGTTTCTTCAGCTTGAAAATCAATCTCCTCCTCCATTAAAATTCCTGATGAAGACTCGATAGCAGAATAAAATGGCTTAATTGGTGGTTCAAAAAATATTTTAAATGAACACGTGACCGTGGTGTTTTCATTGACTCCCAGCTTGTAAGCTTTAGCGATTTCAAATAAGGCATTCTTCTCTGAAAAACAAACGCTTAGTATATTTTACAACGCTTATGTTAACTTGCTTTGTTGTTTGTTTCATTGCTTTTTTTCTAAAACTTTATATATATATATATATACATATACATATACACAAACATATATATATATATATATATATATATATATATATATATATATATATATATATATATATATATATATATATATATATATATATATATATATATATATATATATATATATATATATATATATATATATATATATATATATATATATATATATATAGTGTGTGGCAAAATCCCTTCTTGTAAACATACTCCATTAAAACCAAACGGCCATTTTGCATTAATAACTTTCTTATTAAGTTGTTCAAAATATTTAATTTTACGCCGTACGAGTCCATATTCAAAAGTTATATAATAATAATAATTAGGACTGACTGGCCAGTTTCGACTACAGCAGGCCTGCCAAACCTTTTTATACTAAAGATCTACTTTTTTTATTCCAACTACCTCGAGATCTACCCATGTCCAAATATTTTAGATCTTTAATTAGTATGACTTCAGTTTATTTCACTTCCTTTTAAAATTTAAAAAATATATAAAAAAGTATAATAACATAACAAAAATTCAAAAAAATAAATATATAATTTTAAAAAAGATATTAATGTGATCTTTGGCACTGGTTTGACTTTTCAAATTTTTCAAAATTGGGATTATATGACGACACTGATAATTTTAAACATTGATCAAGGTGAACATCTGTTAAAGAATTTCTGATTTCCGATTTAATAAGATTCATGTATGAAAAAGCGGTTTCTGCCAAATATGTGGAACCGAAGCAGGATATCAATTTAAGTGTCGTTTGTGTAACTGAAATGAAAGGTACAAAAAATAAATTTAACTGCAAAAGAAAGTTTATGTTTCTCAATTTAATTCAATACTATATATCTTGAATTTAATAATCTTATAATTGGTAATAGATAATTATTATAAATCTATAAATATTTACATATACTTCCGAGACAAAAAGATTTAAGTTATCTCTTGGAAACTCCTAAAAAAAAGTTTACTTCACCCGTTCCCTACTTAAAACATATTTTTTTAATTTGCTCATTTTTTCCAGGACTTAACATTTTTAATTGTAGTAGTTTAGTTAGTGACAGATCATATAAATGCTGTTGGAAGAAAAATGAGAAATCTATTGGATTATTATCAAGGTTCAGAAATCGTTTGAATCATGATATTATATGTCATCTTTATTACTCTTTGATCTACTCGCATATTACTTATTGTAATTTGATTTGGGGAAACAGTCCTATGTCTTCGATGCGAACCCTCTCAGTAATGAAGAACCGTTTTGTTAGAATGCTCCACGGACTTGGAAAAACGGACCCTGTTGATAATTATATCAAAACACTAAATATGTTAACACCAAGACAAATTCATTGCTATAGCATCTTGGTTTTCACGTTTAATCTCATTAATAATATTATGCATTGCCCTGTCTTTGAAAATTTTATGTTATCATTAGATATAAAAAATAGACAAACAAGACATACTTCTTTCACTTACCTTACTGCAGATTGAAAATACTTTCTACAAGTGTTTACCTCATTGGACTAAAATTATGGAACATTTACCAGATGACATCAGATGTGTATCTTCAGTTCACATTTTTAAAATTCTTGTCAAGAAATTTATGTGTGAACATAATTTACAGGCGTTTCTTGGAAAAACTGAGCATTGTGTTTATATTTGATTTTTTGTGATTTGTGTTTCTTTTTGTAAAGGGTGGCTACACTACAAGCATTGCGTATTAGTAGTCTCCCTGTTGACATTTCATTTCATTAGGCAGATATGTTGACAAATAAACAAATAAAACAAAATTAAATAAATAAAATTAAAAAAAAATAGTAGACTAGTATACGATCGACCAAAGTTCGTGTCGCGATCGACTGATAGATCGCGATCGCCTGGTTGGGCAGCCCTGGACTACAGTCATCCACAGAAAGTTTGGTTCAAAAACATTTTATAACTTACACTTAAATATTATTTTTAAGTTTTTAGTACATTTGTATATAATACATTGTTTCTTAAAAAAATTTATATTTTTTATTATTTATTTGTAATCAGTACACAACTTAAAAAAATGTCTATTAGTTGTCGCGTACAATAAAATTACCTTCAGCTATTACATGGACGTAGGTAGGATCTTTACTTTCGTCAGAGCATTCAAACTTCCCAACGGCTTCTTTGTTAGCAAGAATCGGAAAGTTTACAAGATTATCTTTTTTCATCCAGCCAGAACTGCAGCTTGCTTTGGTTATAATAAATTGTTTGTTCAGTTCTACAAACTCAAGATATATTCTGTTCGAAGAGTCTGTCAATCAAACAAAAAAATACTGAAAAGTAAAACATTCAAGCTTTTGCAAACGTCTGCCTGCCTGTAAACAAAAAGGTTGAGTTTGCTTCACATGTTTAAATTAGATGGAAACACGCTTTCATTACATTCTTTATATTAACTTCACCGTGTTTTTCTTTGATTGCTTGAGCCATACTTTGAGATCCTTTGAAGCTTAAAAAAATGTCCATCACCCAATCTAGCTCAAAATTGGTTGATTTATTTGTTGTCAAGGACTCTCTATTTCTTTGAATTTTCAGATCAATTGGAGGAAATTTCAATTGAATAAAAACTAAAATTAATTAAAATATTAATAAAAAATTACAATTTTTGTGAAATAAATATGAACCATCAATATTTTATTATCCTTTATATTAACTTCGCTTTTCTGTCAGTCTGTCGGTCGTAGTACAAACCCCTTTTCCGTTATTAAATTAATGTGAAACTTGGTCCATAGACTCGTGAGGACGAAACATTAATTTTGAGATGGTCAATCACAAAAATAATTTTTTTTTATTCTTTATGCTATGATAAAAAAATCTAAGCGATATTGTGTCATTGTTTATTTCATTGAAAGACAACAAATTTTGAATTCCACTTTTAATCATTTCACGTATTATCTGAAGCTTTTTATTTCAATTTTTAAATGTTTTTATTTAACTTCACTCGTCTCTCTGTTTGTTTGTATGTGGTGATCAAATCTTAGAAACAAAAATTCACTCACTTTTTGACCACCTAGAGCTCTAAAACTTTCAGGAAAGCTTTATTCTGGATGACAATACATGAATTGAATGTTTCCGACATAAATTAGACCTTAAATCAATTAAAATTAATCAAGTTGTTTATCTATAAGTCGCCAGAGGTCCAAAATAATTAAACAGTACGGATGTTTATGTATAAGTCACCAGCGGTACAAAATAACTAACCATTACGGATGTTTATTCATAAGTCGAAAATTAAATCAATTAAAATTAATCAAATCAAATTAATCAAGTTGACCGTTACAGGTAAACGCAAATTCGACTAATATTCATCTACATAGAGCTTTGAAACTTTCAGAATAGCTGTATTTGCGATAACAATATATGAATGAAGTGTATTAGATAACAACTAATATGAATTTTGATTTCATATGAAAAAAATAAACAATAAACAAGATTGAGCGTTGTTTTAGATTCAAAAAATTTAGTTCGTTGACTCAGATAAAGAGGCAAATATAAGCTCTTTTTTAAATTTATTTTTTATCTTTACTTGTTTATTTATAATGGAACATTGCTTTTATACCAATTTAATCAATAATTATCAGATTTTCTTTTCATGATTGCAGATATCAATTTTACACTAAAAATCTCTTCATTTATGTAGTTTTTAGAATTCTAGATTTATATCTTCATAAAAAATATTTGCATTAAATTTGTATCTAATTTCAATCTCAAATATATAAAAGATTTAATTTAAAAATTTAAAAATGTATAATAACAATTGTGTTTTTCCTTATTAATTCGAAAGTTCTTTATATTTTCAATTTTTGCATACTCCACATATAATGTAGTTAGGAGACTGTGGTCAATGTTTTTCTATTTAATAGACTTATTATCTTTAAAAAATAATTTGTAAAAATTAGAAATTGCCGAATAACCAATTATAAAAGTTGTTACGGTACACTTGTTTAATTTATAGATTTATCATCATCAAAAAATGATTGGCAAAATTAATGGTTCATTTATATTTATTAGATATTTTGCACTGAAACATTCACAAATAACGTTGATATACATTTAACAAAAAAAAATCAAACTATGAAATAAAAACATTCTAAGGATATGCAATCTGAAACAAATATATTGAAACTTTAATAAATAAGACATAATACTTGATTTGAACAACAACAGGGCTTAAAAAGCTTGTATTGAATCAGAAATGGTTGAATAAAGTCGTGGACCAGCATTTAATCGAAAACGAGGGTCACATTGTTTTATAATCTGGAAAACAACCCACGTTCTTATAGTTATAGAATTTGACTGTTAGCTCTTAGCATGTATGTTAACAAATTTTATATTGACAGAGATAACTCCGCCTCGCTAATTGCGAACCAGTCCCAAGCCTGGATAAAGGAGGAGGGACATTTAAAAGGATCAAATTTTAATCCACGGCAGGAAGTACTTATGTGCTTCCTACATACAGCCAATTCAGTTTTAAAACACTTAGTGTAAAGGACTATAAACTATCATAAAAAAAAATATTGACAGAGATATATTTCTTTTCAGTGCAGAAGAAAAACGTGGTTTTTGACAAGTCTTCTAAGTATTATTGTTTAACTCTTTTTAGTTATAATTTTTATAACAACTGTATCCCATTATTATTATATCAAAAATAGGTTTGCGATACTTAATAGTAGAACGTTTTCTGCGATACTCTATCGAAAAATGGTTTTGCGATACATTATCGAAAATATAAAAATTCTATAGTAATGCTCCGTCAAAAAATATTTTATCGATTTTCTTTATTTTTTTGCGGCTTTCGATATAACAAAATTCCTTATAAGCCGATTTAACCGATTTCATTATTAGCGATATGAGAAGTCGTTATAAGCGGAAATCGATATGACACATTTTTGTTGCATGTGGAACTCAATATATGGCAAATTCGCTTTAAGCAAATTATATAAACCGATCTCGTTATAAGTGGATTTTGATATAAGAAAAACTAAATTTACCCAATTTCGTTATAAATAGAACTTGTTATATGGGGATTTTTCTATATCTGATTTTGTTGGAAGCGGAACTTGATATAGCCGTATCTGTTATAAACGGAACTCGATACTTGCAAATTTATTACAATTTGATGTGTAAATTTGTTCTAAAAAAATTTCGTTCTAAATGGAACTTATTATATGCGAATTCATAACTGGAAATTGTTATGAACGATTTTGTTATAAGAAGAACTATGTGAATTTGTTATGAGCAAAATTTGTTATAATCGATTTTGTTATAAGAGTAACTATGCAAATTCATTATGAGCGGAATTTGTTATAAACGATTTTGTTATATGAAGAGCTATGCGCAATTGTTATGAGTGGAATTTGTTATAAACGATTTCATTGAAAGAAGCACTAGAATTATCCGATTTCGTTATAAACGTAATTCGCTATAACCAATTATATCAAGATTTCGTTATAAGCAGACTTATATATAACCGATTCGATATTATCGAATTCATTTTAAGCGAATTATATACCAATCTCGTTATGGAAAAAACAAGATTGGATGATGAGAAGTGCATCAAAGTTCAATCGCGTTTTCCCACCCGGTCAAACAAAGAAGCTAGAAAACAAGCTAAGAAAAACGCGGTAAAAAATACACTTTACCCTTCTAAATTTTAATAACTTCTCATTAATAGACTTTTTTATTTGACTAAAATAATAATGAAGATGTCTTTGAGCTGAGCCCGAATTATGGCCCAGCATAAGTCATTTTAAAAGAAATATACTAAGTATAATTTTGATTTGCATTTATTTTGCAAAATCTAAATAAATTTATACGTTTGCTCATCGCGAGCCAATCCCAAGTTTAGATAAAAGAGAAACAAGTAAGGTAAAAACGAGTTTTTCAACACAAGCTTTGATTTCAACTACACTCGATTTAGAATTACAAAAGATGTTTTAATTAGGTTTTTATTTTTTTATTTTTTTATTGAATCATGTATTGTCTATGCTAAAAGTTTCAGCTTTCTAGCTAGTCAAAAACCTGGTTAAATTTCACTTGCAAGATTTGCGTACAGAGAAAGCCACACACACACGCACAAACAGAGATTGTAACCTAAATAAAAGTTTGTAAAAAATAAAATCAAATAATGGTCTACGTTGGGTATTTCCGTCTCGAACAGTTTAAAAAACCTGTGTTGAGTTTTACTAGTTCTCGGAAAATCAATTGTCGCTAAGGCCAATTGTCGCTAAGGCTAATTGTCGCTAAAGCCAATTGACGCAAAGGCCAATTGTCGCGAGGGTCGGTTGTCGCAGGATCACTCGTCGTAAAGCCAAATGTCGGGACTTTCAAAAGAAGCTTATACGAAAAATTTCATGTACTATATCATTAATTAAAACTACCATTGCAATGATCTAACAAAAGATACCGTAAGAGTTTTAAAATTGTCAAGTGATATTTCTTTGACTGCATGCATCCTTGGTTCGACATACGGTTATAAATAGCTTGAAAAATGTGCATAATCAGTATATGACAAAAAGTAATTGAAGTTGAGAATATTTGATAAGCTGATAAAATAACTTGTAAATATTTTGCAATAGTTTTAATACGTGTTAGTTAAATAATTTCAAACAGACTGATTAAGTTGATGAATTTAGTTATTCAAGCAATTTGTGAGTAGGCCCCATCTAATCTTAATGATTAAAAAAGGTCATGGCCCCACCTCTGCCTAGAATCAACACAACAAGATAAGTGTTGGTGTTTTACAATTAGACATATACCCTTCTACTATAAAACAATAGTAGTGAAAGAGTGAAAGTAGTGAATAGTGTGAAAGTGTGAAAGTAGTGAATAGTGTAAAAGTGTGAAAGTAGTGAATAGTGTGAAAGTAGTGAATAATGTAAAAGTGTGCACCCTCCTTTGTGTCCCTGCCATCAAAATATTTTGGACAAAAAAATGATGTTATGAAGCAATTATCCAACTCAGCACTGCAACTCTTTAAATTGATACATTTTAAATGTTAACACAAATGTAAGAGATTCTCACCTAAATTGTGTTTTTCTGTATTTGGTTGTTCAGCTGTAAAAAATACATTCAGACAAATTAAGAATAATAACAATAATAATGATAAATTTTTGCTATGAGCTTTTCACATAAGTTTAATACTTTAGCCCGGTGAATGCCTTAGCATATTCAAATGGTGTACTTATTTATAAACAACAAAAGAACACCAGGAGAGCTTGTTAGGATTCTTAATATCAATCTGCACTTTTTATAAAGATTATTACGATGCGATTTCCATTTGTGAAGCAGATTCTTATGGAAACTAGATGGGCTGGTGAGTAGTTGGACTATACCACCTCCACCTTTGACTGTGATGTACAGTATGAACATGTTATTAATAATAATAATAATAATAATAATAATAATTTATTTATATAGCGCCAGGAAAGTCTGAGGCGCTTACGAAGGTTCCTTCAGACTAATATTGAAATAATGAGTCGAGGCCTGGCTTTGTCACAGATAGCAAATGCACAAAATGTCTTACTTTTTTTTTGTTTATTTAAAGTCCTTTTCCGACTAAGTCGATTTTAACCATAAGAAAACAAAATCAAATACACAAATGCAAAAAGTGAGCTAATAATTGATACATTCATTCAAGTTATGTGTTTAGAAAACAATCAATGTCTCTTATTTATAAACAATGTCTTTTTGATAATTTGTAATTTTGGCTCATTTGATTTGATCCATTTGAAGATATATTCGTTTGCTGTTTTGTCGAATGAAATTTCTTTAAGATTTATCTCAGTTTTCTTTCGTTCGAAGTATTTTTTAAAATTATTTTGGAGTTGACTTCTGCCTTGACACTCTAGGAGGAAGTGTTCCATTGTTTCTTTCTTTTCTTCGTTACATTTCGTACAAACGGCCGAATCAGCAATACTCATTTTGAACATTTCATAGTTTAGATTGGTCTTAGCCAGACGAATTCGACTCAAGGTTACATGTTTCTCTCGTGACCAATTTTCATCAAGATTATACCGCGTTTAGACTGTAGGTTTAATCCTGCGATAGAAGTTGCTATCAAGCCCTTGCAAAAATTTTTCTTGCCAGATTTGTAGACTTTCATTTTTGACAAAAGTCTTGATATTAACCAATTCAACATGGGTTCTCAGTTGGATTTGAAGAGCTTTGATTGCGCTTGATGCGAGCCTGTCTGCTTTTTCGTTTCCGGGGATGCCTACATAGCTGGGAATCCAGACGATGGTGCAGGCGATCCCCCTGTTGTTACATTTGTTCACAAGAACCAAAACTTCATTAGCATGCATTCTAAGATGGCTTTTGTTTCGGTGTTTAAGCAGCGTTGCCGAACTCAATGAATCTGTGAAGATGGTTATTCTGTTGGTTCAAGCGCTTCCCGATGAGTTGTGGAGAAAGATCTCAAGGGCAGATTGAATTGCTATTATCTCGACAGTGTAGATCGATAGATGGCCAGGAGTTCTTTGCGAGATGTCTATGTTCATGCCTCTGGAATGGATACCGATGGTCGTTTTCTCGTCGACTTTCGATGCATCTGTGGAGATCGCCAAAGTATCTTCGTAACTAGCAATTTTTTTTCAATGCGGTAGGCAGCGTGGATAGACAAGTTTTGTCGTAACTTACAAGCGACGTGTCGATGGTAGGCGGGAAGAGTTTCCAGGGAGGAATAGGAGACGGACGGTCATCAGGAAAGTCAAGTAGATCGAGTTTGCGTAGAATCTGATTAATTTTTTTTGGGGGCGGCTGTCACTGTTTTTTTTTGTCTCCTCTTTCCAAGATTTCTCTTTGTCCAGTTGAACCTTTCGCTCGTCCACAAAAAAATATTTCTCTGGACGGGTGGCCCCGGGTCTGTCTTGTTCGGACAGCGTAGAGGGCGGTCTGCCGATCTCTCCTCGTTTTCAAGGGCATATCACCACAGTCCACCTGAAGAGAGGCAAGGCTGGTGCATTTGAGTGCCCCGGTGATTATCAGCAGAGCTCGGTGTTGGATCCGGTCGAGTGGTTTTTTACAGGTTTTGGCCGACTGGTTGTAAGCCTTACAACCGTAGTCGAGGATTCACCTGACAGTGGCTCTGTACAACATGAGTAGGTTCTCTTTTCGAAGGCTCCAGTTGAGACCTGTCACGCTTTTAAGACGTTGAGTCTTTTCTCTGCTCTTTTAATTGTGTCCAATATTTTGGCTTTCCAATTCAAAGTTCATGATCTAGCATGACACCAAGGAATCGGACGCTGTTTGTTCTCTGAAAAGTTGTTCTAATCTCGTCGGTTTTGGTGATATCTTGAAACCCGACGCGGTCAACTTCTTGAGGTATTTATGCATCTTGAAGTAAAGTACATTGACATTCTTTCCGCTTGTCCAGATAGCGCAGTCGTCGGCGTAAGAAGATAACTCAATTCTTTTTGGCGTTTTCGGAATGACATCAAACAAGAGAACGAAGAGCAAAGGGCTCAACACGCTGTCTTGTGGAGTTCCGTTCTCTGTTGTGTGTTTTTGTGACATCGAGTGTTTAAAGACTGAAACGGCTGTGTCAGAAGCACCTAAGTACTTCCAGTGGTGGATCATAATTTGATTCTTTTAACTTTTCCCTCCTCCTTTCTCCAGGCTTGGGACTGGTTTGCAAAAGCAAGGCGGAGTTCGGTATTCACCTGGGATGGTTTGGATTTTTATAATCTTTAGCGTACACCGCATCTTGTTCTTTAAGGACTCTCGGTCTTGTCCCATTCCTTTTGTCAAACTGTTTCTTCATGCAAGATTTGTTTTCTGAATACTTTTCGTCTTTTGTAGTACTTAGTTGTAAGTCTGATAGTGGTGTTTTAATTTGTCTGTTTAGACCAATTCCTCGGTAATTCCTTCACCTTTTAGCTTTTGTATGGTTCTTTTGAAAGTATCAACAAATTTTTCTGCTTGACCATTACTTTGTGGATGAAAAGGAGGTGTTCGGATATGACTGATAGACTTTGACTGACAAAACCTTTCAAATTCCATTGAAGTAAACTGTGTTCCGTTATCTGATACCAATGTCTTGGGAAATCCATACCGAACAAACATTCTGTTCAGCTCGCGAATTGTCGTTATTGAAGTAGCCGCACTCATTTGTATTATCTCTGGCCATTTTGAATATGCGTCTACTACAACCAGAAACATTGAATTCTCCATTGGTCCCGCGAAATCAATGTGAATTCTTTCTCAGGCCTGTGTTGGTTTAGGCCATGGTGACAACGTGTTTTTTAAAGGCATTTTAGCTGCTTTTTGACATGCATAACAGATTTTCACCATACTTTCAATATCTTTATCGATTCTATGCCAATACACCGACTGTCTGGCCAGCATTTTCATTCTCTTAATTCCTGGATGATTCTGATGTAGCATCCTCAATATACGCTGTTGCAGTTTTTTTGGAATTACTGCTCCCACACCCATAAATAGAATGCCATCATGTAAAGTCAAATCAGTTGCTTTACTTTGGAATGCATTCCAGTTTGATCCAGGTTTAACTTTTGTCCAAAATCTCTTTTTAATAATCTCACTTAACTCTCTGAGTTCAGAGTCTTCTTTTGTCATGATTTGAATATCTTTCTTACTAACAGGTAATTGTCTCACCGTATCCTCTTGCATCATTGTGATGTCTTTGTCTACACCTGCTATTATCAAATCCTCATTTCCTGTTGTTTTTTTAAATCAATGAGTCTTGATAAAGCATCAGCTTGACCAAAATTTGCTGTTCTTCGATATTCGATCTCAAAATCATAAGCTAAGAGTATCAGTTCCCATCTCTGCAGTTTGTTTGCAGCGTGTGCAGATATTCCTTTCTTTGAACCAAATACTGACAAGAGAGGCTTGTGATCGGTCAATGGCGTCAACCGCCTTCCATAAACAAATCTATGGAATTTTCTTACTGCAAAAGCTAGTGCTAAAGCCTCTTTTTCTATTTGGCCGTAATTCTTTTCTGCTTGGGTCAGCGCACGGCTTGCATGAGCGACTGCTTTTTGTTCCATTAAGAAATCGGTGTGAAATCACTGCTCCAATTCCGTATTCACATGCATCAGCAGCTATTACGATGTCTCTTTTGGGATCATAATGCATCAGAAATAAATTTGATTGTAACACCTTCTTAAGATTTGTGAAAGATTCCTGGTGTACCTTTAATCATTCAAATTTCTCATTTTTTTCTAAGTCATCTAGTGGGCCTCTCATCTGTCTCATCTTTGGTACAAAAACAGAATAGTAACAAACCATACCCAAAAACGATTTTAACTGTTTTCTGTCTTTTGGTGGGGGCCTTTCTACAATTGCTGTTATTTTTCCTGGGACTGGTTTTTGGCCTTCTTTGCTGATAATATGACCTATAAATTTAATCTCTTTCTTGGCAAAAGAGCACATGTCCATCTTGACTCTAAATCAAAAATCTGACATCCGTTTGAATAGTTCAAAAACATTCATATTGTGTTCTTCCAATGTTGTGCCGGTCAAAATTACATCGTCCAGGTAAGCCGCACAACCTTTTAGCCCTGAAGTTAAATTATCCATTGTTTCCTGGAAAATACCTGGTGCACTTTTAACTGCAAAAAGAAGTCTCTGGTACTGATATAGACCTTTAGGAGTGTAGATCGTAACGAGCTCTTTTGACGATTCGTCCATTTGCAACTGTAGATATGCATCAGCAAAATCTACTTAAGTAATGTTAGAAACAATACTTAAACGCAGTGTATAATCGGAACTAATCGACAATAGTTGATTCGACTTTATTGACAAAAGATAACAACGGAAAGGAAAGAAATAAAACTAAAAGTGAACATGAAGTGAACATAGAGCATTAATTATAAATCGTTGTAACAAAGAGTTCATTAAAACCAAATTAATTTAACACTCCCCCTCAACGATTTAATCTTTAGAACCTGTCTCTCATTAAGTTAAACCAATAGCACAACATAAATGTCTAAGTTTAACAGCTTCCACTGGTTTCGTTAACATATCTGCAGGCATTTCTGCTGTTGGACAATATTGAATGTCGATTTCCTTTTCTTTGTACAGTTCACGTGCAAAGCTATACTTTGTGTCGATATGTTTTGTTCTTTGGCATGATTCTTTGCAGTTGTTTGCTTCTGTGAATGACTTTGGTTCGACCATTTCATTTGCAACATTAGCCGTTTCAATTAGTCTCTCTGGTCGTTTCTTTATTCTAGTTGACCTTCTCAATTCCATCTGATCTTCAGTTTGTTCACCACTGTCTCCCAATTGATCTGTATTTGTCTTCAGCTCGATCTCAACCTCAATGGGCTGTTCCTGTTGACTGCTTTCTTGACTGTTGGCTGATATTATAATCCAATGTGGGTCACCTTCAATGAATTTCACATCCCTGCTGATGCTGATTTTCTCAGTCACTGTGTCTAACAAACGATAACCTTTTGTGCCTTCTGCATAACCAACGAAAATTCGTTTTTCTGACCTTTTATCAAGCTTCTGTCTTTTCTCGGCTGCAACAACTGAGTAGGCTTGACATCCGAATTGCTTTATGTGGGTCACACTGGGCTTCACACCTTCCCACCTTTCATGTGGTGTCTTCATCTCACCCGCTGTCGGTAGAATGTTCTGCAGATAGTTTGCTGTGTTGATCGCTTCGCCCCAATATTTGTTTGGTAGCTTCGAGTCGATTAACATGCTTCTGGTCATTTCAACTAAATAGCGGTTCTTCCTTTCTGCTACTCCATTCTGCTGTGGTGTATACGGAACAGTAAATTGAGATGTTATACCTTCGCTCTTGAAAAATTTCTTTAATGTTTCATTGACATATTCACCACCACGATCTGATCTTATCACTTTAGGTGTGCTTTTGAATTTTGTCTGGACAAGCTTTACATATTCTTTAATTTTATCTGTTACTTCAAACTTATTTTTTAACAAGTACAAAACAGTGTATTTGCTGAAGTCATCGATCATTGTCATAAAATACCTGTTTCCGCTTGGTGTGATTGTCTGCATCGGTCCACAAACATCTGTGTGAATCAATTCTAGTGGCTTACTTGATCTGGATTCTGATTTCTTGGGTAGTGGTTGTTTCGTTAACTTTGCTTGAATACAGCATTCACAGACTTTCTTTATCTGGCATGGCTTGATCTGGAAGTTATCTAGTTGCTGTTCCAATAACTTTATGGCATTGGGGTCTCGATGCCCTAATCTGTTGTGCCAAACATGTATGCATCCATCATTAACATTAGACATCAATGCATGCTCCAATGAATCTAATTCATACAGCCCGTTCCGAATTGAAGCCTGCGCCAGCAGTTCATTATTCTGCATAATCCTGCATACATTCTTTTCAAAAATGACCCTGAACTGCCCATCAGTTAATTTTCTAACAGAAATCAAGTTACCTGTCAACTGCGGTACATACAGTACACCTATGATTTTTATGACCTTTTCCTGACATTTGAGGTAGCCGGTTCCGATACCTGAAGTTGTCAGCCTTTGACCATTTGCTAGGACAACTTGTCCCTTCTGTTGTTCATCAAGGTTAACAAAGAAATTTCTATTGTTACACATATGAGAACTTGCACCTGAATCAACATACCATGTAGTTCCTGAATTGCTTTCACCAGCCTTGAAACAAGCATACTGGTCATAAGTGCTTGCTATTTCTACACATTGTTGAATTGTTTGAGCTTTATGGTCTGAGTTCTTTCTTTTCCACTTGAAGTATTTTCTGCATTCTTTCTTTATGTGGTTTGGTTTCTTACAGAAAAAACATACTGTGGAAGTCTTTTCGTAACTGTTGGCTTTTACATTCTTATCTGTAGACCTTGTACCTGGATGATTTACCTTTAGACTCTAAAGTTTAGAGCTTGCTGTTCCTGACCATCGTAAGTTGCTGAGTTTTCACTTCTTCTTTTGTATTCTTCGATCAGTTTGTTCTTGACCAATTCAACAGTTAAGTCGGCTTTGGGTCTTGTTTCTAATGCTGTTATCAGTGTGCTATAGCTGTCTGGCAAACTACTGAGAAAGAAAGCAACATTTAACTGTTCTCCAATAGTTTTCCCCAAGGACGATAACTGGTCAATTATGTCTTCCATCTTAGCAAGATGTGACTCCATATCCCCACCTTCATGTAATCTGATCCCACAAAGCCTCTTTAACAAACTTACCTTATTTGATAAGGTTGACTTTTCGTGGTAATTTCTTAATGCCTCCCACGTTTCCTTTGCTGTTGTCAATTTTCTGATGAGGTTCAACTGGTTGTCCTCCAGGAGTAGACCTATTGTTGCTCTGGCTTTGCTGTCCTTTTTCCGCCATTCCGATGATGAATCTTGATCTTGAAAAATAACTTCCCAGAGATCTTCTTTAACGAGCAACAATTCAACTTTAAACTTCCATGTCTGGTAGTTACTGCCGTTCAACTTTGCGATTTTTAACGTTGCATCCGCCATCAGTTCAACAATTGTATTACTCGATGTAGCGTGGTTAACCTTTATCGCTCACAACGAATGTTCTTTATAAAATCTTGAACCGAACGTTAAATGTTCCGAAAAAAAAACTTGATTTATTCACTTGTTCCTAAAATTGGGTTCTGGGCCCATAACCTGTTAGAAACAATACTTAAACGCAGTGTATAATCGGAACTAATCGACAATAGTTGATTCGACTTTATTGACAAAAGATAACAACGGAAAGGAAAGAGATAAAACTAAAAGTGAACATGAAGTGAACATAGAGCATTAATTATAAATCGTTGTAACAAAGAGTTCATTAAAACCAAATTAATTTAACAAGTAAACCATGCTCCTTGGTTTAATTTTGAAAAAATTTCATTCGGTTTTGGAAGTGGATGTTGGTGCATCTCAAGCGCCTCGTTAAGGCCTATTTTAAAATCAGCACAGATGCGCACCGTTCCGCTTTTCTTTGGAACAACCACAATCGGTGCCGCCCAGTAACTGTATTCAACTCTTTTAAGAACTCCTTCATTGACTAGTCTTTCAAGTTCCCTAATGGTTATTTCTTCGTAAGCAAAAGGTATTTTTCGCGGTCTGCAAAATTTTGGCTGAGACTCTGACTTAAGGAGCAATCTTGCTTTCTTTTTACTGCAATGGCCCAATTCTTCTTTGAAAACATTTGGAAACTCTGTTTGTAACCGAACAGCTAAACTGTTTTCTTCCTGCAAAGGCTTTTCTGCAACAGAACAACAAATTGCATCAAACGCTTTCATCATTGGTTGAAGTTGATCCATCCATTCAATTCCTAGAAGTTGTGTTGTGTCTTTGGCCACAAAATAGCGCCAATTGCCTGTGTAACCCGCGCACGAAAATTTAGTTTGAAATTCACCTAGTACTTGAATTTCAGTACCGTTTGCAGCACTAATTTTTGTTGTTGCCTTATCTAGCCTTGGTGAACCAATCTTTACTCAAGTTTTTGTACTTATGATTGTGACATCGGCTCCGGAGTCCAGTTGCATCCTAACTTCAACATCACCAAATTTCACCGTGGTGTATCTTCTATTGGCTGTTATAATTGTTCGCTTGCTGGGAAATGTCTTGACTTGCCGTATTTCGTGTCGTCTATACAACAGACTTGGGCTCCTCCTTAAATTGGGCTTCTTTTTCTACTGAAATGTTTTTTATAACTTTTATCCTCAGCTCTGCCGTTGGCAGCAAAATGTCCCAATTTTCTACAGCAAAAACAAACATTTTTCTTTACGGATGAACCCCGGATTTCTTTGCTGGGAGTTTTTTTAGGTGATTTTTCTGAATAGTGATTAACCTTACTAAGGGTTTTCTATCTGAAATCATTATTTGTTCTGTATGTAACAGTTTTATGCTTTCACATCCTTCAATAAGCTCTTCCAGTGAGCAATTTTGTTCTACATTGAGCAGTAATTTGTGCTTAATGTTTAAATATTTCGGATCCTTCAATCCCTATATAAAATGTAAGCACATACTGGTTTCTTTTGTGAAGTTTTCCCAGTGTGCTTCGTTGCACAGCCTGTTCACCCTTGTGCCGAATGCCCTGAAAGTCTCTGAGTCCTTTATTTGGACATTTTCAAAATCAAACCGTTTTTGATGAATACTTTTTTTTTATCACCAAACAGTTTTTCTAGCCAATCTTTTGTCTCTTCATAGTTTAGACTGTCGAATGTTCTAGGCAATATAATACCTTTCAGTAGCGTGTATTCGTTTTGTTGAAGTTTCCGTGTCAGAGTTGCTATTTTTTCTGAATCGCTCATTAATGAACCTCCGACTGACTGAACAGCTTCTTCAAATCGCTCAATTCAATCAGTGAATGTAAGTCCTTGATCTGAATCGTAAACAAATTCTTCAATTCGTTTGAAGAGCTATGGTCTTACTTCAACGGATCTATCGCCCCGCATCATTGAAATTATCTGAAAAAATCTTTTCTCAGTTTCTTCTTTTTCAATTCTCATTTTTTCTTTTTCTCGAGTTTCCCTCTCAAGTTTTTCTTCTTTTTTTTCGAGCTTCTCTTTCAAGTAGAAACTTAAACAATTGCGTTATGTTTGAATCTTGGACTTTTGACATCCTCGCCGCAGCAACCCGCTGGTCCGAAACCGTGTCCACCACTGCCTCAGCCAACCCTGCAACCAAACTCTCAACAGTTGTACCGGCTGCTGCTACCATGTTTTCGTGGCCAAGAATCATTCCTTCTCCTGTCTTCCCCTGTGCGGCCATGTTTTCTCTCGCTTGTTGTCTTTCTTCTTCCAGCAATTTGTTTTTTGATTTTCTCCGCATAACCACAGCTTCCTCGCCAATATCGAACAAATATTCATTGTCGTCAGGCCCATAGCCTTCATTCACTAACGCGGCTAAGAGGCGTTCCATAAGTTCGTCCTTTTTACCTGTATCGCTCAGGCCACGTTTCTCCAGCTCGTCTTTCATTTCACTCGCCCAAAGCTCATCCAATAATTTCAAAACCATTCTTTTAATCCACTACAAGACACCAGTGTTGTAAAATCGTCAATTCGTATTACAGGTCCAGAAAAGTGGTTTTGTAGTTTATTGGATGATAATAAATAAAACTTTGTTAATGCTACTTATACCTTCTAATATAATCCATGTTAATAAAAATACTTGTCGGGATATCAATAGATGAACATGCACTACATATATATATATATATTATATATATATATATATATATATATATATATATATATATATATATATATATATATATATATATATATAATAAATATGGCTATAAAGTTCATACTCCCAACAGTTAGTGTTTCTGTAAAATATTCATGCCTACGCATTCCGGTAACATCTTTAGAACCTTCACTTAATTTAATAAACATTTTTGCATATTGATGTTGTACAAAAACTGAATTTTACAATCTTAAAAATAGATTAATTAGATTTGCAATAATACAAAAATAATGTCTTCTAGTTTTCTGTTTTTAATTTACAATTAATTAAAAATGTAAATAGAATTTATATTTACTAAATTTCAAACTGACCACAGAAATCAACCACATCCAAACTGCTGACCACCTGTTCGTGGCCTGGATTAAGAAACAAAGACAACTGACAGACAAATTGCTCAGTACATTCCTCGCTTCGGACATATGTGGCTGTTAACGTCCGTGCAAACTCGAACAATGGCGGAGGTTGTGTAGCTGGACGAACTTCCTCTTCCTTTAGCATTTTTGATGAAGAATGTATACTAAACATCAGTGGCAGATTCGGTACCTTAAAAAACATTTTAAATGAGCACGTGACCGTGGTGCCTTCATTGACTTCCAAATTGTAAGATTTAGCAATTTCAAATGAGATATTCTTCTCTGAAAAAAAACGCTTATTATATTTTGTGTATTTGTAATCACTTAAAAAACGTAAAACTTAAACTTTTTAAACTCTATAAGTTGCGACGTACAATAGAATTACCTGCAACTATTACATGAACGTAGGTAGGATTTGGACTCTTAAAGCAATTATAACTTCCAGAAGCTTCAGTGTTAGCATGAATAGGAAATTTTGGTAACTTGCCATCTTTATTCCAAACACAACAGCAGTTTGCTTTGGTGATATAAAATGGCTCGTTAAGCATTACAATTTCAAAATAATTCAATTCCGCAAAGCCTGTTAATAAAAAAATGCTGACAATTAAAAGATTTAAACTGCTGTAAAAACAAGTAAAAATGAAATATATTTTTTTTTAAAGAAATGCTTTTACAACAACACAAACTTTCATATAAAATCGAATTTGATTTATTTTAAATGATTTAAGGTAGGCAGTGGCACAGTAAAAAAACGCACGAAGACGTACGAGTTTGAGTTAAGCCGTTTATATCTCGATAATTCAGGCGTCTATATAGTTTTTGGTTACATCAGGAGACTGGTAAAAATTGCGGGCATTTAATGAGACCAATGAATACACTTGGCCATGCCTACTTAACCTAGATATTGCGTCTGGAAGTTTGGTCCACATTTTATTTTTCTTATAACTTTCTTATTTGGGGTCCCACAGCTTTAGTTTTTGTTTCCACGTCTTAAACCGTTATTAATCTATATTACTGGAAATTTCCATGGCTATAAAGTGCCCCTAACGCCGTAACTTTGACCCACTATTTTGTCACGTGAGCTGACGGCCATTATCGTCATCATCTTATTCTTTAGCTATCGAATTACTTATTAAACTATTAAAACATTGTTTTATAAAACTTGTTATGTATATTTATAATTTATGTTTGTTTACAACATCATTTTATCCTTTATTTATAAAAAATAAAAAAATTTAAAAAAATTTATGTTAAAAACTTTTTTCCAGCAGATTATTTCAAATTTGTTTTCATAGATTATTATTCACTTTGAAAAATTAATTGTTATTATATATGGTTTAATTAGTTTTACTTTAGTGGTTTAAGTGAAAAATGAAAAAAATCCTCTCTCCTCTCTTTTTTTCTACGCTCTCTAATATTTGATCACTACAGACAAACAAATCAACAGAGAGACGAGTGAAGTTAAATAAGAGCATTTAAAAAGAGTCTGTAGTTCGATCCCCGTCGGAAGAATTAAAAGTTTTGTTACAGAATGCTTTACTCTGACGAAGACAATAAAACAATTTGAAACAAAGTCTATTTGTAAAACTAACAAATAATTTTCATAATAAAAAACTAGAATCAACGGAACTCAAAACAAAACAAAATTAAATTATAATATAAATAATAATAAATATAGATGCACCGATATTGTATTGGTCGATTATCGGCCAATTATACAGATAATTGAATTTTAAGGGGTTTTTGTTCATTAATAAGTTTAGAACACTGTCAAATGAAAAATAATATAACATCGTTTCTGCCAGTTCCTGTTCTAATTTTATTTGACTAATTTTATTGATGGTCAAAAGGCGAGTTTCGTAAAGATAAAGTCTTAGGCTACAGATAGACAGAATAACTTTGCAAGCTAAATTCTTCATAAAAAATCTAAGAATGGTCAATGATCGGGGTAGTAGTCGCAGCTTATTTTCTAAAAAGTATTCAGCTTACTTAGTTATAACTATTTGCAATTACTTTCGAGGGAAACCTTAAAAATTGGTATTTTACGGGTAGGTTTACGGGTAAGCCCTTACCAATCGATGTCTTACCCGTACCCGATTTGTACCCGTTCAGGGCTTCAGGGCCTGCCCTACCCGACCTGTCTCCGCCAAAACGGGTATACCCGCTCAGCAGCTACATAAAAAGTTTTAAAAAGGTATTACAGCCATTTACAGCACACAAATAAGTTTGCTGTCACTGAGCCTCCAAAATTTGATACCGTATTTTCCTGGCTTACTGGATATGTTCTGCTTGAGAGGATATCTACCACGGAAAATGAACAGTTGTTCAACGACTGTAATATTCTCGTATAGCACAAAGGCATCCTCTAGCGTCTTCTCCCATATGTCAAATACCTCTCGAATCGGAGCCAGTTTGTCTGCCTGTCTTCTTTTTCTGTCTGCGATCATGCACTTTATTCCACAGTTGATCAATTGGCTCGTTGTTTGCTTTGTATATCCCTGTCAGCAGCAACACACAAATGTAACAGATTATCTCCTTCTTCTCGAGATCATTCCAATCGTCGCCAAATACCAGTGCACCTTCTTTGTTGGTCCAGCGCTGAATTTCATCCAATACAGTATCTCTCATGAACTGTCAACATTTTTGTTGTTGTAGTGCTCTCACTGGTTCTGTATTTTAGACCGTTTTCTTAAAATTAATTAAAATCTTAAATAACACTGAAACTTAAAAGAGTTAAATAATAATACCACGTTTTTATTCTGCACTAAGAAAGACAAAAAATTTTTACTGGCTATATAAGATTTGTTAACATACATTTCCTTTTTTGAATAGTGGTGTGATGATTGCGTCTCTCCAGTTTCTTGACACATCTCCTTACATGATGGGATCTTTGAATAAACTAGCCGAAATTTTTCCAATTTTGTGTTTCACTTCTTTTCGAAACTTTAGATAAATCTCGTCTTTTCTTGGTGATTGGTTTTCTCGTGGGTTTCCCAGCAGCTCCATTACCATATTTTCCTTGTTAATAACGTCTGCCATTATCTGATCAATATTTTAGCACCCTTGTTTTGGCTCAGGAATGCAATTTAAATCTTCCTTTGTAAGAACTGATCCATAATAGTTATTGAGCATTTCGACAGTAACTTCATCATCAGTTATAATCTTGCCTTGGTTGTTTTTTAGTGGCCCTACTTTATCTTTTTTTTGACTGATTCGCAAATAATTGTAGCAATTTCAGCTGTCATTTTTTATGTTTCGACATAATATTTTTTCATATTTTTTAATTGCCTTGCAATTTTTAGCTTTTGCTATAAACTTTTTTTTAACTCGTTCCCAGTTACGAAATTACCAAAAGTTTATCTAAAGTAGTTCTATGTTTCGGACGAAACTTCAGAGCCACTAACTATGAAGGCAATGTTAAACAAATTTAGAGAAAAGAACATTTTTGAGCAGACTGCGGAACTCCGTCCAGAAGCTGCTGCTTTTATTGTAGAAGAAAGGCTGTTCCAAATCTTGGGCCCGATAACGCTGAAACCTCTGTCACCAAGCGTCCTGCACCGAGAGGCTGGTACCAGAAGATCTTTTGTGGATGATGATCTCAGTCTTTGGCGTCCCTGAATGGCGTTGATTGGCTGTATACATCGGATCAAGTAGAACGGGTACTTTCCTTGCATGCACTTAAACACGAGCAACACAACTTCAAAGTCTATCTTTTCCGAAAGGCGGAGCCAGTGAAGTTCTTGAAGAAAAGGACGTACTTCTTGCTGTTGAAGATTAAGGCGGTCGCGACATTTTTTTACCGACAGCCGGCAGGGCATCACTCACACTTCAAATCTGTCGGGACAATGCGAAGCATGTGCGAATGATGCTGTTGATCTGTGACCGCATCGAGAAATCAGAATCGATGTAGATTTCCAGGTTTTTTACTGTTGAAGTGGGTTTAATGTAAGAATTAAAGATTTTGAGAGCATCAACCGGAGTCAGATCGAGAATACGTTTGAATGAACACCACAAGACCTCCGATCTGTCTGGTTTGAGTTGCAAGAGGTTCTTGAACATCCAACGACCAGCGTCCTCGACGCAGGCCGACATTTCTACAGATAACTCCGCTGTTTGATCTGGAGTGCAGTGCCAAGAAATCTGAATGTCGTCGCATAAAAGTGGTACTTAATAAATCTTGCCCGCCATGCAAAACCGTGAAACACCCTGTCCAGACGCCGCATGACATGTGTCATCGTCACGCACCTCATTCAAGCTACTGCCACCAAACACGAAGCTGTCGAAAACCTTTTCTGCAACAAGAATATCTTTGATAAATTTGATCAAGCAATCCTCCGAAACTTCTTCGATGGATCCGACAACTTCTCCAAAATATATCAGAGTCCAGCAACACTCAGCTACAGGGCCCACCTCGGTGGCGCCCCGCCACAAAAACTAGATCAATTATCCTTTTTTAATTTTCTCGTGCCCCACCTGATCTGTGCAATCTGTCTGGCCGTCAACTGTCACATGTTCTGAAACACAGCTGATGGACTCTGGTTTAAAATGGGTTTCGAGGCAGCAGCCCACAATATTTTCTTCACCGGCAACACGCTGGTCCAGAACCGTGTCCACCACTGCCTCAGCCGTTTCTGTGACCAAGCTCTTAGCCTTGCCACCCAGACAACACTCAGAGAAATCAACACCAGAAAAACCCCCGTTTTCGTTCATCTGTTTTGCTGTTCCGTCTTCGGGACGAACCTGACCACCATAGCTGCTTTGTTCTCTCTTTCCACTATCTCCTGTGCTGCTTCGTTTATTTATTTATTTTTTTCTTATCAAGTTTGTCAATTCCTTATTTGTATCAAACTAGTATTTTTCTGGGTCAAACCCATTGTCCTCCAATAACGTCCAGAGGCGGTCCACGAGCTCGGGCTTTACTTACTTAGCATTCAGCCCCCGTTTTCTTCGCTCTCGCCTCAACTCAGCAAAGGAATGTTCTTCAAGCAATTGCAAAACCATTTTTTAAATCCCACTTCTGACAAATCTTAAATCTTACGATATAGCCAATCGTTTACGGGGATTTAGAATAGTTTTGTAGTTTATTGAAAGATAAAGAAATAAAGCCTGAATATCTGTCTTTTCTACTTTAAAAAGACTTCTTAATTTCGTCAAGTCGACATGCAAGTAATTGATGAATAAAACAGTGATAAAAATATTCCAATATCTTGATACAGCAATAATTTTTATAATAAACTAAAAACCATACTTTTTTTAAAACCCAACATTATCTAGAAAACATTTTTCAACATTTTTTATCTACCATTAATTTAAAAAAATCTCAAAATAGAAATTTAGATTGGCAGTCAAAAAAAGAGATTTATTTTAATATTTTACTTATTTTCAATTTAAACAAGCCAATATTGATGCTTAAAGCGTTTTATATTAAAAAAAATAAGTTTGTCAAAAAATTAAATAAAATATTGTGTCTGCTCTGAGTAATGACCGATACAATTTAATTAAGGCTTTTAAACTTTTAAGGCTTAAGCTTGGCTTAAGGCAAGGCTTAAAAGTCAATTTTCTTCTACAATGGCATAAACAAATTAATATTTGTCAACTATAACTTTTTTATTACATACTTTTACTTAACTTGACTTCTCTGTCTGTCGATCTGTAGTCAAAATTTGCAATCGATTTTAAACTAACTTCCCGATGAGCTAGAGACTTAAAAATTTAAACATACCTCCGATTAACAATGCATTCTATCAAATGTTCGGATCGATTGGACAAAATTTAATCAAATAATTATCTGTGATATTTTCGTCGAACTATTTATTGTCTATGCTAATATGCTTGTTTTTTATGTAACAGAATGTGGTCTACACAATTAAAGTGTGTTTTTAAAAAACTTTGTTTTTTGATTCACTTGTTGTTTGTATAAAATATATTGTTAACGTAATAACCACATGTTTTATAAAGGCTGCAGTTGCTTTTGTAGAAATTGGGTATAGTGTCGCCCTTTCAATAGATTTAAGAATTAATAACAATGAGCGTTTACATACTTACCTGCTACTACTAAACCGATTACCGAAAGCTCACACAGAAACCAAAACAACATTTTCTGAATTACACAGTACTAAAATAAAACACGCAATTTAGATGACTCGGCCGTGAGAAATAAATTATAATGGCTACTTTCAGAATTTGAAAAATTGAGAGTTTTTAAGCGATGTGCTGTTTTATTGATTTTTATTAAATTATTCAAAATGTTTTCATGCAATAAAGTTTTTACATGTTTAGTGTAAAAACTGTAACGGGAAAAAATCGTTTTATTATTATTGTGTCTCATTAAATAAATACATTAATTTAAAAAAATCGTTAGACAATCAGCGAAAAGTAAAACGCGTTTGAGTGAGATCTACTGATCTCCAGGGCGCCCAGGGGGAGGGGGTTAGGAGGCAAATGCTTCCTCGCAAAGCTGGGGGGGGGGGAAATCCCCCCCCCCAGAGCTTTAGTTTTACGGTTAAAAAAGTTTCAGATGTGTAGCAGATTTAGGCAACAGAATCTTACATTCATGCAGCAATTGTCGTTCACACCTCAGACTCTCTTTAGTGATAAATCTACAAGTAATGTTAAAAAATAAATGTAAAATATATGCTTTTATTTGCCTTTTTATCTGAGTCAACGAACTAAAATTTTTGAATCTAAAACAACCGTTACGCTCAATCTTTTATATTGTTTATTTCTTTCATATAAAATTAAAATTCATAAATTTAACTCGATGCCATGGATTAGTTGTTATCTAAAACACTTTATTCATATATTGTTATCGAGAATACAGCTATTCTGAAAGTTTCAAAGCTCTATGTAGATGAATATTAGTTGAATTTGCGTCTAACTGTAACGGTCAACTTGATTAATTTGATTTGATTAATTTTAATTGATTTAATTTTCGACTTATGCATAAACATCCGTACTGGTTAATTATTTTGGACCTCTGGTGACTTATACATAAACAAATTGATTATTTTGATTTGATTAATTTTAATTGAGGAAGTTAAATAAAAGCATTTAATAAACAGTTTTGACATTGAAATGATTTGCCAATTCTATGGAGCTGATGCCAATGCAGTCACAGCTGAACTGTCAGGCTTCAAAACAACGTTCTGTCTTCTGTCTCAAAATAGCACTATTACTAATACTGATGATCTCCTACAAAAAGGTTGCGATGATCAAGGGCAATCTGATAATGAAGAAGACCACATTGAAGATGCTGATGTTGAGTCTAGCATTGGCAACAACGATGTCATCGTGACAGAAAATGACGCAAAGTTGGGCAGCCGATGTGTCAGCATTGGGGACCCATAGTGTGGACAAAAAGTGGACTACTGGCCGAACGACTAAATTTATCAAACCAAAGAATGAAATACGAATCGCCGCGTGGAACGTCGGGCAAAAGGAGATTATCGCCACCGAAATTACCAATTACAAAATATCGATCGCCGCCATATCGGAACTACGACTCACGGGATCCGGGACGATGACGATTAGTCCGCCGACGACCGACGAGACTATTACGCTCTTCTACTCCGGTGGTGACAAGCGAGAGGCGGGTGTTGGATTTATGGTCGGCCAGCGGGCTGCCCACAGCGTCCTCACCTTCCATCTAATTTCTAAACGTCTGGCAGTCCTTTCCATCGATGGCACAATCAAGACACACATCCTATCCGTCTAAGCGCCGACCGAAACAAGCTCAGATGTTGCAAAAGACGCTTTTTACGCCGATCTACAAGCTGCGACTGATTCTATACCGCAAACCGAAGTTACCATATTGGCAGGCGACTTTAACGCCCACGTCAGCGACAACCGTAGTGGTTGGGAAAAAACGCTTGGACGATACGGCTACGGAAAAATCAACAACAATGGGCAGCGACTGTTGTCGTTTGCGTCAGTAAACAACCTCGTCATTGGCAACAGCCTCTTCCAACACCCGAAAAAGCATCGGCTCACGTGGAGAAACCCGTCGGAGAAAGATTCGGCCATGCTCGACTACGTTCTGATCAACAAGCGTTTTCGATCGACGCTCAACGACGTTCGAGCAATGCGTGGCCCTGATTGCGGATCTGATCATTACCTCGAGCGGGCCAAAGTACAACTTTGACTTCAAAAAGCAAAGAAGAAGACGCCGGCGGTGGCTGTAAAAAGTAACTGGAAGTGCCTACGCGATCCGGCAGTTCAACACGAATTCCAGCTTGCTTTATCGAACAAGTTTCCGATCCTCAATACATTGGACAATGTCAACGATGAAGAAAAACAAATAACCAAATCCGTCATAGAATGTGCGGCGCCGTTATGTCCGCCGATCCGTCGACGAACGCAGCCATGGATTTCGGGTGAGTGTCTGGATTTGGTAGCTGAGCGGAAAAGAATCAAGGACGTCGATTTCGAACAATACCGGCGACTTAATCAAGAGGTTAGGCGGAAAATGAAAATCGAGCAAGAGGCGTATTGGAACGATGTTGCAGTCGAAATGGAAGAAGCCGCGTCACGACATGAATATCGAACATTGTATCAGACACTACGACGTTTGGGCGGAAGAACGAAATCGATCAACGATAACATCAGGAAAACGGATGGAAAGTTTGTTAGTTTGTCCTTCGAACGATTACAGAGGTGGCGGGAATTCTTCCACGAACTATACAGTCACGATCCGCCTGCCGGCACAGCCGCGGACCCACCACAAATCGATCAACCGCAGATCCCATTTCCCGTCGACGTACCAACAACTGCGGAAGTGAAAGCGGCCGTCAAATCGTTCAAGAACGAAAAAGGGCCGGGCATCGATCAAATTACAGCCGAGATGATCAAAGCTGGTGGTGACATTCTATTACAACGTCTACACGCCTTATTGACATGCATTTGGGACACGGAGTGCGTACCATCAGCGTGGAAGAAAGCGATCGTCGTTCCCATTTTGAAGAAAGGAGACAGTCGGGAATGCAAAAACTACCGCGATATTAGTCTCCTTTCAATCGTTGGGAAAGTATTTACGAAGATCATTTAGTCACGAATACAAAAAACATTGTGAACAATCGTGCCGTGAGGAACAGGCCGGATTTCGACCGAATCGTGGATGCATCGATCAAATCTTCGCACTATGCCAACTTGTAGAAGAGAGGGTTCGATGTGGCCGGCGGACTGTCGTTGTCTTCATCGACTTCAAATCGGCTTTCGACTGCATCCATTAGCCAGCATTGTGGACGGCATTGGAAAGAGAAAACATACCACCGAAAGTCATCCGTTTGTTACGAGCGTCGTATAGTGGTTCGACCAGCTGCATCCGAATTCGAAACGACCTATCGGACGAGTTTACCATTCAAATCGGTGTCCGGCAGGGAGACGTCGCCTCTCCGCTGTTATTTAACGTTCTGATCGATGCGATCATGAGGAAATCGTTCGAAGGAAGGCGTGGTGTTCAATACGACAAAAACAACTTTGTCACTGATCTGATGTTCGCGGACGATAGCGCCGTATTCGCCGACACCGACGTGGAAGCTACAGATTGCCTATACGACATCGCCGATATTGCCAAGTCATACGGCCTAAAGATCAACGCCGAGAAGACCAAGGTATTAACAACGGACGGGTCGCCAGCTCATGTCCACCTAAATGATATCCAGATCGAGCAAGTGAAAAAATTTAAATACCATGGATCGATCGTGCGAGAAAAGAAAACGTCTTCGTCGGCCGACGTCCACAGCCGCGTTGGCCAGGCGACTGCGGCATTTGCGACGCTCAGATGGTGCGTCTGGAATAGAATGAACATTGCAATCAAGACAAAAATTCGTCTTTACCAAACATTGATTCTTCCAATCCTCCTATATGGCTCGGAGACATGGACATTGCTTAAATCCGATGTGAATGGACTTGAAGTATTCCAAATGCAATGCCTACGGCGAATACTGGGAGTCTCCTTCTGCGACCGCATTCGAAACGAGACGATCCGTGAACGGTGTGATCGACAACCACTGATCGACGAACACATCCAAAAACGGCGACTACGGTGGTTCGGGCATGTCTGCCGAATGGATGGTAAACGGCTTCCCAATAGTTTACTTTGGCGGGAACGACCGCCTGGCTGGCGCATCCAACGTTCGGCATCAAAGAAAACATGGTTAAAAATTATTGATGGGGACCTCAAGAGGAAGCGACTGACCGCCGATGGGGCGAGAGGGCTGCAGCCGACCGAGGAAAATGGAAGATTGTCGTGGAAGGCATTCGTGGTCCCGTGGCACCGACAGCAGCGTATGGGCTGCGAGGACATCCTCCTCCACATGAGCCGGCTACGGACTAAATAATAATAATAATATATATAAATATAAAATGCAGGTCCAAACTCACGAGCGAGTATCTTTAAGCTGTACAGAAGGTCTCAACTGCTTCCTCCCTCAAACCAAATGTTTTTAAAATTTGTAAGGAGAAACACACCCAGGTCTCTTACAACAAGGCAGTAGAAATGCTGCCAGTTAAGCCAATGTTTGCACCTTTAATAAATAATAATGAATACAAATTGAGGAGACTGAACAGTTGCACTATTTTTGCATTTTAACTCGATGCGACCCAGCCTCACCCAGATTCTAACTCGCGTTGTTCCCAAGTAACTCTATTTATCTACCCATTAACCAGCGTTTTATCTAAGCAACTGTTTAGATGCGCTACTCATATATTGATTGAACCACACTGCAGAAAGAATGTTGTTCATAAAACTAAAATGCCTGAAAATGATTTTAATAATAGATTTCAATAAATGTACCAAGTTTTCAAAACTCCGGGGATTTTGTTTAAATTTTCCAAAGCTCGGGGTCCGGGTCTTAATTTCTTAAAACACCGGGTTTGGGTCGAGTTCGGGTTTCTCATTTTCAAAATTTTGGGTTCGGGTTTCTCTTTTTAAAAATATCGGGTTAGCATTTCGTTTTACTGCTGTTAAAACTTGCTGTTGAGTCGTCTGAACCTATTTAGATAAACCGTTTAAGAGCTAGAGTATGTGACATGAGAAACTTTTTTAATGGACCTGTCGGTGGGGCTCTAAATGTTTTTGAGATACTATTTGAAATGTATTTTGCAGTAAATCGGTTAAGCCCGAAATTCTTAAATATTTTCTAAATATCGTAACTATTGATGGCCGATAGATGAATTTAGTAAAAATTAAACCTCAGAATACAGACAAACACAATGAAATTGCAAGCTAAGTAAAAAATTAAAAGTTCAATTTTTTTATCAACACTTGTAAGCGGGGCCCCCTGGGCTCCTTGGATCCGCCGCTGATTGGTTAGATTCGAAGAGAGAGCTTAGGTGTTATTTGATTATTTTATTACTATAAAGCCTAGATTAAAAAAAAACTGGCACTTTCCGCCGATCAAACTCTAGTAGGTAAGTAGGTACATATAAAAGAGTCTCGTGCTCGGAATGTGACTTTTTTACGTCACCATAAATGGAAGTTTCCAGATGCACACATTGAGTGAGAATTATTTTTCCGACTCTTTCTCACGTGCACATACATTACACATACACACTGAGAGAGAGAGAGAAAGAGAGAGAGAGAGAGAGAGAGAGAGAGAGAGAAAGAGAAAATTTCCTAAAAATGGCTGAATTGCTCTTTCGAATAAACATTATTCTTCTTGTTGTAAGGAACATGTTTGTGTTATTTATGTCGACTTGCGTAATTTAATCCCTCTTCTGAGGCGAAGAATGTCGGCAATCATGGCGGGTAAGCTTGGGACCACGAGTTCCCCACCCCCCCATTGCCCACCGTTCTTCCAGACAGACTTGTTTGCATGTTTCCTTATGAATTTAAATATTAACATTTCTCTGTTCATTTCTAAAATTAAGTTCAACCAATCATTCAATAAATATTTCATCTGCCTAATTTTTGTTTAATTCCCGTTAATGATTAATTATTATAGCAGATCACGCATTATTACGACAGATTATTTAGCTACATAAAGAATACAATTTTTAAATTTAATTTCTCAAACAATTTGAAACTCGCAGACAGTCTTGAGACTATCTGATGATTTATAACTCCAACTATAAAAGAGCCTGCTTATAAATTACCAGGCTTCTAATTGGAAACCGACGATTAAATATGCTTGATTTAAAAAAATATTTCAAACAAAACAGCTTGAAATTATTTATTAACTTTTCTATATATGTACAGAGTTTCAGCAAAAAAAAACAGGGCTTGCATACAAGCTACAAGAAATAACTGTTTCCATTTTAACAAGTCAGATATTCACGACAGTCTCTTTCTATTCCAGCAATGAATGTTGAAAGCTCAAAGGCAGATCTCGCGCCAGATCATGTTTCAACTTCTTCAACTCCTTTAAAATCAAACGAAACTTTAATTTCATTTTCATTTTGAATCATTTCGGAAGAACACACGAGACGAAAAGTTTTTATATTTTCAAAGATTTGTTGAAATTTTAACACGACAAGGACTACAACGTAATTTCTGCTAATTTAAGATTTCGAAATTTTGCTTCCACAGAGAGAAAATGAAATTGAAGACATACGAAAGTAATTATTTTCGTATGATGAATTTGTAGCTTCTTTGTAATCCATTACCTCAGCACTGCTTAGATAGTAGATTGTAGGTATGTAGGTATTACATATTTATTAGATAGTAGATTGTATGTATTACATATTTATTAGATAATAGATTGTAGGTATGTATTATATATTTATTAGATTATACACTGTAGATATGTATTACATATTTATTAGATAACTAGCATTCCCGTCGCGGCTTCGCTCGCTTGAAAAAGAGAATACGCATCCACAGTAGCGTACTGCACGGGGCATTATTTTACGTCGACAACTTGGCCCGGCCCGCTTTATAAGCCACAATTTCAGGGCCTGCACGGCCAGTCTAATTTGGGCCTGGCCCGTTTTTACAGGTCTAAAATTTCTATATGCTTGGCGAAAAATCTCGGCCCGTCCCACCTTGACTTCAGGTTTGTCCCATCCGGTCTGAAGACCCTAAAATCACGGCCTGGCCCGGTCGGTGCAGCACTCTAACCCACAGTGCCCTACGCGGATTTTTTAGACCCGGTCCGGCTTATTTCATAGACGGAAAACTTCAGGCCTGGCTTGTTATTTAGACCCGAACTGTCCCGTTTCTTAAGCGCAAAAGTCAAGTCCTGCATTCAACCAGTTTTAATGGGCACAAAACCGCTACTCGGAAACTAATTTTTCGAAAAAATAATTAAACGCGTATCTTATAATTTTGTAAAAAAAACCTTAATACTGAATTTTAATGTTTTTACCTTTTCAATTATTGAGTTTTCTAGTAAATTTAATCTTTTTCTCCGCTTTACATTTGTAGCCCTGGAAGCCAGAACAAAAAAAAATTGTAAAAATTTGTAACTTTATCTTCTAAGTAGTATCTAGTTAATAATTTGTATATTTGTAGTATTTTTAGTTTCAGAGTCGCAGTTTTTTTTACAAAAAAATAAACCCTATTCCCTCCCCCCACATTTGAAGTCCTGGAAACCAAATTTTCAATAATTAATAAAACATGTACCTATTTTGTTATTTTGTAAAAATAATCTCAGTACCAAATTGCAAAACTTTAACACTTTTAGTTTTTATGGTTTTCAATCAAATTCTTTTTTCCACCCCACATTTGAGGTCCTCAAAACCAAATTATTACAAATTGATAAAATAGGTATATCTTTATTTTTTGAGTAGATACTAAATACTAATTTTTACATGTGTATCATTCACAGTTTTTGAGTAGCAGTTATTCTAGAAAACAAATAACCCTATTTTCCACCCCACTTTTGAGGTCCTGGAAACCAGATATTTTAAAAATGGTGACACACGTGTCTTTTTATTTTTTTAGGAAGAATCTAAATACCAAATTTTAAAAGCCCCTCATTTTTGTTTTTGAGATATGCCTTGTTTTAGAAAAAAAATTTTAAACTTTTACATTTTTAGTTTTTTTTACCCCACACTTGAGGTCCTGGAAACCAAATATTCAAAAATGGTAAAACACGTATATCTTTATTTTTTGAGTAAATACTAAATACTACTTTTTACATCAGTAGCACTTACAGTTTTTAAGTTGCAGTTATTCTAAAAAAAAAACAAATAAATTTATTTACAACTTCACATTAGAGGTCCCGGAAACCAAATTTTCAAAAATGGTGAAACACGTATATCATTATTTTTTGAGTAGATATTGAATACTAATTTTACATCTGTAGCATTTGCAGTTTGTGAGTAGCAGTTATTTAAAAAAAACAAATAACCCTATTTTCCACCCCAAATTTGAGGTCCTGGAAACCAAATTTTCAAAAATGGTCAAACACGTCTATCTTTATTTATTGAGTAGATACTAACTAAATATTAATTTTTACATCTATAGCACTTACAGTTTTTGAGTAGCAGTAATTTAAAAAAAAAACAAAAAACAAATAACCCTATTTTCAACCCCACATTTGAGGTCCTGAACCCAAATTTTCAAAAAATGGTGAAACGTATTTTCTCAATTTTTAAAAAGAATTTAGATACCAAATTTCAAAAGCCCTTCGTTTTTGGTTTTCGAGATATACGTTGTTTTAGAAAAACGTTTGTTTTTCAGTTTCATCCTCTCAGGAGCAAAATTTTCAAAAATCCTTTCTTAGTGGGTGCTTATGCTATAAAAGTAATATAGGTTCCAAATTTCACGTTCTTGGGATGAGGCATTTGAGCTCGGCGTTGATTATCAGTCAGTCAGGACATGTTCTTTTATATATATAGATAGACTGTAGGTATGTATTAAATATTTATTAGATAATAGACTGTAGGTATTACATATTTATTAGATAATAGATTGTAGGTATGTATTACATATTTATTAGATAATAGATTGTAGGTATGTATTACATATTTATTAGATAATATATTGTAGGTATGTATTACATATTTATTGAATGTTTCATACAACATGTTTGCAAGTGCTTGTTCGAAAACGCTAAATATGTCGGCTTTTGTAGTTTTTCTGTAGTGGCCCACAGGTGAGAAAGGTGGAATGGATGATCCAAAGATGCCGTAGTTTTCCTCATTTTTTTAAAATGTTGTTTTGTTTATGAACTCAATTTTATTTTATTAAACAAATTTGATATGTCGGCATATTCTTTTTTAATATAAAATTATGCGACCTTATTTTTGAGGTTCAAAGCAGAAAAAAAGAAACAGAAGAAATCCTGCTTCAAGCAGCCAAGCAATCAAACTAAACAGCTCCAAACAACATCAGCAACGAATCAACAACCTCCAACAGAGGCGAGTTCAAAAGTCACGGAAAAAAATCGACCCGATCGATCAGGTCAACCACCTGATGACGTCACACAGAC